>JALJEV010001434.1:6827500-7427500 GCA_026586105.1 Hylodesmum podocarpum | reverse complement strand
TGAATGACGTGGAATCGTAAATTAAGTTGTGAATTGAGGTAGATATTATGATGTGGTGATTTGATCACAGGGATGATAATACATAGATGATTTGACATGTATAAGTTTAGGTGGTGCGGTGATCTATTTTTTGATCTATTTTTATTGGAGAAGATATATGTCTTAATAGTGTTATTGGCTTTGCAAAGAGTCATTATAGTGAGTTATAACAAAAGTAGGTCATCTATAGTGAGATGTCTTGTGATAATATGGATTAAGATATTTTATAGAGTGTAATGATCTATTAAGATATTTTATGAATATCCTAGTAAGGAGTTAGTAAGCGTCTAAGGTAGAGAAATAATGGGCTATTGTTGAAGTTGAAGAATGGGTTGTTACATTGACCATGTCTATGTGACATGAGTGCATATTTTGATGTTTTTGAAATAAGGATATTGTGAGCTTAGTCAATCATCCCTGATTGATCACTCGGATGAAGGACTTAATTACTTAAGAGTTCAACCAATTGGGAATCTTATGCATTGTGCTTATAATATTATGATAAGGTGTACCATGTATGGAGAGTAACTCTGACAAAAATTGCAAAGTATTCTCTAATGAGAGCCTTGATACAACGTGTTCTCTTAGACTATACCTCATAAATTTTTTATTATACTACATTGCATATATGAGATACTAAGTGAGAAATATGCATCATATTGCATTAGATTTTGTGTGGATCATTGACGTAACATACATGACGAGAGTGCAAATATCTCCAAGTGTAATGCTATCAATGAAAATGTCACATGAATATTTTGTACGGGCACATTGTATTTATAATTGTCATTTAATGATGGTGATTGGAATGGTTAAGTGTACACCTATGTAGTTACTACTTTTATTATTACTCTCTTGACTATTATTATTATTTATTTATTTATTGAGACTCATAAGTGTGTTCAATCTACATTTGACATTATAGAGGATCTCAATGTGATGTTTAGAGTGTAAATCGGTGACAATAACAAATTGAGTTCAAGGTAGCTCATGGCTTTTCTGCGTACTCTTAGAGGGAAGTTGTTTAGGGCTTAATAACTCTCCTTTATTCTTTCTCTTATATTTCTTATGATGTGTGAATGTATAATATGTATAGATGTATATTCTTCGTATTTTTTTATGATGACACATGGAAGAGGACATATATATATATATAAACTTGAGATTGTACTTTCTGTATCATTATTTTTCATGTACATGAATATGGATGTATTGAATGATAAAGGATAGAAAATGAAGAAAAAAATCTTGTATTTTTGTGAATAAATTCAATAGAGATTTATTTGAAATTCATTAAGAGTTAATGAAGTCTATGTAATGGCGATGTTAGATCAAGATGAAGAATTTCGTCTAAGATTTTGATGTTTACAAGACAGACGGAACTTTCTCAGAAGGAAGTTACGCGAGCAAGTCAGACGGAACATGCACAGACGGAAGAAGACTCCTCAAGCTGAAGTCTTTCGTCTGTTCCAAGAGTGAAGTCATCAGACGACAGGATGAGACGAAACCTTCAGACAAAACCTTCAGACGGAACCTCAAGCTTACTCCTTCAGTCTGAAGATTTATATCGTCTGTCCAAGAAATGAAGCAATGATTGAGTTATTCGCGCCAAGATTTTAAATCTAAATTACTCATTAGAAGCATCCAAGATCAGTATAGAGATTCGCGCCTACACATGCAAGTCAAAAAGGTCTTCACCTTTTCGTCAAAGTCTCTGTACAAGTCAGAAAAGGTACTGCGCACGCAATCTAGTCCGCTATATTCGCTGCATTCTACATCAATCAATCAAGTACAACTGACACCTTTTGGAAAAGCTCTCAAGAGATATCTCAACGACTCTCAACGACATTCAAATGAGTCTAACGGCTAATTGAAGAAGATGCCTATATAAGAACTTCACTTCATCAGAATTCGTTGGCAAATACGCTTCTCTCAATCTATCTTCTGAAGATTTCGCTCAAAGTTCTGTGATTGTGCTTATTGTAAAAACCCTCTCTGCGTAGAGGAAAACACTTGTTTTAAAACATCTTTTCAAAATCCACTTGTGTTTTGTATTAGCCTGTGGAGGCTGGGTTCAAAGAATACCTTGGTAGTTTAGCCTGAGAAGGCTGGGATCAAAGAATATCTGTGTAATAGCCAGAAGTGGCTGGGTGCAAATAATACTTGTAACCATTTCACAGTTTGTAGTGAAAACTCAGTAGTTGCTGAGTAACTGGACGTAGTCTTGAATAGACGAACCAGTATAAAAGTACTTGTGTTTTTATTATCTTAAGCTATTGACTAATCGGGGATAATCATACTCTAACGCTTGTTCTCTAAAATCAATCTTTGTAAGATTAAGACTGTTTCGTCTGAACCTCTTTGAAACCCACAGACGAAAGGAACAAAGTTTTCTTAAGTAACATAATTCAACCCCCCCTTCTTGTGTTTTATCTTTTACAGTTTGGTATCAGAGCTCAGCCTCTAAGGGTTGAGCGCTTAATAGCTGCTAGAGGAAAAGATCCAACATGGATTCACAAGGACCTTCATTTCTATCCGGAGGAGCTTCGATGAACAAACCTCCAGCGTTCTCTGGAGATGATTATCCTTACTGGGCTGACAGGATGGAGATGTACATCAAGTCAACCCAATACAAATTATGGAACATAATCACCACAGGAGATATTCCCATTGTAAAACCAGAAGGAGATTGGGGAAGTGAAGAATATTCAATCATGGAATTGAATAATAAAGCTAGATACGCTCTCATGTTCGCACTATCCAGAACTGAATACAACAGATTTTGTGCCTACAAAACTGCTAAAGAACTATGTGATGCTCTCAAAATCTCATATGAAGGCACTGAGGACGTCAGAATGAGAAAAGCTGCCACTCTTCAAAGAGAATATGAAATGTTCTCTATGAAGAAAGGAGAGTCAATCGATATGATGTTTGGAAGATTCCAAACAATATTGAATGGACTCACTGCTCTTGGAATCACCTTCACAAAGGCCCAGAACAATATGAAGATTCTGGATAGTCTCCCACCTCCTTGGGAAGCTATGTCTACGGCCATCTCTGTGGGAAGGGACATGAAGACATTAACTCTAGATGAGTTAATTGGAGCACTAAGGGTACATGAGGTACTCTTATGTAAAAGAGACAAAATCAAGGTTCAAGAGCCAATAGCTCTTCCGTCTGTCAACATCACCCCCAAAGAAGAATCTGTCAAGAAGGACAGAAAGAAGAAAATGCATATTCTAAAGGCTGACTCAACAGAATCTGAATCGTCTGATGATTCGTCTGAAGACAAAATTTCTCTTATGGCAAGACGGTTCAAAAAGATGATGATGAAGAAAGGTAGAGGTCAACGTTTCTTCAAAAAGAGGGAGAAAAAGCTCCCTGAAAAATCATCAAACAAGGAGGAAAGTACAGAGATTGTGTGCTATGAATGCAGAAGACCGGGGCATATGAGGTCAGAATGTCCCAGGCTAAAAAAGAGGTGGAACCCTCGAAAAGGTAAAGGAAAGAAGAGCTTACTGACTTGGGAAGATCTTGATAGTGAAAGCTCAGAGGAATCCACCGAAGAAGAAGAAGAAGAAACTGCTAATATTTGCCTCATGGCTGGAGACACTGTCTCATCAGAGGTAACTGAATCTGAAACTTTTTCATCCTCCTCATTTGAGTCTGAGTCAGAATAAGAAGAGATTTCATATGATACACTTTTGGCCAACTCACATTTTATTGCTAAGAAATACAAAGTATGCAAAGCCAAGTTAAAACAAACCTTGGAAGAAAATGCTTTGAGAACTAAAAATGAGTTGCTACAAAAGGAGGTATCGATGAAAAATCATCTCGAAGTCGAAAAGGATCATCTTATTTCTGAAATTGAAAAATTGAAGAAAGAAAATGAATCCTTACTCAAAGACTTAACAAAGTTCACTAAGGGATCCTCCATGCTAGAAAATATTTTAAAATATGGGAGATCTCCGTCTGACAAAAGTGGACTTGGTTATGTTGAAGAGTCAGACGAAGTGAAAAACAATTTTGTTCCGTCTGTTCACAAAAAGAAGATAAAAAATTATAACAAGGTTTCTAACAATTACAAGAAGGCTAAAATTACAAACAAAAAGAAATCTTTTGTAACTAACAAAAAAGGAACCAAAAAGATTTGGGTACCAAAGTCACTCATAATTCCTGTTGCAGATATCCTTAATAGGAAGAGAGAAGACTTCAAGCTGGTACCTGGACAGTGGATGCTCACGACACATGACGGGAGACCTGTCTATGTTCCAAGACCTCAGACCAAGTAAAGGGTCTGTCTCCTACGGTTCTGGAAAAGGTAAAATTCTTGGTATTGGGACTGTTGGTAAGACACCCAATCCACTTATCCAGAATGTGTCTTATGTTAAAGGTCTTAACTTCAATCTACTTAGCATAAGTCAATTTTGTGACAGTGGATATGAAGTAGTCTTTAACTCAGATGAATGTATAGTAAAAAACAAAGACAAATCCATTCTTTTTGTTGGAAAAAGAAAGAATAACCTTTATGAGGTTTGCCTTTCTGACCTTAGTGATCAGAATGTAACATGTTTAATTTCAACAGACGATGAACGAGATATTTGGCACAAAAAGCTTGGACATTTAAGTCTCAAGTATATTTAAAAAATTTCTAAAAAGGATCTTGTAAAAGGTCTGCCAAAAATATCTTGGAAATCCAATCGTTTATGTGAATCTTGTCAACATGGGAAACAACTCAAAGCTTCTTTTAAATCTAAAAATGTTGTTTCCACGACAAGACCGCTAGAACTATTACACATTGATCTCTTTGGACCTACTCAGACTGAAAGTCTTGGAGAAAAGAGATATGGATTTGTGATTGTAGATGACTATACTAGATTCACATGGGTATACTTCTTAGCACATAAACATGAGTCATTCAGTGTTTTTGAAATATTCTGCAAAGGAATATGTATTGCGTCTGTAAGAAGCGATCATGGAACAAAATTTGAAAATTCTGAGTTCAAAGCCTTTTGTTTTGAAAATGGTATATTTCACAATTTTTCGTCTCCAAGAACTCCCCAGCAAAATGGAGTTGTGGAAAGGAAAATCGTACTTTACAAGAAATGGCTAGAACTATGTTGCATGAAAGTTCTCTCCCTAAATATTATTGGGCAGAAGCAATTAATACTTCCTGCTATATTCAAAACAGAATATTGATAAGACCAATATTGAATAAGACTCCATATGAACTATGGAAAGGAAGAAGACCCAACATTTCTTACTTCCATCCTTTTGGATGCGAATGTTTCATCTTAAACACCAAAGATCAACTTGGTAAGTTTGATTTAAAGGTGGTAAAAGGATTCTTTCTTGGATATTCCAATACGTTTAAGGCCTATAGAGTATTTAACTCTAAGACGCAAGTTGTAGAGGAATCAATTCATGTAAAGTTCCAAGATAACTCAAAGGCTGATAAGGAAATATCAGACCTAGAAAATTTATTTGATAATTTGCAGATTAACTCTTCGGGTCAAAGTTCAAGTCAAAATGATAAACAAGGGTCAGATGAAACAAGAGCAGACGATAGAAGCACAGACGAACCATCTTCGTCTGATACTCATCAACATGAAGATCAAGGCACTGCGAGAGCATGAAAGTTTGCGTCTAACCACACAGAAGATCTTATCATTGGAGATAGGAATCAAGGTGTTCAAACTAGATCCAAGTTGAAGGAATCGTCTGGATATGCTCTTGTTTCAAACATAGAGCCGAAGAATGTAGAAGAAGCTCTACAAGATAACGACTGGATTTTAGCTATGGAAGAAGAGCTAAACCAGTTTACCAGAAATGATGTTTGGACCTTAGTGAAGAAACCAACAAACAAAAGCATTATTGGAACTAAATGGGTTTTCAGAAACAAACTTGATGAAGATGGAAAAGTGGTAAGAAACAAAGCAAGGTTAGTAGCTCGAGGCTATAATCAACAAGAAGGTATAGATTTCCTTGAAACCTTTGCCCCTGTAGCTAGATTAAAAGCTATTAGAATTTTACTTGCTTTTGCTGCTCATAAGAATATCATCTTATATCAAATGGACGTAAAAAGTGCTTTTCTAAATGGTTTTATTGAAGAGGAAGTATATGTAAGACAACCCCCTGAATTTGAGAGTTCATCTCAACCAGATCATGTTTTCAAACTGAAAAAGGCACTATATGGTCTTAAACAAGCTCCTCGAGCTTGGTATGAGAGACTAAGTTCCTTTCTTCTTCAAAATGGTTTTTCAAGAGGGAAAGTGGATACTACACTCTTCAAGAAAAGCGTTTTAAAAGACTTTATTATTGTTCAAATATATGTAGATGATATAGTCTTTGGAGCAACTAACGAATTCTTGTGCAAGGATTTCTCTAAGCTAATGCAGGAAGAATTCGAGATGAGCATGATGGGAGAACTGAAGTTTTTCTTAGGACTTCAGATCAAACAGACTGAACAAGACATATATATCCATCAACAGAAGTATACAAAGGAGCTTATAAAGAAATTCAAAATGGAAAATGCCAAACCTATGAAAACTCCCATGCATTCGTCTAGAGCAAGTCTCAACAAAGACGAATCAGGTAAGACCGTTGATCAGACGGTATATAGAGGTATGATTGGATCTCTTCTCTATCTAACTGCTAGTAGACCTGACATTATGTTTAGTGTCTGTCTATGTGCACGCTTTCAATCTGATCCTAAAGAATCACATTTGCAAGCTGTTAAACGTATCTTAAGATATCTTGTTGGAACCACTAATCACTCTTTGTTTTATAAGAAAAATAGTGATTTCAGTTTAAGTGGCTATTGTGATGCTGATTATGCTGGAGATAAAGTGGAGAGAAAAAGCACAAGTGGTGGATGCCAATTCCTTGGATCATCACTAATCTCTTGGTCAAGCAAGAAGCAAAACTTCATTGCACTCTCAACCACTGAAGCAGAGTATATTGCTGCGGCAGGGTGTTGCTCACAATTACTGTGGATAAAACATCAACTTGAGGATTACTCCAGGTTTGAAAATCATATACCAGTATTTTGTGATAACACAAGTGCAATAAATCTCAGCAAGAACCCTATTCAACATTCTAAAGCCAAACATATTGAAATTCGTTTTCATTTTATAAGAGATTATGTTCAAAAAGGTATTTTTGATATACAGTTTGTACAAACTGATTTTCAATGGGCTGATATATTTACAAAAGCTTTAGACGAAAATCGCTTTAATTTCATTAAATAAAATTTGGGAATTATTTCTTTAGTTGATTAAGTTTCTCTTTCGTCTAAGCATTTCATTTCGTCTAAGCATTTTATTTCGTCTGTACATTTATTCATATTTTTTTGTTAAGACGAAACTTTGCGTCTGATCAAGTTGATTCAGTCTGAGGAAATTCAACAGACGTAAGGTTATTATTTAAATATTTTAAAGTTAAGTGTGCAGGGACAAATTAAAAGTAGCAGTAAATGTGTCTGTCATTTATTGCACTATTCTAGGACGTTGGGAAGCACGTGCTGTGAATTGCAGAAGTCAAATCAATCATCAAAAAGGCAATGATGGGGACACAACAAATCAGGGACGGTTTCGATACTCTTTCGTCTGAAGAATCACAACCGTTTTAATTTTGCCTATAAATACGCTTAAAGTTCTCACTTGTACTCTTTACCACATTCATACTTGCTTTGAATTTTCTACTCACAAAAACTTATCTCTCTCTTCTTTTTCAAAACCTACAATGGTCGCCAAGAACACCAAAGCAACCGAAGCCACTTTCTTTGCTCAAGACTTGTTCTTGCCTAGCAAGTGGATTTCAAGAGAAACAGTAGAGAACATCTCTGACAGAGTTGCTAAGATTCTGACTCACACCGGTTGGATGGAGTTTGCCGCTATGAGAGGGGAATGACTAATGGAGGCATACGCCGAGTTTTGGAGCGATGCTAGGGAGTTTGAGGATGGTATTGTCGGGACTATCGAAAACAAGGAGTACATCATCACTGTAGACTCCATTGCTGAAGCCGGCAAGTGCAAGGCTGAAGGGCGCTTCTATAACCCTGACTGGATGAAGATAGAGTCTGAAGAACATGTAGATAAGATTATCTACGGGAAGATTCGCGACTCTGAAGATTCCAAGTTCTTCAGATCAGGGAACCTCTGTCTCACGGCAAGAATCATCCACAACCTCCTCTACAACATCTTCACTCCACGAACAGGCTCTCATGACAACGTGAGTACTCGAGACAGATTCTGCATCTTTTACTGTCTGAGGAAAGCAAGGATGAGCCTCCCTCATATTATTCTCGACCACTGGGTGAGTGCGTTGAAGAATAGAAACATCCGTAGGAAGAGCAGCATTCCCTACACCACCTTCTTCACCAAAATTATCATCAACCAAGGCTTTGATGTCACCGGCGTGACCTGGCACAAAGAGGGAAAGGAAGTCAAAGGAAGCACCTTTGCAAAGATGCATTTGGCACCTAGCTTCCTTCTACAAACCCCAAGAGAAGAAGCACCACTCTCACCAATAACCAAAGACCCCCCACACAGAGCTCGCATCAAGCACGCTAAAACCTAAACACAAGCCCAAACACAAACAAAAACACAAGCCGAAATACAACCCCAAACATCAGACGAAACACAAACCCAAACACAAACCCAAATCCAACCTCTTCCTCCCGTGATTATTTCTGAGGTTCCTTTTGAAGACGTTCTTGAAGAACCTCTCAAGAAAAAGAAGAGAACTATCATAATTAAGCACGTTGCTGGCAAGCCAAAAGGTAAGATGATATCCCCTAGTGAAGTTGAAGGGGCCAAGATATCGTCTGAGGATGTTTCGTCTGTGAAGATTCTCACAGACGAAGAAAAGCAGAAGAAAGCAGCTGAAGAGAAAGCTAAAGCAAGACAAATTGCTCTTCAAAAGGCTTCTAAAGGCAAGGAGAAAATGAAGCAGAAGCTAGCGTCTGTCATTGTTGGCGAGACAGACGAAGAAAAACAACTGAAAGAGGCTAGGAGGGCTTCTATGCTGTTTCATGCTGAACGAGAAAGAATCTTTCTCGAGAGCGTAAGGGGCATTGGATCGTCTGAGGTTGCGTCTGCTCCAGCAACTTCAGAGGGCATAAATAGTGAAGAAACTGCCCAGATCCAAAAAGATAATGCCCAGCTTGCAAAGGAGTTGGAGACAATGCTAAATGAGGAAGTCTCTACAATGGAGGTCTCTCCATCAACAACACTCCAAGACGAACATAGGGCAACATCATCTGCTGCTATTGTTGCGTCTCCTCTGAACGTTGCCCTTGCACAGACGTTACCTGCTGCGTCTGAGGAAGCATCCCACCAACAAACGAAGGAGATTCCGTCTGAAGATGAAGTTGTGATTGAAGATTTAAGTTCTTCGTTTGATGAAGAACATCTAGAAGTCATCAAGGTGGATACATCATGGGGGAGATCACATGCTGAAGTTATAAATCCAGAAGATCTACCTCCCAAACACAAGATGGACTATTCGTTTCTCAATGAATTAGTCATGAGGCGCTTCGCTGAAAGCACTTGTGCTGAGAGACCGGTCATGCCTGACTGGGTTATTGGAGAGAAGCATGAAGAAATCTTCATTGATGGTGAATCGTCTGAGTCTGCTACAGATGGTCACTTAGCAGACGATGAAGACTGCTATATCAGAGACACTCCCTACATTGAATTAAAGAACCCATATCAGTATAGTGGCAAGAAGGGTTTTCAATTGGGGAGATTTGTCAATCCCATCTTATACCATAAACCCTTGAAGCCAGTGGACTTCAAAGAAGACACCATCTACTCCCCCGAAGAGCAACGCGAATGGCTGAAGCGTCTGCCCTAGGACACACTGGTCGCTCTAGACATCAAGGGGTTAGAAGATATACAGAGGCACAAGGATCACTTAGCTGAGTCACAGATTGAAGGACCAGCTCTAGGCTATGAACCCCACATCCCTTTCAGAGAAAACATCAAGTGGAGGGTTCAACACGAGATCAATGCACCTGCAATTCACCATTGCAGATATGGAGATTCCAGCTCCACAATCTATGAGCCAAGGGATTGCTCACATTGGCATCTTGACGCTATAGACCGCCATGATCCAGTACCATTCACGATTCCCATGAATCAGACGGAGTATGTAGGTCTAGGACATGCTCTGGGAATCGTTCTCCCCTGGACAAGACCCCATTGCTCAGGGATCAGTCCTCGCTCATGAAGATCTAGAAGAGTTTGAAGATCTAGAAGAGTTCGCTCATGCTCTTCCAGAAGACTACAACTTGACATTCAAGTTGATGGCCGGTGCCTTTAGAAGGGAAGCTAAGGATAGAGCCACTTCCTTCTACTACATTGAGCGTCAAGCAAAGAAGGAAAAAAGATACTGCCCCTTCTTGGTGGGTTCACAGTTCTCTTTTCTGGTTTCAGATGAAACAAAGTATGCTATCGTCTTAGACCGAAAACGACCTTGCTTGGTCAAGTTTTTGGCTAAGGGTAAAGAAAAGAAGCTTCCGTCTGTCTCCAGAACCTTCAAATATGCAAGGCACATCCCCCAGCGTCTTCCGTCCGCTGCCTATTCGCACCTCAAGGATGTTCAAACGCAAGCCTCACGCCCTATCAATCCGAAGATACAAAGGATGATAGAAGATCATGAAGCCACTTCTGCTTTCTGCTTTGGAACCTCATTTTATGAGGATTCTACCGTCTGTGGCAGGGTGTTTTTTGGTGAAGCTTTTGCGTATACACATCCATCTCAGGAGCATCGGGATCTTGAAGTTTCTGTTCCCACGAAGATGTACTCATGGCAATGGGAAATGGACTTCACGGCTTACCTCACTCTTCCACTCTTCACTCTGCGTCTAAAGAGGAGACAAACAGTGTTCATCATAGATGACACTACACCTATAATGGAAGAACCTCAAACACCGCAAGTGCAATTTGATGATATGGTGGAGGTCAGAGATAAAGTTGAGGTTGCTGAGGCTGAAACTAAAGAAGCTGAGGAGTATAACACTCTAAAGCGAAAGTATGATGCCTTGGAAGAGGATTGCGAGCACTTGAAGCAAAAGAACAGAGAACTTGAGGAAAATCAAGCTTCTCTATCATCTGAAGTGCAGCAGCTGAAGGACATTGTTATGACCCTTCTGAACAAGAAACCCAAGCCTTCTTCTTGATCTTGTTTTTGATGATTCTCAGCCCAAGGGGGAGAATAAAGAAGTGGCTATGCTAAGGGGGAGCTATCGTCTGAGAGTGCATCGTCTGAAGGAGCGAGCAAGTGAGCAAGAGAAAGGAGGAAAGCAAAGCTTCGTCTGAGGGGGAGAAAAATTTTGTATTTCTTTTATTTGATTTTTTAGTATAGAACACACATTGTAATTCTTTATTGGTTTCTGTCTATACCATTGTAATAATGTAGAAGGATTACATCGCATTGATGTAACTATTATTTATAAAGAGGTATTATTCAGAAAACATCATCTTGATGTAAATCTGACTTGCATATTATCTGTGATTGCTAACATTGTTTGATGCAGATATCTTCTTGAGAAAGATTATCGGTATGGTCTGTAATCATCAAAAAGGGGGAGATTGTTAGATTAAGATGAAGAATTTCGTCTAAGATTTTGATGTTTACAAGACAGAAGGAACTTTCTCAGACGGAAGTTACGCGAGCAAGTCAGACGGAACATGCACAGACGGAAGAAGACTCCTCAAGCTGAAGTCTTTCGTCTGTTCCAAGAGTGAAGTCATCAGACGATAGGATGAGACAAAACCTTCAGACGGAACCTCAAGCTTACTCCTTCAGTCTGAAGATTTATATCGTCTGTCCAAGAAGTGAAGCAATGATTGAGTCATTCGCACCAAGATTTCAAATCTAAAGTACTCATTAGAAGCATCCAAGATCAGTATAGAGATTCGTGCCTACACATGCAAGTCAAAAAGGTCTTCACCTTTTCGTCAAAGTCTCTGTACAAGTCGAAAAGATCTTTGCGCACGCAATCTAGTCCGCTATATTCGCTGCGTTCTACATCAATCAATCAAGTACAACTGACACCTTTTGGAAAAGCTCTCAAGAGATATCTCAACGACTCTCAACGGCATTCAAATGAGTCTAACGACTAATTGAAGAAGATGCCTATATAAGAACTTCACTTCATCAGAATTCGTTGGCGAATACGCTTCTCTCAATTATCTTCTGAAGATTTCGCTCAAAGTTTTGTGATTGTGCTTATTGTAAAAACCCTCTCTGCGTAGAGGAAAACACTTGTTTTAAAACATCTTTACAAAATCCACTTGTGTTTTGTATTAGCCTGTGGAGGCCGGGTTCAAAGAATACCTTGGTAGTTTAGCCTGAGAAGGCTGGGATCAAAGAATATATGTGTAATAGCCAGAAGTGGCTGGGTGCAAATAATACTTGTAACTATTTCACGGTTTGTAGTGAAAACTCAGTAGTTGTTGAGTAATTGGACGTAGTCTTGAATAGACGAACCAGTATAAAAGTATTTGTGTTTTTATTATCTTAAGCTATTGACTAATCGGGGATAATCATACTCTAACGCTTGTTCTCTAAAATCAATCTTTGTAAGATTAAGACTGTTTCGTCTGAACCTCTTTGAAACCCACAGATGAAAGGAACAAATTTTTCTTAAGTAACACAATTCAACCCCTCCTTCTTGTGTTTTATCTTTTACAGTCGATCTGGGTCATTACATTTAATGATATGAAAGCATGTCGAAGCTTTTGTTAGTCTCTACGGGTGAATTTAGAGGGGGGTAAATAGCCTAAATTAGCGTCGTTTCTACTTTCTTTTTAATCAAACGAAGACTAATTTTGTTCACCTATAAACACTTTAAAGAAGATATCAAGAAATACAACCAAAAAAGCGAATAAAGCGTTAGCATAAGATATATCAAAAGATGACAGCGGAAACTTCAAAGAAAGATAAAAGAAACTTGTTAGTAATCAATATAATTGAGAAATCAATATCAGTATCTAATTGTTCCAGATTTTAGTTGATTACCGAACGAAAATAACGTTTAATCAATGTTACCGATCAACGTAAGGCAAAGGATAAAAAACATAAGGGAGAAGAAGATTGCATAGTGATTTATACTGGTTCGATTTACGGCCTACATCTAGTCCCAACCTAAAAACTGTTGCTATTGGTATTCCACTATGACCCGTTTGTGTTCTTTACATTCACTATGCATAAGCAAGACAAAACGAAATTAAAACACCCAATACAACCATATTTTTAACCCAAAGAACCGTTCTCCTTGATCTTGACACCTCCAAGAATCAAACCTTTGAGAAAACCTTTCTCAAAGAGGCTTACTCTTTCCTAGAGAAACATCTCCCTTAGAGTAATTAACCCAAAACAAAATGAACAAATAAGATCAAGTAGAAAACACCTAAGAGTGTAGAATATGATCAAAGATAAGCACTATGAATGTCAACCAATCATAACATTCAATCAAGATTGCCCTTTGATAAAACTTTTCTTGAGGAACTTTGAAGTTCTTTATGAATTTCTTAGAGAAAAGATAAACTCAGTTTGAGAGAATATGAAAGTGTTAGAATTGATTCAATTTGTGTATTTCCAAGTTCTTAAAAATTTTTGAAAAGAGGGGTTATTTATAGTTGAAAACAAAAACTCATTTTAGGCAATCAATTGAGTTTCTGATGGTGGTAATCGATTACAGTAGGGGGTAATCGATTATCCTAGTGAGCAAAACTCTTTCTAGGTGATTTTGGCCGTGGTAATCGATTACCTCAGAGACAAATGTGAAATCCACTTTGTTGCCCATTTTTGCTAGTTGATTACCATTCTCAAGTAATCTATTACCTTAGTTGGTTACCTAAAAATTGATTTAATCTATTACCTTGGTTGGTAATTGATTACCTAATGTTTTTTTTTTTTTAAAAGAAAACTTAGAGGGAATTTCAACAATTTGATTCATGAGAAATCACACAAGATGAGCTTAGCTTACCATGACATTTCAAACAAGAACAAGCACACATACAAACCTAAACTAAACATCCAATACATGGAAAACTCTTAGTTACAATCCATCTATGAAAACCAAAAATTACATAACATCAAAATCAAAACAACAAGAGAGAAACTCCAAGCATCTTCAAGCTTTAAGTCTAACACCTTTCGACTTATGAGTCATGTGTTTTTTATGTTTCCTTTGTGAGTTCTACGATTACTTATTTAAATTATTTTGTGACGGTTGGACTTGTCTAGATATGTTATCTGGCAATTAATATATATATATATATATTAATATTATATCATATATTAAAATAAAATTGTTTAATAAATTATCAAATAATTATAGAAATTTACAAAATTTTACATATATAATCTCGCTCGTTAAAATATCAAATTCAACATTTGGATCGTTCAAATTTAATTTGCAAAAAAAATGTTATTAAAAAATGTAACTCAACAAGTTTTGTACTAAGTGTGAATGGATTCTACTTTAGTGTGTAGCTAGTTTTAGGTATTCTACGAACGGGTTAGTATGTTTAATTGGTTGAGTTTCCTTTTGTACACTCAATCAATCGTGTTTGCATGTCGTTACCTGTTATGCATTCATTCTTATGTATTGTCTCGCATTTGGACATAATACATGTCATATTCACATATATCAATGTATATTATATCTTATATGACATACATTAATTCATGTCATATTTTTCCATATAGGTTATTGTCATTCATGCATGCAATTGCTTAAGTGTATATACATGTATTTAAAAGGACACACAAATACATGTATATACACTTAATCAATTGCATGCATGAATGACGATAACCTATATGGAAAAATATGACATGAATTAATGTATGCCATATAAGATATAATATATATTGATCTTTGTGAATATGACATGTATTATGTCTGAACGAGAGACAATATAGAGAAATGAATGCATAATAGGTAACGAGATGCATGTGATGCAAAGAAACATGACAACATGGAATATATATGCATTATAATGCAAAAGAATAAATGTAGCGTGCATAACGATGTAGACATTTGTAACGATGAAAATATAAGAAAGGGGTGAATTGTTTTCTAAAAACATTTTTACAAGTTTTTTTCAAACTTTAGTGTATTGTTTGAAATCTTTAGACGAAGATTCTCATAGATTGTATAAAATAATTTTCAAATAAAGCCTTAATAAAACAATGCAGCCTTCGTCAATAAGTAGATAAGAAAGCAATAAAAGATAGAAAACTTTATATTAGTTCGTCTTATTAAGATTATGTTTAGTTTCTTAACAATTGCAAATATTTCACTAATAGTGAAGAAGTACAAGTATTGTTTGACTCAGTCACATCTGGTTAATCCAAGTATTCTTTTGACATAGTCTTTTCAGGTTAACACTACCCAAGTATTATTTGAACCCAACCTCTTCAGGTTGACAACTCCAATTATTCTTTAAACGTAGTTTCTTCAGTATAACAACATCAAGTATTCTTTGATCTCAGTTTATTTAGGCTAAACTACCACTAAGGGTAAGGTTTTACAAAAAAGATTGTGTAGTGGACTGAGGTGACATGACCTCCATGTCACCCAAGCCGACCATGTGATTTTTGCTTTGGCCCATGCCGAGCTCAATCTCAAAAATGTCGCCGACGTTAGTATGATATAATAACGATCTTAGGGTACACACCCACCTAACATAGAGGGAACCACTTCCCGAGATGCCCCAACCAACATAGAGTCCTCACGTGTGCCTTGGCTGACACGTTATCTACTCCCCCTGATAACTCACAAAAGTGAGCTATTTTTATACTCTTTTTATCTCATAAATTGTCCTTTTAATAATTTTAAGCAACCTAAAATGACTCTAATTGCTCTTAATTCATAATAATTCGTGTTAGAGCTTGTTGATGATGTGTTTAAGTGTTTCAGGGGTAAAAATAACCAAGAATAGGAGAAAATGGCTAAGGAATACATTTATCGTGAGTTGGAACTCAGCTCGCGCGAATTGGAGCTCCAATGGGCATCTCTCAACCATCTCATGAGAGATGGCCTTACTTGCAGAACAAGTTAACTCTCTAGAACACCATCTCTCCACAACTCGCGCAAGATGACCTTACTTGCAGAACAAGTTAACTCTCTGGAACACCAACTCGTAGAAAAGCCCAGGTCCACTAAGAAGGCTATATATTCACAAGTTACGATTAGCAAAGGACCGCTCTCATAATTCTTGACCTAATTCGGCTGAGGTTCTAGAGACTGACAACCTCCAGACCTCTGGACCTCTTCACTCTCGGTTCGTAGACGACAATGGATTTCAACCCCAAGCAAGGAGAAGGAGACGCTAGGAGAACTCGACTTCCATTGGAATCAACCATCCTATGTATTATCTTTCAAATTACTTGTGTGTTGTTTTCTTTGCTTCTATGAACTAAATCCCTCTTTGATTGAGAGAATGATGTAACCTTAATTATCCTCTTTATATGATTCTCAATGTTATTCAATATGTGTTTGGGTGTTTGTTCTTCGTTCTTAATGTTATTTATTAGTTGACGACTAATAAATTGATAAGTTAACCTAGGGTCACTCTAACAAAGTATACCTAGTAGTACTGAAGAATTAAACTATTATTACACTAGGATCCTAGAGATGGGAGTAGGTAGTAGTGTGGACAGCACCTAAGTTTGCCCCTGGATTCATAGAACTAATTCCCTAATTAACTCAGTATTAACTTAAGAGATTAATTAATCTAGTTAACCTAGGCAGCGTGGGTGATCCTGAGAGGGACAGTCACGAGGGTAGGAATCCGATCCAACCATGATTATATTTGAATAACAAAAGAGGAGAATATAAAAGGGGAATTAGTGGTGAAATCGGGATCCCAATCGCTTCTCATCTTTATTTTATTTCTTGCTTTAAATTATTATTACTTTATTCTTTTACAATAATTGCTTTTACAAATAATTACTCTTTTCATGCTCTTTGGGAAACTTATAAAATCATTAAATAAAATTATAGTTCCAAATTGCTTATCCTCGTGGGTATGACAACCTTGATATATAAATACTTATTACTTAACGACTGTGGTATACTTTCTATAGCAAGGGATGTAGGAGGTATAACTACCACCTGTATTCTGGGTATCACCCCTTTTATCATCATTACTTGACATCGCCGCACAGTCAGAAAGACATCATTGCTTGCCCCTGCACCTCGGGACGAGCTAAGATATAAAAGGGGAAATCCCTCTATAGGAAGTACACTGAACCTTATCCTTTCTACCCTTTAATGTCACCATCTTACTGACTTAGGCACCAAGGTATCTTTGAAGGTACCCCCCTCCTCGGCTTTCCTCGTTTATGAGCCTGGTATTGCCTAACTCATATTTCTAGAGCACCTAGGTCAGCATCCGAATTACTACCTAAAAATAACACTTGGTGCAATTATTGTATTTAAATAGTAGTTTTTATGTTTTTTGAAGCAAAGAACCATATAAAAAATGGAAAAAGTCCATGAAAGAGATATTAGTGACTCATATAAATCACTAAACGGTAAATGGCCATTCGGAAAGAATAGATTCTTTAACTAGAAACTCAACCTCTTTTTGCAAAGAAGGATTACAATGAAAAAAAGAAATTCTTTTTACAAGAGATTTTAGAGTTGCACTTAGTATCTGTTTCAAAGTAGTCTCCAACTTCAAAACTTTGTTCTTTAGTCTTTATATACATGGAGAGCTTGAAATAGTCGCTAGACTCAACAACTTGAATTTCGTCAATCTATCAATTGGAAGCGTGCTCATCGTTTCTTTTCATTTAATTTAGTTTGTTAACATTAGAGTTGCAAAGTTCTTCACAATTAAGGATTAGGTGTTGAAAAAATGTTCTCTTTTCTAAACTAGATCTTTGTGTCAGAAATATGCTCTTTTATTCTAATTTAACTCATCTTTTTATGAAAGATAAGTTGATTTCCTCTTACTTGTTCTAAACACATGCTTTTCTGATAAGATTACAGAAAATAAATTCTTGATAGTTAGAGTTTGTTAGAGTATTATTGATTAATAAAATTGATATTTATCTTAATTTCAAGCTTCGTTTATCATGACATTAGTCTACATGGAGCCTTTTTCTAAGGTGTTTTATTCTTCTACTGACTTATAAATGTTATGTCAAGACGTCATTCGTCTACTAGCTCTAATCGTCAACGAGTCTCATTCATCTTATAAATAAAATTTTATCTTAACAATATATAATTATCAAAATTAAGGGATATAATTTTCCTTTAAACAAACTTGACTTAACAATCTCCCTTTTTTTGATGATTATAGACCATACCAATAAAGTTTTGTTTAATTCTTACTTGCATCAGATACATGTTTAGACTTAAGTTATCTATAAGGCACAATTACCTTTTGAAGCTTTCATTTACACAAAAGGTTAGTTTTAGTACTAAACACATACATAACTTGAAACACTTAACTAAAAAGAACCCTCATTCATTTATCTTTGTAATGAGTTTTTCACATCAAGGTGACATGTTTTTTGTGAAAATAAAAGAAAGCATAGAAGAACGATTTTCTCTCCATGAGCTTAATCCTTTATTCTTTAGTCATCAGAGTCTTCAATTAGAGCTCCTTCTCGGATTATGTTCCCTTTTCTCTTTGCTTTTCTTCTTCAGATAATATTGATAACTCACAAAAGTGACTTATTTTTATACTCTTTTCTTAGTTTATAGATTGTCCATTAAACACTCTTAAACAAGCTAAAATAACTTAATGTTCTAAATCATAATATTTTGTACTAGGACTTGTTGATGGTTTGTTTAAGTGTTTCAGGGGTTAAAAATAGCCCAAAATAGGAGAAAACATGCTAAGGAATGCAACTCTCGCAAGTTGGGACTTAAGTTGCACGACTTGGAGCTCCCGTGAAGTCAAATTGCTCTCTATAACCTTAACTTGCACGACTTGTTACTCAGCTCGCACGATTTGGCTTGACTTGCAAAACACATTTGCTCCCTAGAACCTTAACTTGTGTGAATCGCTAACAAGCTCGCGCGAGTTAGGCTCGTGAAAAGCCCAAGTCTACTACATGAAGGCTATAAATACACATAAAATCACTGTCAGCAAGGACTTTTAGGCACTTTTTAGTTTTAACCTAATTTACTTTTTCTCACTTTTTCCTGATTCAATTTTATCTTGAATTACAAGAACGTATCAGAGATATAATCAGCGGAAAACAAGGGAAAATTGTAAAGCAAGAAAACAATGAATTAAAAGAGATAAGGTAGAGAAGAGAGTTTAGACAGAGATTTATACTGGTTCGGCTTTCAGCCTACATCCAGTCTCAATCCAACAATCTGTTGCGATCGATTTTCCACTATAATGATTCTGTGTTCAATACAATCACACTGCACAAACACAAAAACAAATCAAATACTCAAAACTATATGTTCTTCACCTAAAAACATATCTTGATCCTTGATCCCTTCAAGAATCAACCTTTGAGAGTACCTCTCTCAAAAACTCATCAACTCTTTCTAGAGAATACCTTTCTCTTTAGAGTTCAAACCAAAAAGATTACAAAAGATAAAGATCAGATAAGATTACACCTGTTGTGTATGCACTAATCAATGAAATCATCCAAACAATTCAACCATTCACACAACCTTCATCTCAAGAGAAATCTTTGAAACTTTGAACAGAATTCTTGTAAAAACTAGTGTTTAGCTCTTCCTTCCTTTCTTTCAATTTAAAGCAGTTTCAAAATCATTTGAGATGAAATTCTGGTGTGGTAATCGATTACTGGATTGTGGTAATCGATTACTCCTGAGAAATTTGTCTTCCCCTGTTTCTTCAAGCACGAAGTAATCGATTACTATGGAGTGGTAATCGATTACTCCAGAGCAGTTTGGGTTCCCCTGTTTTCTGAATCTGTTGGTAATCGATTACTTCAGCTTAAAACCTTTTTAAACCAAAGTTTTTTGATTTCTTTCAAATAAAATGGGGTTCCAAAACTTCTCTAGCTTAAATCAAAAGAGTAAAAACAAATTTTCTATGAAACGATTGAATAAAAACCACACTCAAAGCCTAAACTAAAACAATTAATACATTTTAAACTCCTATATACAATCTATCACAGAGATCAAAAGTACAAATATATCAAAACTAAAACTAGGGATGACTTCTTCAGCTTCAAGTCCAACAATCTCCCCCTTTTTGGTTTTGATGTACCAAATGTTGTGTAGTTGATCTTCAATGTAGATGATGGCTCTGATGTGACCTGCAACGTTAGTGTTTTTCCTTTTCTATTCTTTCAATTTTCATCAATTTCATACAACTATATACATACAGCTTTATGAATCATCCAAAGCATATCACTATATCAAATCACAGACATATAAAGATAATCATTTGCAAAGCAAATTAAGTCTAACTATTACAGTCATCCAACAAAATGTTCAATTGTGTTAATCTGCTCCCCCTAAGTAGAATACTTAAGTAAAACAGATTCAAAAACTCCCAAAAACAGAACAAATAATAGTTCAAAAGCAATTACAGAGCAAAGCAAATTACATAGCAGTCCAAATACTATGAACTATGAAGACTAATGACAATTAATAACTACACTACTACTCCCCCTATTTGGTATATCAAATCAGAGAGTGAGAGGTAGAGATGGAGTTACTAATCTGAGTCGTCATCCTGATTGAGTCTTTCCATGATGGTTTCCATCAAGTCCTTCATTTCCAGGAAATGCAGATCTTGTCGCTTTCCCAGGACATCAAGTCGTTTGTTGACGGTTGCTTCCAGCTCATCCATCCTATCAATCATAATGGTTTCGAAGCGCGATCGTGGAATGTACTCTCCAGAATTGTCTTCATCCTCATCTTCATGCTCAGAATGTGCTTCCTCTTGCTCAGGTTGTGGAATGGCCTACTGTTCCTCTCTTGTTATCCATCCCGCATCGATATTGATAAGTCTCATCATCTTCAATGCTCTATCACCGATGACATGGACATCTTTGACTAACTCTCTAGCTTCATCAGTGATGTCAATCTGAAAAATTTCAATTAGTCTAGAGATAAAAAGAGAGTAAGGACACTTATTGTCTAGAAGTCTTCTAGTTTTCAACATGTTGTCCATGATGATATGCGTCCAGTCCACTTGAATCCCGTTCTTCAGAGCAGTAATGAGAATTATGTCATCCTCACTCAGTTGGGCATAGTTTGCTCCCTTTATGCCCAAGATCCAAAGAAAAAGTATAATGGAGTAGCCTATCATCCGCTGTCAGGCCACCGATGTTATATGTTACTTTCTTGCCCTGTGCTCTCCTGGAATTCCTTTCCTCTTCCCAATGTTGGGGGTTTCTCAGAAGGCTCATGTAAAAAGAGTCTTTTTGTAAATCAAACCCTTTTTCTCTGAGTTTGTCTACATGTGCAATAATCCCTTCCTTCCTTATTCCAACAATTTGCAAAAAGTGAGCAGGGGTTAGAGTAATTTTGATACCTTTAATCTCTGAACTCACTGTCATCCTTTCCATATTCGGTTTGAGGTTTGAGTAGAAAACCCGAATCAAGTCTGGATAGATGAAGCCTTTCATCCCTACGAACCTCTTTAGGTGCTGTTGCCTCAGGAAGGTCTGGAACATGAAACTCTGATTATCCAGCCATTGTAGGTCAAGAATCTTGGGTGGAACAAGACCCTTGTTAGCAAAGTCAAGGTTGAACCTAGTCTCTTGTCCTTTAGAGGTGAAACACCGGTTGACCCCTGATTCTTGTGGTTGAGGAGGAGGAGGAGTTCTGAGGATGTAGGTTTCTTCCTCTTGGAAGATTCTCCTACCTTTTTCTTTCCCTTGACTTCTTCTTGAGAGAATCAGTTTGCCCTCATTTTGATTCTTTTACCTTTACCTTGTTCTTCCATTGTTGAGAGAGAGTGAAAATCTAGGGTTTGGAGGAATAAGATAAAGGGTTTTTCAGAGTAAGAAGTTGAATGGTGAGTTGAAGAGTCACACTTGCACTTCTTATAAGAGAGAACAAAGCCCAAAAGATTAGCCCAAGAACGAGGTAATAGATTACCAGCAGTTGGAAATCGATTATCTCTGTTCCTTATATAGAGGGAAGAAGAAAAACAAGAAAAATAGTTGTGGTAATCGATTACAGTAAACTGGTAATCGATTACTCCAGAGGATTTCTTCAAAACATTTGAAAACATGTTCTGTGGTAATCGATTACAACTCGTGGTAATCGATTACTCCAGTACAAAAATCCTTCCCAGAGTGAATTTTACACGAAGTAATCGATTATCCTCCCTTGGTAATCGATTATTTCTATCAGAAGAACGTTTTTATTGAAAAAATTTCATAAAAACAGAGTTATGGATAAGTGTAATCAATTAAAAAGGTTTAGTTTAGATGTTCCTCACTCAAAATGCCGAGATTTGATCTAAGTTTGTAAAACCTTTCTTTTGGTAATGCCTTTGTGAATATATCCGCTAATTGATTTTCCGTGTCTATGAATTCGATGTCATAGTCTCCTTTTTCGAAGTGATCTCGAATGAAGTGGTGTCTGACTTCAATGTGTTTTGTTCTTGAGTGCAGTACAGGATTTCTTGTGATACTTATAGCGCTTGTGCTGTCGTATTTCAAGGGAATGTGATCTATCTTTAGCCTAAAGTCTTCAAGTTGGTGTTTCAACCAAATTGCTTGAGCACAGCAACTTCTCGCAGCTACATATTCAGCTTCTGCAGTTGATAATGCTACGCAAGCTTGCTTTCTGCTATTCCATGATATCAAACATTCTTCAAAGATGTTACATGTTCCACTAGTGCTTTTCCTATCCGTTTTGCTACCTGCAAAATCAGAATCACTGAAACCAACAAGTAATGGTGAGGTTCCTTTTGGATACCATAGTCCACAACTTATTGTTCCTTTTAGGTATTTAAGAATCTTCTTCACTGTTAGCCAATGAGATTGCTTAGGTGCAGATTGAAATCTAGCACATAAACATACAGAAAACATAATATCAGTCTCTTGGCTCAGTAAGATAAAGTAAAGATCCTATAACACCTCTCGTATAAGGTAGTATCAACTTCATCACCTGCTTCATCAATCTCAAGATAAGTGTTAGTAGAAATAGGTGTATTTGACACTTTGCAATTAGTCATCTCATATTTCTTAAGCAGTTCTTTAGTGTACTTAGCCTGATGTATGAATGTGCCACCTTCCATTTGTTTGATTTGGAGTCCGAAAAAGAAACTCAATTCTCCAATCATGGACATGTCAAATTCTTCCTGCATATCTTTCACAAACTCTTCACAAAGTTGTTGGTTAGATGATCCAAAGATAATGTCATCAACATAAATTTGAACCAATAGAATGTAGTCAGATTTGTTCTTAATAAACAAAGTCTTGTCTACTTTACCTCTGTGGAATCCTTTTGATATGTGAAACTTACTCAGTCTATCATACCATTGCCTAGGGGCTTGCTTCAACCCATACAAGGCTTTATGATGTTTGTAGACATGTGTAGGCCAAGTAGTATCTCATGAAACCGTGGTTGTGCTACATAGACTTCTTCATTGATATAACCATTCAAGAATGCACTCTTTACATCCATTTGGTATAATTTGAAATTGTTGATGCATGCATAAGCCAGGAGTAGTCTAACAGCTTCAAGTCTTGCAACAGGGGCAAAGGTTTCTTCAAAGTCAATCCCTTCTTGTTGATTGTAGCCTTTTGCCACAAGTCTTGCTTTGTTTCTGACCACAACTCCTTCTTCACTCAGTTTGTTCTTGAATACCCATTTTGTACCAATAATGTTCATGTTGCCTTTGTTTGTAACAAGTTCCCAAACTCCATTCCTTTTGAACTGGTTAAGTTCTTCTTGCATAGCCATGATCCAAAATTCATTGTTCAAGGCTTCCTCTATGTTGGATGGTTCTACCTGTGATACAAAGGCGGTATTATAGCAAAACAAATTACGTGAGGATCTAGTAGTTACCCCTTGTGAATGTCACCAATGACATTATCAAGTGATAGGTTCCTAGGTGTCCTCCACTCTTTTGCTTGTTCTGGCACTAGGTTTGGTTGAGTTTGCTGATGCTTGTGATCAATGTCTATGTTTCCTTCACCTGTTTCATCATCATTACACAACAGTCTTTCCTTTTGGAAAGTGTTAGTTTCATCAAATCTAATATGGACAGATTCTTCAATGCACATTGTTCTTTTATTAAAGATCCTATATGCTTTACTGGTATTTGAATAACCAAGGAAAATGGCTTCATCAGCCTTTGCATCAAACTTTCCAATAGGGTCCTTGCCATTGTTTAAAACAAAGCATTTGCATCCAAAAACTTTAAAATAAGAAATGTTTGGTTTTCTTCCATAGAAAAGCTCATAAGGGGTTTTCTTTAGAATGAGTCTTATAGAGACTCTATTGAGAACATAACATGCAGTGTTCACAAAGATTCGCTTCAAAAATGTTTAGGCATCATATTCACATTCAAGCATGGTTCTTCCAAGTTCTATAAGGGACCTGTTTTTCCTCTCCACCACTCCATTTTGTTTGAGGAGTTCTAGAGTGAAAAGCGGTGTGATATCCCATGTTTTTCACAAAACCTTTCAAAAAAGCTATTCTTAAATTCAGTACCATTATCAATTCTTAAAGCTTTAATTTTCAAATCCTTTTTGTTTTGAATTTTCTTGGCAAGTACCTTGAAAACTTCAAAGGCTTGATCCTTTTTCTTGATAAATAAAACCCAAGTAAATCTTGAATAGTCATCTACTATGACTAGCCCATACAGATTTCCACCAATACTAGCTATCCTAGATGAACCAAATAAGTCTACATGCAAGAGTTCAAGCGACTGAGTTGTAGAAACATGTTTAATATTTTTGAAAGATGTTTTTGCCTGCTTGGACTTTTGACAAGCCTCACATAGTCTTTCTTTGTAAAATCTTAGTTTGGGGAGACCAAAAACTAACTCTTTAGAAACAAGCTTATTCAAATGCAATATGTCAATGTGTGCTATTCTCCTATGCCATAGCCAAGACAGATTATCATTAGAAGTAAAACATGTAGAATAAGGAGAAGAGTGATCTACTTCCAATATGTAAATGTTGTTAGATCTCTTGCCAATCATGAGAAGTTCATCTGAGTCTTTGTTGCTGATGAGACAATGTTCATCATCAAAAGCAATTCTGTAGTTCTTGTCACATAGTTGACTGATGCTCAATAGATTGAACCTTAATCCATCGACCAGCAGTACATCTTCTATCACTTTGTTTGCCTTATATCCAACAGTACCGTAGCCTAGTATTTTCCCTTTGTTGTTGTCTCCGTATACAACTGATCCAGTTTCTCTTGGTGTGAAGGTGCTCAGGTTCCTTCTATCACCCGTCATATGCCTTGAGCAGCCACTGTCTAAGTACCAAATTGAGCTTCTGCTGTTCAGGATTTCCTGCAAGAGAAAAAGAACTTATTTTGCAGTTGGTACCCACTTCCTCTTGGGTCCATGCATGTTAGTGCTACAGGTTTCTTTCTTAATCCATTTGTATTTGTCACTGGAAATCCCTTTCTTTCTAATCATGCAGTTATATGATTTATGTCCAGGTTTCATGCAATAAGTACAAGTGAATTTAGCATGCTTAGTGTTTCCATATTTCATGTGAACATAGTTTGCAGAAATGTTGAGTTCCTTTAGCTTGGAAATATCATTTTCTAACTCACATATTTTCTGTTTTAACATGAATACTTCCTTTTTCAATACTATGTTTTCTTTTTCAAAAACTTCAGCTTGATTATAAAGTTCACAAAAGGCAGAATGCAATTCATCATATTCATCAATAATTGAGTTCGTATCACGTACCTCACTGGATGTTTTGGCCATTAAGCACAAATTCGCCTCCTCATCTTCACTTTCAGATGTTGAGGATGTGTAGTCTTCATCCCAAGCTATGTATGCTTTCTTTTTCTTCTTTTATTTTCTGACATTTCTTTCATTCTCAGATTTTCTCACTTCAGTGTTGTTGCTTCTTTTCAAGGTTGGACAATCTGATCTGTAGTGCCCAATCTTCCCACAATCGTAGCATGTCACTTTAACTGAAGTATTGTCTTGCTTCTTAACTCCTTTTCTTGGTTGACCAAATTTCTTTTTAGTGTTGTTCTTCATGAACTTTCTAAACTTCTTTACCATCAAGTTCACTTGGTCTTCTTGTGAATCATTTCCGTCTTTAGAGGATTCAAATTCTGTTTCAGTCCGGTCTACTTTGAGAGCAATTCCTATGGCTCTTTTGTCTTTCTGCTCCTCATCTGCCATTCAAGTCATGTCCATTTCATATTCTCTAAGTTTCCCAAACAGTTCAACACTTGTCACAGTAGCAAGGTTCTTGGATTCGATTATATGGGCCGTCATCCTTTGTAGGTTGCCACTTTCTATTCAGTGATTTCAGAATCTTGACATTCACTTCTTCTTCAATGAAGTTCTTGCCAAGTCTTTTGAGATGGTTGATGATGTGTGTGAATCTCTTTTGCATTTCCATTATAGATTCTCCTTGGAACATTCTGAATGTCTCATACTCTTGAATGAGTGTGTTCTTCCTAGCTCTCCTCACCTCAGCAGTACCTTCATGGGTTACCATGATGAGCTCCCATGCTTTTTTTGCTGTTGTGCAAGCTGATATCATTTTCAGCCCTCCTAATTTCATTCATGTCCCATTCCTCAAAAGGTTTCTCTATCTCTTTCTTATTTTCTATTTTCATTGGAACTTTGTAGTCATTTACCACAGCCTGCCAGATGTTTCTGTGAATAGATTCCATAATCGATTACCACGAGCTGTAATCGATTACCAACAATTTCAGAAAACAGGGGAACCCAAACTGCTCTAGAGTAATCGATTACCACTCCATAGTAATCGATTACTTCGTGCTTGAAGGAACAAGGAAGACAAATTTCTCTGGAGTAATCGATTACCACAATCCAGTAATTGATTACCACACCAGAATTCATCTCAAATGATTTTGAAACTGCTTTAAATTGAAACCTCTTTGAATTATTTCGAAGAGAGAGATCTTTTTGAGTTTTCAAAGAAAGAAAGGAAGAGCAAAACACTAGTTTCTACAAGAAATCTCTTCAAAGTTTCAAAGATTTCTCTTGAGATGAAAGCTGTGTGAAAAGACTGAATTGTGTGGATGATATTGTTGATCAGTGCATACACACCAGGTTTAATCCTATCTGATCTTTATCTTTTGTAATCTTTTTGATTTTAACTCTAAAGAGAAAGGTATTCTCTTGGAAGAGTTGATGAGTTTCTGAGAGAGGTACTCTCAAAGGTTGATTCTTGAAGGGATCAAGGATCAATATATGTTCTTAGGTGAAGAACATATAGTTTTGAGTATTTGATTTATTTTTGTGTTTGTGCAGTGTGATTGTATTGAACACATAATCATTATAGTGGAAAACCGATCGCAACAGATTGTTGGGTTGGGATTGGATGTAGGCTGAAAGCCGAACCAGTATAAATCTCTATCTAAACTCTCTTCTCTATCCTATCTCCTTTAATTCATTGTTTTCTTGCTTTACAATTTTCCCTTGTTTTTCCGTTGTTTATATCTCTGATACATTCTTGTAATTCAAGATAAAATTGAATCGGGAAAAAGTGAGAAAAGGTAAAATCAAAAAAAGGGAACTTGAATCTATTCACCTCCCCCCCCTTCTAGATTCATATAGGGACCAATAATTGGTATCAAGAGCTTTAACTAGTAAATCAATCTAGTAATCCTACTTAGTTTCCTGTAATGGCTAGTAATCTTTTACCTTTCACTGAAGGAGCTTCGATAAATAGACCTCCATTGTTCTGCGGTGATAACTATCCATTCTGGAAAGTTCGCATGAAGATCTTTATGGAATCGATTCACAGAAGTATCTGGCAGGATGTGGTTAATGACTACAAAGTTTCAATGAAAATAGAAAATGGAAAAGAGATAGAGAAACCTTTTGAGGATTGGGACATAGATGAGATTAGGAGGGCTGAAAATGATGCTAAGGTCTTGAATATCATACACTCTGCCTTGAATTCTGATGAGTTTTTCAGGATATCAGCTTGCACAACAGCAAAAGAAGCATGGGAGCTCATCATGGTAACCCATGAAGGTACTGCTGAGGTGAGGAGAGCTAGGAAGAACACACCCATTCAAGAGTGTGAGACATTCAGAATGTTCCAAGGAGAATCTATAATGGAAATGCAAAAGAGATTCACACACATCATCAACCATCTCAAAGGACTTGGCAAGAACTTCATTGAAGAAGAAGTGAATGTCAAGATTTTGAAATCACTGAATAGAAAGTGGCAACCTACAGTGACAACCATAACTGAATCCAAGAACCTTGCTGCTATGACAAGTGCTGAACTGTTTGGGAAACTTAGAGAATATGAAATGGACATGACTCAAATGGCAGATGAGGAGCAGAAAGACAAAAGAGCCAAAGGAATTTCTCTCAAAGTAGACCGGACTGAAACAGAATCTGAATCCTCTGAAGACGGAAATGATTCACAAGAAGACCAAGTGAACTTGATGGTAAAGATGTTCAGAAAGTTCATGAAGAACAACACTAAAAAGAAATTTGGTCAACCAAGAAAAGGAGTCAAGAAGCAAGACAATACTTCAGTTAAAGTGACATGTTACGAGTGTGGGAAGATTGGGCACTACAGATCAGATTGTCCAACCTTGAAAAGAAGCAACAACACTGAAGTGAGAAAATCTGAGAATGAAAGAAATGTCAGAAAAGAAAAGAATAAAAAGAAAGCATACATAGCTTGGGATGAAGACTACACATCCTCAACATCTGAAAGTGAAGATGAGGAGGCGAATCTGTGCTTAATGGCCAAAACATCCAGTGAGGTAAGTGATACGAACTCAATTATGGATGAATATGATGAATTGCATTCTGCCTTTTGTGAGCTTTATAATCAAGCTGAAGTTTTTGAAAAAGAAAACATAGTATTGAAAAAGGAAATATCCATGTTAAAACAGAAAATATGTGAGTTAGAAAATGATATTTCCAAGCTAAAGGAACTCAACATTTCTGCAAACTATGTTCACATGAAATCTGGAAACACTAAGCATGCTAAATTCACTTGTACTTATTGCATGAAACCTTGACATAAATCATATAACTGCATGATTAGAAAGAAAGGGAAATCCTGAACAGCAGAAGCTGAATTTGGTACTTAGACAGTGGCTGCTCAAGGCATATGACGGGTGATAGAAGGAACCTGAGCACCTTCACACCAAGAGAAATTGGATCAGTTGTATATGGAGACAACAACAAAGGGAAAATACTAGGCTATGGTACTGTTGGATATAAGGCAAACACAGTGATAGAAGATGTACTGCTGGTCGATGTATTAAGGTTCAATCTACTGAGCATCAGTCAACTATGTGACAAGAACTACAGAATTGCTTTTGATGATGAACATTGTTTAATCAGCAACAAAGACTCAGATGAACTTCTCATGATTGGCAAGAGATCTAACAATATTTACATATTGGAAGTAGATCACTCTTCTCCTTACTCTACATGTTTTACTTTTAATGATAATCTGTCTTGGCTATGGCATAGGAGAATAGCACACATTGACATATTGCATTTGAATAAGCTTGTTTCTAAAGAGTTAGTTTTTGGTCTCCCCAAACTAAGATTTTTCAAAGAAGGACTATGTGAGGCTTGTCAAAAGTCCAAGCAGGCAAAAACATCTTTCAAAAATATTAAACATGTTTCTACAACTCAGCCGCTTGAACTCTTGCATTTAGACTTATTTGGTCCATCTAGGATAGCTAGTATTGGTGGAAATCAATATGGGCTAGTCATAGTAGATGACTATTCAAGATTTACTTGGGTTTTGTTTATCAAGAAAAAGGATCAAGCCTTTGAAGTTTTCAAGGTACTTGCCAAGAAAATTCAAAACAAAAAGGATTTGAAAATTAAAGCTTTAAGAATTGATAATGTTACTGAATTTAAGAATAGCTTTTTTGAAAGGTTTTGTGAAAAACATGGGATATCACACCGCTTTTCAGCTCCTAGAACTCCTCAGCAAAATGGAGTGGTGGAGAGGAAAAACAGGTCCCTTATAGAACTTGGAGGAACCATGCTGAATGAGCATATGATGCCTAAACATTTTTGGGCAGATGCTGTGAACACTGCATGTTATGTTCTCAATAGAGTCTCTATAAGACCCATTCTAAAGAAAACCCCTTATGAGCTTTTCTATGGAAGAAAACCAAACATTTCTTATTTCAAAGTTTTTGGATGCAAATGCTTTGTTTTAAACAATGGCAAGGACCCTATTGGAAAGTTTGATGCAAAGGCTGATGAAGCCATTTTCCTTGGTTATTCAAATACCAGTAAAGCATATAGGATCTTTAATAAAAGAACAATGTGCATTGAAGAATCTGTCCATATTAGATTTGATGAAACTAACACCTTCCAAAAGGAAAGATTGTTGTGTAATGATGATGAAACAGGTGAAGGAAACATAGACATTGATCACAAGCATCAGCAAACTCAACCAAACCTAGTGCCAGAACAAGCAAAAGAGTGGAGGACACGTAGGAACCTATCACTTGATAATGTCATTGGTGACATTCACAAGGGGGTAACTACTAGATCCTCACAGAATTTGTTTTGCTATAATACTGCCTTTGTATCACAGGTAGAACCATCCAACATAGAGGAAGCCTTGAACAATGAATTTTGGATCATGGCTATGCAAGAAGAACTTAACCAGTTCAAAAGGAATGGAGTTTGGGAACTTGTTCCAAACAAAGACAACATGAACATTATTGGTACAAAATGGGTATTCAAGAACAAACTGAGTGAAGAAGGAGTTGTGGTCAGAAACAAAGCAAGACTTGTGGCAAAAGGCTACAATCAACAAGAAGGGATTGACTTTGAAGAAACCTTTGCCCCTGTTGCAAGACTTGAAGCTGTTAGACTACTCCTGGCTTATGCTTGCATCAACAATTTCAAATTATACCAAATGGATGTAAAGAGTGCATTCTTGAATGGTTATATCAATAAAGAAGTCTATGTAGCACAACCACCTGGTTTCACAGATACTACTTGGCCTACACATGTCTACAAACTTCATAAAGCCTTGTATGGGTTGAAGCAAGCCCCTAGGCAATGGTATGATAGACTGAGTAAGTTTCTCATATCAAAAGGATTCCACAGAGGTAAAGTAGACAAGACTTTGTTTATTAAGAACAAATCTGACTACATTCTATTGGTTCAAATTTATGTTGATGACATTATCTTTGGATCATCTAACCAATAACTTTGTGAAGAGTTTGTGAAAGATATGCAGGAAGAATTTGACATGTCCATGATTGGAGAACTGAGTTTCTTTTTAGGACTCCAAATCAAACAAATGGAAGGTGGCACATTCATACATCAGGCTAAGTACACTAAAGAACTGCTTAAGAAATATGGGATGACTAATTGCAAAGTGTCAAATACACCTATTTCTACTAACACCTATCTTGAGATTGATGAAGCAGGTGATGAAGTTGATACTACCTTATACAGAGGTGTTATATGATCTTTACTTTATCTTACAGTCAGTAGACCTGATATTATGTTTTCTGTATGTTTATGTGCTAGATTTCAATCTGCACCTAATCAATCTCATTGGCTAACAGTGAAGAAGATTATTAAATACCTAAAAGGAACAATAAGTTGTGGACTATGGTATCCAAAAGGAACCTCACCATTACTTGTTGGTTTCAGTGATTCTGATTCTGCAGGTAGCAAAACGGATAGGGAAAGCACTAGTGGAACATGTCACATCTTTGGAGAATGTTTGATATCGTGGAATAGCAGAAAGCAAGCTTGCGTAGCACTATCAACTGCAGAAGCTGAATATGTAGCTGCGGGAAGTTGCTGTGCTCAAGAAATTTGGTTGAAACACCAACTTGAAGACTTTGGGCTAAAGATAGATCACATTCCCTTGAAATGCGACAACATAAGCACTATAAGTATCACAAGAAACCCTGTACTGCACTCAAGAACAAAACACATCGAAGTCAGACACCACTTTATTAGAGATCACATCAAAAAAGGAGACTGTGACATCGAATTCATAGACACGGAAAATCAATTGGCGGATATATTTACAAAGGCATTGCCAAAAGAAAGGTTTTACAAACTTAGATCAAAGCTTGGGATTTTGAGTGAGGAACATCTAATCTAAACCTTCTTACTTGATTACACTTATCCATATTTTGGTGAAAAATTTTCAAGAAAAACCTTCTTCTGATAGAAATAATCGATTACCAAGGGAGGATAATCGATTACTTCGAGTGAAATTCACTCTGGGAAGGATTTTTGTACTGGAGTAATCGATTAACACGAGCTGTAATCGATTACCACAGAACAAGTTTTCAAAAATTTTGGAAAAATCCTCTGGAGTAATCGATTACCAGTTTACTATAATCGATTACCACGACTGTTTTCCCTGTTTTTCTTCTTCCTTCTATATAAGAAACTAATATAATCGATTTCCAACTGCTAGTAATCAATTACCTCGTTCTTGGGCTAATCTTTTGGGCTTTGTTCTCTCTTATAAGAAGTGTAGGTGTAACTCTTCAACTCACCATTCATCTTCTTACTCTGAAAAACCCTTTATCTTCTTCCTCCAAACCCTAGATCTTCACTCTCTCTCAAACAATGGAAGAACAAGGTAAAGGTAAAAGAATCAAAATGAGGGCAAACCGCTACACCCGTGAAGAGATTAAGGGAAAGAAAAAGGTGGGAGAATCTTCCAAGAGGAAGAAACCAACATCCTCAGAGCAACCAGAAATTCCTTCTCCTCCTCAACCACAAGAATCAGGGGTCAACCGGTGGTTCACCTCCAAAGGACAAGAGACTAGGTTCAACCTCGACTTTGCTAACAAGGGTCTTGTTCCACCCAAGATTCTTGACTTACAATGGTTGGATAATCAGAGTTTCACGTTCCAGACTTTCCTGAGACAACATCACCTGGAGAGGTTCGTAGGGATGAAAGGCTTCATCTATCCAGACTTGGTTCGGATTTTCTACTCAAACCTCAAACCAAACATGGAAAGGATGACAGTGAGTTCAGAGATTAAAGGTATCAAAATAACTCTAACCCCTGCTCACTTTTTGCAAATTGCTGGCATAAGGAAGGAAGGGATTATCGCACATGTAGACAAACTCAGAGAAAAAGGGTTTGATTTACAAAAGGACTCTTTTTACATGAGCCTTCTAAGGAACCCCCAACATTGGGAAGAGGAAAGGAATTCCAGAAGAGCACAGGGCAAGAAAGTAACATACAACATTGGTGGCCTGACAGCGGATGATAGGCTACTACACTACACTGTTTGTTGGATCTTGGCTGCAAGGGGAGCAAACCATGCCCAACTGAGTGAGGATGACATGATTCTCATTGTTGCTCTGAAGATTGGGATTCAAGTGGACTGGACGCACATCATCATGGACAACATGCTGAAAACTAGAAGACTTCTAGACAATAAGTGTCCTTACTCTCTTTTTATCTCTAGACTAATTGAAATTTTTCAGATTGACACCACTGAAGAAGCTAGAGAACTGGTCAAAGATGTCCATGTCATCGGTGATAGAGCATTGAAGATGATGAGACTTATCAAGACCGATGCAGGATGGATCACAAGAGAGGAACAACAGGCCATTCCACAACCTGAGCAAGAGGAAGCACAATCTGAGCATGAAGATGAGGATGAAGACAATTCTGGAGAGTACGTTCCACAATCGCGCTTCGAATCCATTATGATTGATAGGATGGATGAACTGGAAGCAACCGTCAACAAGAGACTTGATGATCTGGGAAAGAGACAAGATCTGCATTTCCTGGAGATGAAGGACTTGATGGAGACGATCATGGAAAGACTCAATCAGGATGACGACTCAGATTAGTAACTCCATCTCTACCTCTCACCTTCTGATTTGATATACCAAATAGGGGGAGTAGTAGTGTGTAGTTATTAATTGTCTTTAATTGTCTTTAGTCTTAATATTTGGATTGCTTTACTCTGTAATTGCTTTGAATTTTTTTTGGGAGTTTTTGAATCTGTTTTTACTTAAGTATTCTACTTAGGGGGAGCAGATTAAAACAACTGAATATTTTGATTGGATGATTGTAATAGTTAGATTTAATTTGCTTTGCAAATGATTGTCTTTATATGTCTGTGATTTGATATAGTGATATGTTTTGGATGATTCATAAAGCTGTATGTAAATAGCTGTATGAAATTGATGAAAATTGAAAGAATAGAAAAAGAAAAACACTAACATTGCAGGTCACATCAAAGCCATCATCTACATTGAAGATCAACTACACAACATTTGGTACATCAAAACCAAAAAGGGGGAGATTGTTGGACTTGAAGCTGAAGAAGCCATCCCTAGTTTTAGTTTTGATATACTTGTACTTTTGATCTTTATGATAGATTGTATATAGGAGTTTAAAATGTATTGATTGTTTTAGTTTAGGCTTTGAGTGTGGTTTTTATTCAATCGTTTCATTGAAAATTTGTTTTTTCACTTGTGATTTGAGCTAGAGAAGCTTTGGAACCCCATTTTGCTTAAAAGGAATCAAAAAACTTTAGTTTTAAAAGGTTTTAAGCTGAAGTAATCGATTACCACGAGCTGTAATCGATTACCAACAGTTTCAGAAAACAGGGGAACCCAAACTGCTCTAGAGTAATCGATTACCACTTCATAGTAATCGATTACTTCGTGCTTGAAGGAACAAGGAAGACAAATTTTTCTGGAGTAATCGATTACCACAATCCAGTAATCGATTACCACACCAGAATTCATGTCAAATGATTTTGAAACTGCTTTAAATTGAAACCTCTTTGAATTATTTCGAAGAGAGAGATCTTTTTGAGTTTTCAAAGAAAGAAAGGAAGAGCAAAACACTAGTTTCTATAAGAAATCTCTTCAAAGTTTCAAAGATTTCTCTTGAGATGAAAGCTGTGTGAAAAAATTGAATTGTGTCGATGATATTGTTGATCAGTGTATACACACCAGGTGTAATCCTATCTGATCTTTATCTTTTGTAATCTTTTTGATTTTAACTCTAAAGAGAAAGGTATTCTCTTGGAAGAGTTGATGAGTTTCTGAGAGAGGTACTCTCAAAGGTTGATTCTTGAAGGGATCAAGGATCAAGATATGTTCTTAGGTGAAGAACATATAGTTTTGAGTATTTGATTTGTTTTTGTGTTTGTGCAGTGTGATTGTATTGAACACAGATTGTTGGGTTGGGACTGGATGTAGGCCGAAAGCCGAACCAGTATAAATCTTTGTCTAAACTCTCTTCTCTATCCTATCTCCTTTAATTCATTGTTTTCTTGCTTTACAATTTTCCCTTGTTTTTCCGCTGTTTATATCTCTGATACGTTCTTGTAATTCAAGATAAAATTGAATCGGGAAAAAGTGAGAAAAGGTAAAATCAAAAAAGGGAACTTGAATCTATTCACCCCCCCTTCTAGATTCATATAGGGACCAACAAATTCTCTCTTGTAGCAAAATGCTTTCGTTCATAAAATTGTCCAAAAGTGTTCCACATTCAGAATTTTTAGTACTTATACTATGAAGATAACACCAAGCATTAGTGAAACCGGATTGCATGCTAATCCTTGGATTATAATTGGATCAATGCATTGCAAGCACCTATTGGAACACTCACACATATCTCAACTCAAGCCCTTGGATTAAGAATGCAATCACATGGTCACAAATCACTCTATGAGAGGCATGAGAGATGTGACTCAAGTTTGAAACTCCACCTCTTGATGAGATCTAGATCACAAGCCGAAATTTACTCTTGAATGGCATGAGAAATGTGACTCAAGTTTGAATCTCAACCCTTTCATGAGATCTTGATTAAGAGGTCTAGATTGAATCTTGAGTTGATGTCAAAAGCATGCCTTGTTTCGGATTAAAATTCATCCCTTGATGGAGATCCAATCCTAAGGCTAGAATTTGAATTGATCTAAAGGAAAGTCTAACTTATAAGCATTAGGTCGTAATTTCTCAATAATTTTAAAAGGCACATCTCCTTTTCGGAGAAACTTTGACTTTCTCAAGGTGGGAAATCTCTCTTTACTAAGATGCAACCAAACCATGTCTCCCACTTGGAACTCTATTGCTTTTTGGCCCTTGTTATGTGACTTTGCAAATTGTTCATTCTTCTTCTTAATTCTTGCCCTAATATTGGTGTGCAACTCCTTGATCTTTTCGGCATGGTCCATTCCTTTCCTATCACAAGTAAACTCAAATGGCAAACATGCAAGATCAAATGGAGTTAGTGGGTTAGTACCATAAACAACTTGAAAAGGAGATAAAGAAGTAGTAGAATGAGCTACTCTATTGTAAGCAAACTCTACATGTGGTAAACACTCATCCCAAGACTTGATATTACCCTCCCAAAGCTTCTAAGTAATTGTCCAAATTTCTATTAACTACTTCGGTTTTTCCATCCGTTTAGGGATGACAAGTAGTAGAGAAAAGTAGCTTGGTGCCAAGCCTTCCCCAAAGTGACCTCCAAAAGTGGCCAAGGAACTTTGTATCTCAATCACTCACAATGCTTTATGAAACTCCATGCAACCTCATAATCTCTTTGAAGAACAATGTTGCTATGTGGGATGCATCATCCTATTTATGGCATGGTAGAAAGTGAGCCATCTTGGAAAACCTACACACCAAAACAAATATAGAATCTGAGCCTCTCCTGGTCTTGGGAAATTCTAAAACAAATTCCATGGATATGTCCAACCAAGGAAAAGATGGCACGGGAAAGGGCATATAAAGACCATGGTTAGAGAGTTTAGAATTTGCCTTATTATAAGTGATGCACTTCCTCATATACTTGGAAAGTTAAAATTTGGCCAAAAGAATTGCTCATGTAATATGGCAAAGGTCTTGTCTATACCGAAATGACCTATGATTCCCCCCCTCATATGATTCAAATATTAAAAGTTCTCTTAAGGAGCTATTAGGCACACAATCAATTCCTTTTAAAAAGATAATCTTTGTGCCTAAAGTAGTCCTTGAAAGCACCTTTAACACACTCTTTATACACTCGACTAAAATCAATATCATTCTCATGCAAGGTCTTTACATGTTCAAAACCAATTAACTTAGATTCATGCATAGAACAGGGTATACCTCCTACTCAAGGCGTCGACTACTATGTTAGCTAGGCCATGGAAGCTCCTCATTTCCTTCACACATGTAGGAGTTGGCCATTCCTTGATTACTTTAACCTTTACTTCATCCACTTGCACACTTAAAGAACTCATAACAAAACCAAGAAACACAACACTATCTGTGGCAAACACACATTTATCTTTGTTAGCATATAGTGTTTCTTTCCTAAGTGCTTCTAACACATGCCTCAAATGAGCTAGATGATGGAAAGATTTTCTATAAACAAGTATATCATCAAAATAAACCACAACAAATTTTCCAATGAATTCTCTCAAGACATGGTTCATCAATCTCATGAAGGTACTTGGTGCATTAGACAAACTGAAAGGCATCACAAGCTTCTCATACAAACCAAGTTTAGTTTTAAAAGCGGTTTCCCATTCATCTCCTTGTTTCGTCTTAATTTGGTTATAACCACTCTTAACGTCAATTTTAGAAAAAAAAGCAGAGCCATTCAATTCATCTAGTAGATCACCAAGTCTAGAGATTAAGTATCTATACCTTATGGTGATGTTGTTGATTGCTCTACAATCCGGGCACATTCTCCAATTCCTCTCATTTTTAGGAACAAGTATCACAGGTGAAGCACATGGAGACAAGCTTTCCTTGTCCCATCCCTTGCTCAACAAGTCTTGTACTTGCCTCTCAATCTCATGTGTTTCTTAAGGTGAAGTTCTATAGGTTGGCCTATTGGTAGAGGAACACTTGGAATGAGATTAATGTGGTGTTCTATCCCTCTCAAAGGTGGTAGGCTGTGGGGTATCTCTTGAGGAAACACATCATCAAACTCTCCTAGCATGGTATCCAAGCTCTCTTGATCACCTACACAATTAGCATTCAAAATAAGAGGTAAAGGAAAACATAAATACATGAATTTCCTAGCTAAAAATTCCCTCTTAACCTTTCCTCTCTCAATTAGAAAACTCCCTTTTTTCTCAATGCTGCTCTTAGTCTTTTCCTTCTTGTTTTTGGATTTGGAACTTGAAGTAGCATGCTTTGAGGTCTTCTTGGAGCTCTTGGCTAAGCTCTTGGAAGGTGAGGAACACCTTGAAGTCCCCTTGATGCTATTGACCAAGGATTTCTTTTCCTCATCTCTCTTCACTTTAATCTACACTTGGTCCTCTAGCACTTCCTTAGGTGACAAAGGCTTCAAATGTACCTTGCGGCCCATATGAGAAAAAATGTAAGTATTTGCTACACCATCATGTAAAGCATGCCTATCATATTGCCATGGTCTACCTAAAAGCACGGGAGTTACTTCCATAGGAACTATGTCACATAAAATCTCATCATGATATTTTCCTATGCTAAATGCAACTAAGACTTGCTTATCCACTATTAATTCACCCTTCTCACTTAACCATTGCAATTTATAGGGTTTGAAATATGGGGAAATTTTCAAACCAAGTTTATCTACAAGTCTAGTACTTACGACATTAGTGCAACTACCATTATCAATTATCAAAGAGTAAACCTTCCCTTGTATATTGCATTTTGTGTGGAAGATGTTTTCCCTTTATATGTCATCTAACTCTTGGTAGGCACTTCCTAACATTCTCCTCACCATTAAGAGATCACCCTCCTCGGCCATATTTTCACTTATGTGATCACTTGCACTTTGTCCTTCACTTTCACTTGAAGAGTGGCTAGATTCTCACTTGTAACACCTCCATCCATCCTCATCACCATGGTATTCTTGTTTGGGCATTGTGAAGCAATATGGGCATGACCTAAATACTTAATAAACTTGATGTTAGATGGTTTAAAGTTAGGTTTAGAAACTTCTTACCTTTTTAGTCCTTTCGGCCAAACTTAGAAGTGGCTTTGGATGAACCCTCCTTCTTTCGTTTCTTTTTCCAACTAGAAGAACCACTAGTATAGGACTTCTTCATGGTGAATTTTCTCTTAATTTGAGCTTCTATCTTCTTGGCCTTATGGATAGCTTCCTCCATGGTCCTATAACTTTGGAGCTCCAAGATGTCTTGGATCTCCCTATTCAAACCATGTGTGAACCTTGCAAGTGTGGCTTCTTTCTCTTCTTGATAATCCACCCTCAACATAGTAAGCTCAAGATCTTTATAGTACTCTTGCACACTCCCCCCTCCTTGTGTCAACCTTTGAAGTTTGATATGCAAGTCTCTCACATAAGAAGCAGGGACAAATCTCCCTCGAGAGCATCCTTCAATTGTGTCCAAGATGTGATAGAAGGCCTCCTCCTCCTTTCGGCATTAATGAGAACTTGGTTCCACCAAACCAAGACATATCCCTCAAACTCCAATATAGCAAGGTTGAACCTTTTCTCTTCACTCAAGGTAGGATAGAAAGAAAATACTTGGTCAACCTTTATGACCCATTCAAGATAGCATTCAACACCTCCAGCTCCTAGAAACTTTGGAAGATTAATCTGGGCATTTGCTTCCTAACCTCTCGACTCATCATCTCCAAATGTCCTCCTATGTGTAAACTATTGCCTCCTATGTTGAGTCTCTCGGCCATACCTCCCTCTATACCTCCTTTCATCCTCATAATTGCTATAAGCATCATCTTAATCATGGTTACTCCCCTCATCACTTTCTCTAGGTGAGTGATAATGTCCTCTTTGGCTCCATCTCTCACATGTACTTCCTCCACTCTCTTTTCTTCCTCCTTCATGCTCTTCCCTCTCTCTCTTCTCTCACACTCATCCCTTAGTCTTCTCTCAAGATCCTCCCTCTTATTTCCTTCCTCTCTCAACCACCTCTCACTTTCCCCTCTCAACTCATTCACACTCTCCTACAATTCATGATGCATGTGTTGGAACCTTTCTGCCATAAGATCCATGATCCTCTTGGTTCTAGGTGACAAATCATTTCCAGCACTAGGTGAACTTTCCATGGCTGCAACTAAACGGTTAGTACACAAGAAAATTAATAAGAAAGGACCTCACCACTCATTAAGTGTTTCACTCAAAGTAAGCACTCGTGTGTGACACTCTTAGATGGCTTTTTCTCTAGTGTTCACACTTGCCTTTTTCCACTCAATTTCTCTCATTTAGCTTCTTAAATGAACCTCTACTCAAGCACAAATATGGCTGCACTCCATGTGAAAGAGGAAGAACTCTACAATCAAGCTTAAGAAGTCCAAGAATAGGCACAACTCTAGACAAAACCAAGGATTCCAAAGGGACAAGCAATAAAAGCACAAAATGAAGGAAACAAGCAACTCAAATCAAGGAATGAAGTGATGTAAGACAATGGAACAAACTTGACAACAATGAATCACTAAGATGCTGGAACGATCACTAACCAAGACAAGCAATTTAAGGAAGTACAAGTTCAAGTTATGGTAGTGATGTAAGAACATCCATTACTAGAATAGTTACTAGAAGCTTGATGGAGGGTCATTTCAAAAAGCCTAACAAACTCTCCAAGTCAAAGCTAGAGGAGGAGTTCAATGCTCCAATCAAAGTCAAAGAAGATAGAGGACCTTACTCTTTTAAATTGGGCTTGAAATAAACTCGTTGTTATTTATGGTGCCTGACCAGGTTCAGTATTTCAAGCACAACTTGGGCTACACAACTCCAATTAAGTTGCTCATGGTGTCATTCTTAAGAAAACTTAAAGTGCTACAAAATCTATGAAGACACCAAAGCGTAGTTTGGATTACATATAGGAGAAAATTGGGCTTGAAGTTAATATTTGAATGCTGCCAGGATTTTCCAACGAATTGCTTAAATGTAAGGCCCTGTAAGTGAGCCCAAAGCTCACAACCATGAACCTGTTATTACTCTTGGATGTTTTGTTTAGTGTTTTAGAATAATTGAGAGTTAGATTAGATTTTGTTTAGATTTAAATGAAACTTTCCAGAAAAGATTATATTAGATTTTGTTTTGATTTATATTAAACTCGCCGCCCAAAATTAGATTAGATTTCATTTAGATTTAGATTAAACTTGGCGCCTAACTTAGGTTAGTTTTCGAAATTGAATAAAAACTTAGTTTCAAGAACTTCAAGGTTTCAAAGGAAAGTTTTTCAAAAGAGCAATCATGATTGGAGTTTGATGGTTGGTATTGTCTTTGTGTTTTATTTGTGATCAGAACTACACAATCATGTGTTTTCTATACTGATCTTTTGATATTCATTTCATTTAGTTGATTACTCTAAGAGAGAGGTCTCTCTAGGAAAGAGTAAAGGGATCTTTGAGAAAGGTTTCTCAAAGGGTGTTTATTTTCTGAAGGGTGTTTAGAAACTGTGATGTTCTTGAAGTTACCATGTGTTAGATCAAGATGATTAACGCCTCAAGTTTTGATTAATTACAGAATAGACAGAACATATCAAACTGAAGCATTGCAAGCCAAAGTCAGACGGAGCAAGAATAGACAGAAGTTGACCCCTCAAAGTCTACTACTGATCAAGTCATTCTTCTGTCTAAAAGCATGCCTTAAGACGATAACATAAGACGATATGCTCAAGATGAAGTCTTCAGACCAAACTTAATTAAGTCTTTTCAAGACGAAATCTCAGACTGAAGATTATGAAGACTCATCGTTTATAAAGAAAAGTGAAGTCTAATTTCATATGAAGCAACACACACAAATATTCAAATATAGTCATTACTCTAAGAAGCTTCCAAAAGTGGTTGAGAATTGTGCAAAACCTCTGCAATACAAAAAGCAAATCATGTTTTTGTTATCCTTTCTGATCAAGTCAGAAAAAGGTTATGAAATCGCGCTGACTGCGCTGCTCATCATTAATTATTTTAATTGATCTCTACCACATGATTTGAAAGAAAAGGACAACGGTCACCAAGGATGAGTTTAACAGATCTCTCTAGACGTTTCCTATATAAAGGACTTCACCTCCACTAGTTCAAGTTGTTGAAATTGCGGTTGATAAACTATTCATCTAACTTTCGCACTTAAGATCTTGAACTCTGTTATTCATTTGTAAAACCCTCTCTGCGAATAGGAATTTGTTGTTTATTTGAAACTCTTCTTAAAATTCACTTGTTTGGTGCCTTAGCCTGAGGATGCTATGTTCTAAAGAATACCTCTTGTATTAGCTTGGGGAGGCTGCGTTCCAAAGAATACCTAGTTGTTTAGCCTGAGAAGGCTGTGTGCAAAAAATATCTGTATAGCCAGAAGTGGCTAGGTGCAAAGAATACTTGTAACCATTTCACAGTTTGTACTGAAAACTCAGTAAGTTGCTGGGTAACTGGATGTAGTCTTGAATAGACGAACCAGTATAAAAATATCATTGTCTTTAACTGTTTTTATTTTTACTAACGAGGATAATCACTTAAACGTCTTACAATAAAATCAACAGTTAAAGAACTTAAAGTTTCACCTGACCAGTATTGAAAACAACAGACGAAAGGACAAAATTTTTGATTAACATAATTCAACCTCACTTCTTGTATTTCTGTCTTTTACACCAAGAGCAAGAAGAAGTGTTCTTTAGGTTAAAGAACACTTGATGTGCATGTGGTTTTGATTTCATTTTTGTATTGCTTATGCAATGTGATTGTAAAGAACATAGAAGGGGTCATAGTGGAAACCAATTGCAGCAGTTGCTTAGCTGGGACTGAATGTAGGCCGAACGTCGAACCAGGATAAAATCTCTTGTGCATTTCTTCTACACCTTTATCTCTTTACCTTATGAAAAATCAATTATCAAGGAGTTTGAATTCAATTAAAATCTGGTTGGCAATTGACTTGGTAATAGACTTGGTAATTGACTCGGTAATCAATTAAATTCTAATATACTTAAATACAAATTGTTCGTTAATAAAGAAAATCGGATTACTAACTTGTTTCTTAAACCTTCTTGAATTTTCGTTGTTCATCTCTGTGATCTATCCTGTTTTAATTGTATGTTCACATCAGTGGTTTGTTGTCTTACTTGTAAATAGCTTAAACAAGACTAGTATTAATTTGAAAGTAAAGGAAGGTAGAAACAAAGTAAAATTGGGAGATATAGGAACCGAAATCTAGTCACCCCCTCTAGATTCGCTTTAGGGACCAACAATTTATTATAAAAATAAAATACCATAGGACCTATTAAAAATAAAAAAATTTGAGATACAAAATAAAGAAAAACCATATCAACCTTCTCAAAAATTTAGAAAATATCTTGGTGGAAATCGTTCTAGAGCTCCTATGATAAATTGTGAATCTAACCCTAACAATATCAAGTGTTTTAAGCGTGGAGAGTTTGAGCATTACGCTTCCATGTGTTCAGGACGAAACATAACATGCTATGAATGCAATCAAAAGGGGCATGTAGCAAGGAGTTGTCCTAACAAGATGAAAGGAAACATGCAAGGAAACCCACATGAAAAACTGAAGGTTCAAGGAAGAATCTTTTCTCTTAATGGGGCTGAGACTCCGGGTTTAGAAAGTAAGATGCAGAAAAGTATCCTATTTGAACTAAGCAAATTTCGAGGACGAATTTTTTTTTTGTGGGGGGAGGGGAGGGGGGAGGAGAAACGTAGTTAAAATGTTTACTAAAATTTTCGTAAAAACTTGCATATTGAGTATTTACTTTTATGCTTTGATTAGGTGAAAAAACAATTTTTTGTCTTATAGCAATACTGTTAATTAATTTAAAAAACTTATGGTAACATTTCTAAATAAGAACGTAGTTGAAAAATAACTTTCCTGTTTGACATTTTTATTACTATTTGAAGTTTCAAACGTTATTTGATATTTCTGATTTACTGTAAATTCACTGTTTGAATTACATTATTGACGTAGACAATTATATGTCTGTATTTAGTATGAGAAACCTATTAAGAAATAATACGTAAAAATTATATATTGTTACCAAGAAAAATTTACTAACTCTATAAATATACGTTTTTCTGAAAAATTTAAAAATTTCCCGAACTACATTTGTATACGCAATATAGGTTGAAAAATTAAATATGCAGAATTAGGAGTAGGATAAATAAATATGTAGGTTGGAATAAAACGTTTGCATAATTTTTTTCTGTAAATTAAATGCAGAAAATGTCTTAAATATTTATTTAGAACAATCTGTGAACCATGCAATTAGGGAAAAATAATTTTTAAAATCCTTATAATTTGGTATTAATTATGGCATAATCACATATGAAATTGGAAGGTTGGAATTAGAATCATAAAATTTAGAAGAGAAATTAGGATTTTAAATCATTATAAAACCTTAAAATTTAGCAACTTCAAAATTGCAATTGTGTAAAATTATACAGAATTTGATATCCTTGATTATAAATCAATTAAAGAGGCATGAAAAAGATAAAAGAAAGATGCAAGAATAGCCTAGAAGGGAAGCCACGACAACCTTGAAGAATTTTGCAAACAAAATATAAAAATTGGAAAATTTAGTAGTTTCTAGCCACCTTTGTCATTTTGTGAAATTTGGGCATATGGAATCTCTTAGCCACCACACATCATGTCATAGCTCATGCAAGCAAGGAAGAAAAATCCAAATTGACAACTAGAAAAGAATAATCAAAATCAAGATTCTTACTAAAGTAAAAAATGACTTATTTTCTAAAAGTAACAAAAGGTTAAAGTAACCAAACTAGCCTAACTACTTAGTTACATACCTTATTTTATTATTTTTCAACACCTATAAATATAGCCAAGTGTGGACAGTTTTTACACATCCTGAACCGTGACACACAAAACCACGAAAATTTCCTTTATTTCCAATTTGCAAAATCGTTGCACACTTTAGGCCGAATTCCAAAATTTCTTTCACTTTCAGTTTTGAACCTTCTTCAAGTGAACTTTGGTGGAGAGTAGGACCAACCTTCTTTTAACCTTTAAAATCATCCTCAAAGCATTCCAATGAGTGTCCAAGAGAAATTTAGATAAGAGAAGTTTCCAAATTCCTTAAGTTTTTCAAGTTTCTAAAGGTTCTAAAATATTAAATTTTATGAAGTTTTGAGTTCTAAAGCTTCTAAACTCTTTGCTGTCTTAATTTTTATATGATATCAAATTTTGAAAATTTATAAGTCTTATAGAAATCTTGAAGTATTAAGAATATCAAGGACTATTACTAAAATTCTCTGAATTTATAAAGATTTCTAACGATTTTCAAGTGTAATTGGAAAATTTGTTGATAAAAGATAGTTAATATGGTTTCAAGGTGATATGGTACTTAAAACGATTCAGCCAAGATATATTAAAACACTAAAATGGAATGGGAAACAACAAAAAGTAATTAAAGAATGATTCAATAATTAAAAACATTAAAATTATAAGTTTATAACGGTTAACTTCCTATGCTTTGAGCTTGGATGCCCTGTGCTGTGAACTTGGATGCCTTGTGCTGTGAACTTGGATGATGATTTGGATTATGTTTGATTATCTTTGCTTTAAACTTGGATGGCCTATTCTATGGACTTGAATGATGATTGAGATTGTGATTAACTACCTATGCTTTGCACTTTGATGACTTTGATGGTTTGGACTATAAATTATTAATCCATAACGTAAAATAAAATCATGGATTGGACTTGTAATACCAATGAGTTGGTGCAGTTCTAATTGATGAATTTGACTTGTGACACTATGATTTGTGACTATTAATAAAATTAATAATAACGTTTTGTTTGAGGATGTGTACCTCTGAAAGAAAAGATTTGTTTGAGGTTGAGTACCTCTGTTAACAAGGTTGTGTGCTTGATGGATTTTAAACATATTAAAAGTGTGGAGGTAAGATTATAGCATACTTGCATAGCCTCGAACAGAGGTGGGTCTCAGTAAGGGGCACAAATAATAAACTTAATTCGTGTGTCTAAGTGTGATGCTTAGTATTGGGGGGTCTTTGAGACACTAAGAAATCATTTTACTCATGATGATCACATGTTGTTTATGATATTCTACGCCACACTAGGAGACCCTAACTAGTCGGTATGTTGTACGGTGATGATGTCGTAATTATCTAAGATGGTACCACATTGCATATTTTTTAAGTTGTGGCTGAACCATGCATCATATACCAAATTTTCATTTAGTCTCAATTCATTCATTTAATTATATTTCTGTATGTATTTCCTTGACAATTATTATCCATATTTATCAAGAACTTTAATATTTGGAACTTACCCTTGCGTGTTTGTGTTTGTGGTTTGACACTTGTGATAATCTTGAATTTTATTTGGAGGAGCAGATTGACAGGTTAGACTTTGTGTGAATAATGGAATGCTTAAAGATAGTTTTCTTATTTGAAAATCGGATGGGTATTTGTAAATTATTTCCTAGTGATGGACGTCGAACATTTTTACGTATATCTGCAAGAAATTTTTAATGCAGTGTGATGATGTATTCATTGATAATATGCTTGATAAAGTCTATTTATATGAGAAAAAATGGTAACGTTTTCTTTTATAAAACATGATTTTTATCATGAAATTTATTCTATTAAAATTAAATAACATCTTAAAAAAATACATGGGTTTGGTAAAAATAAAAGAACAAAGGAAATCAGAGTATTTTAGTGACAACTTAGTCGAGTTGTTACAACAATTATATCAGAACGTTTAGATCTTTTAGAGTGTGTTAGAGCGAGGTGTTACAGCTAGCCATGGGGTTCAATTTACTATGAACCAATGTTACAAGAAAGATGTTGATAAAGAAGAAATTAATGCTCTAGTTGTTGATTTTTTTTCATAAGTGCCATTCTTTCAATGTTGTTAAAAATTTTATTTCTCCAAAATTACGTGAGAAGGTTGGGAGATATGGAATTGGATAAAGACCCCATCTTATCATGATCTTAGAGAGAAGCTTTTGAAACAAGTAATGGGAAAAACTAACCAAATGCTTCAAGAGTTTAAGGATGGGTAAAAAAGAATTGGTTGCACAATTATTTCTAATGGGTGGATAAACATAAAAAAAACGTTTAATTTGTAACCTTTTTGGTGAATAATCCAAAAGCAGATGTATTTCTTTATTAGTTAAATATCTCAGACATCTAAAAAATAACAAACAAAGGGTTCAAAAGGGATGATGTAGTGAAATTTGTTGGTAAGGAGAACGTAGTTTAGGTAGTTATTGATAATGTTGAGAATTTCGAAGCTACTGGAGAATTGTTGATGCAAAAATAGGAACATTTATATTAGACCCCATGTGCAACCCATTGCTTTGATTTGAGATTTTAAGATTTTAAGAAACATCTAAAGGTTCACCAGGTTACTATAATGGAAGAAGAAGTGTCACTACTTACATTTATGGTTGAACAATGTTGATTAGCATTATGAAAAAGTTCACAAGTGGAAGAGAATTGGTTAGGCCTGCGAAGATGATAACCCACAAAAGTGAGTTATTTGCAAGCATTTTTTATTGCATAAATTGTCCATTAAACACTCTTAAGCAAGTCAAAACAATCGTTAATTGCTCTAATTCATAATACTTTCTATTAGAATGTCTTGCAGGTTTGGTTAAGTGTTTTTGGGGTTAAAAATAGCAAAAAACAGGAGAAAACGTGCTAAAGAATACAGTTCGCGAAAGTTGAGACTTAACTCGCACAATTTGGAGCTCTAGTGAAGGACCATTGCTCTCTGTAACTTTAACTCACACGACTTGCTATTTAGCTTGCGCGAGTTAGATTGACTTGCAGAACATGTTTTGCTTCCAAAACCTTAACTCGCGCGAATTGCTAATGTGCTCGCGCAAGTTAGGTTTTTGAAAAGCTCAAGTCCAATTCATGAAGGCTATAAATACACATCAAATCAACGTCAGCAGAGACTTTTAGACACACCAGACTTTAGTCAACCGTCTTTTGACCTAGTTTTCGGCCGGAACCCTTTCTGACCTAATCATGAGATCATAAAAGATAGAGATCTCAACCTCAAGCCTAAGAGAAGGAGACACAAGGATTATCCAACTTCCCTAATATCATATGTTAACATATTTTAATATTTTTAAAAAATTTATAGGTGGTTTAAAAATAAATACAAAAATTATTAAATGGTACAATAATTTGGTTTGTAGTAAATTTTTTTAATAACTTTAGAAATTTAATTTTAACGTAATTGGTAACATGTATTATTTTTTTACTATAATTTTTAGGTGGTTTAGAAATTGCTTAACAATGTGTTAGCAATATATGTTTATTAGAATTTTATTAACCTAATTGGTAACATATATATTTTTTTTTAATTTCTAGGTGGTTTAGAAATTGCTTAATAACGTGTTAGCATTGCATGTTTGTTAGATATTTATTTTTAATGTAATTGGTAACATGTATTAATTTTTTGATTTCTAGGTGGTCTAGAAATTGATCAATAATGTGTTAGCACTATATGTTTAGAAATTCATTTTTAAGGTAATTATTAACATGTATTTTTTTTTTCAATTTTAAGTGTATTAGAAATTGCTTGATAATGTGTTACACCATAAGTTTATTAGATAATTGTTAACACACACATATATGTATGTGTGTATGTATATATTGTTTTTAATTTCTGGTTGATTATGACATCTTCATTTTTTGCTGCTGGCATTAGGATTGATTCAGGTCTAATTGAGATGGATGTTTTATGGATGCAGATGTACCATATATTTGACCATATATGGAACATTGGGGAGAACAAGAGATTGAAATTCAAACGAGTTGTTCTCATGTATCAGGGACAAGCAATGTTTCCTGATGCTATTGTTAAGTACCTGCATGAGGCGAGATTTTTTTGGGTGTGCAAGCTTTGTTATTTGAAGCTTGATATTGGGTTGCTCAATGCATTGGTAAAGAGGTGGAGGCTAAAGACCCACACATTCTGAATCCGTTGTGGGGAGTGTACCATCATCACCTTGGAGGATGTCTCAGTGTTGGTAGGTTTACCTGTGTATGAGAGGCCGATGGTTGGGCTAACAATTGGTGCTTGGGATGATCTGGCGAAGGCCTTATTGGGTGTAAGACTATCATATGTTAAGTTAAGTAGTTGGTCGAGCAATTTGCATATGTGACACCCTTTCTTGGTGACACCGAGACACTCCAGCGTTTTACCCGTGCTTAGATTTTACACTTTGTTGTGGGCGTAATGTGTTGGTCCTTATTAGATTCTAGATGGGGGGAGGGGTGAATAGATTCTATGTTCCTCTTTTCAACTTTTTCACTAGATCGTTTCTATCCTCTTTTAAGTTCAGTTTTGATCCTACCTTTGTTAATCTAGCACAATTAACGCAAGATATATCACAGAGTTTTACATTCAGAGTTATATTTCAAATGAATTTTACATACAAGATCAATATTCATTTGAATTCAACATACATGTAATAGAGATATAAAAGTATAAGGAGAAGAAGATTTAGACAGAGTATTTATACTGGTTCGGCCTTCCGCCTACATCCAGTCCCAATACAACAACTGTTGCTATTGGTGTTCCACTATAACCAATGATCCCTTTGTGTTCTTTACAACCAATCTGCACAAGCAACACAAAATGAAATAAAAAACACTCAATACAATCTATTCTTTATCACAAAGAACCTTTCTCCTATATTCTTGGTACCTCCAAGAATCAACCTTTACAATTCTTTCTCAATCAACAATACTCTATTCTAGAGAGACCTTTCTCTTAGAGTAAACCAAACCTCTAAAACAACAAAATACAAAGATCAGAAATAGAATACACCTGGTTGTGCTAATCTGGTAAACTATAACCTTTGAATCATTCATACATCATGTTCTTATCATCCTCTAAGAAAACTTTTGAAAATCTTTTCAAAATCTTGATGAGTTTCTTGGAGAAAATGTTAAGAACTCAATAAGTTCTCTGTTGAAAGTGTTTGAACGATCCTTCTGTTTTCCAAAATAAAAAAGAATCTCTTAAGAAATATTTTTCCAAAGACTATTTAATGCAAGGCATTTGAAAACAACTAATGATGATTTTCTGATGTAGATAATCGATTACTATATGCAGGTAATTGATTACTCCAGTGAATTAATTTCAAACTTGAAGATTCAAGCTCATGTTAATCAATTACTTAGAGCTGGTAATCGATTACTCCAACAAGAATTTGAATTCTCACATTAGCTAAACTGTTGGTAATCGATTACTATAAAGTAGTAATCTATTACCTCGGTTAAATGCTCAAAATGCTTTAACAAGGTAATCTATTACTTCAGTTGGTAATTAATTACTTCAGTTTGTTTTTCATTTCAAAAGGGAATCATCAATTCTAAGCTTTTAGAGCAAATCACAAGTTAGATTTTAAATCATCATGAATTTTAAACTAAGCACTCACATTCACAAAGGCCTAAGCTAAAAACATCCAATATAATAACAACTCTATATACATGACTATGAAACCAAGATTACTATTTCAACATCAAAATCAAAAGACTCTAAGGACTAATCTAAGCTCCTTCAAGATTCAATTCCAACATAATGTTTGATGATAAGAACAGCTCTAGAGCGTCTCTTAGATATTTACAGTTTTTGGGGGATTTGAAAAAGACAAAATAATATGCATGGGACAGTGCTCTCCAACTTTACTTGTATCAGGAGTTATGCAAGGCCACCAGTGTGGATGTTGTCTTTATTGGTGGGATGTCAATGTTGGTGCAATTATAGGCGTTGGAATGATTTACATGCTTATCACAACATGTCATCCCTACCCGTGATGAGGATACTCCATTTGGCCATACGTATTACAAGAATGTTTGTTTTTCTTTAAAAAAATTATTTCTAATTTCCTATTATTCTTTTAAACGAAAATAATAATTTTTTTTTCAGGTGGCTACTTGTGCAAACCAAGATTTCTTTCGATGAAGATGTTGAAGTTGTTCGACATAAGTTGGACTTGTTAAAAACACATGAGGTAAATAATTTTTTTTTAGTTTTAATTCAGTGTTAAATTTTTGTTTTAATTTTAACAGTATTTGATATTTTTAATTTTTGTGTGGATTTTTTGTGGCAACCATATTCTGGTCCAGTCTTAAACATGTCACCAAAAATTTGTTTGGCTGGCCACAACATCTAGAGAAGGGTGGCCTTGGGTTTGTTTCCAGATAGCTGAGTGACATCAACTTGATCGGCTGATGTGGCAATTTGGTTTGAACAATTTGTTCCTTCTAGCCTTCTCAACCCAAGAGTTTGCATCAGTTGACAATGATAGGTAAAGAAGACAACATTAGGTTTTAACTCCTTCGGCTAATGTTGGAGCAATGGGAGAACCGATTACATTTGATGATTGGTGGCATACCATAGATTGACCTGATGAGCTATAATGATGTGTACTTAGTGTGGTATAAGAATAAATCGAAGTTGTACATTGAGAGAAAGAATGCCCCAGTGATTTGTTTGGTATAATATTTATCCTAAATGGTCTTAATTTTATTCGAATTTGTTTTGTGAATTACTTAATTAACCATAACTACCGATTGACTTATGAAATTTTTGTTTTAGGGTGACATTGTTGATTCGTTCTTCTATATGGGACCACAAGAGGGGTGGGAGGCACTTAGCACACAAGACTTGATCGACCTCGAAAAAAGGATGACACTTCTTTCCTATGAGTTGGAGCGTGTTATACAGCCGGCCACCAGTGCAACACTTGGGGCCAGAGATTGTCGGTTGTGGATCCTTAGATCCTTCCTCAATGTCAGGAGGCACGTGGTCTAACGCATAATCAGTCGTTTTTAGAGGCTGAGCCTTATATTCTTCCTCTCATGTAACAAAAAGGAGTTGGGATGCATTATACACCTAGTCAGTTCACACAACCATATCTGGCCCATGACGATTCTGCCTCATCTTCGCAGAAATGGATTTATGATCATCTATTTGGTCTGTCCCCTATGCCTGAAGAAAGTGCAGATCTCACTACCCCGGACACACCCATGGGTCCACCGTGGATTATTCTTGATGATATCCAATAGATGGATGATTTTTTATTTTTCCTATTTTATATTAATTATGTTTTGTTTTATTTGTAATTATTTGTGATTATTTTGTAAAAATGAATATTTATTTTACTTTATCATTGAGTTTTGATTTTATGTTTAATTATCATTATTAAAGTAGAATTATGAAGCAATTGCAATTTAACTGAAACTGAACTAAATTAATAATTAATAATAACAAACATCAACAAATTAAAAATAAGAATCACATTTATAATAAATGACAAATTCAAATTTCTTAACATTAATTACATTTGCGAGTTAGAAGGACAAAGACTACCTCTTGACCACATCTATCATATTTTTGGTTCCTTTGAGAAGGTTCAGACCCAATCCATCTTATTTCGAATTCTAGTCAATTTTGATCTTCCTTTTCCATGAATGATTGATGGATCAGGAATTAATTTTCATTCTTACTCAATAGGTGTGAATGCATCTTCGTTTCTTAAAGGCCACCATTCAATTGAATATGCCTTCAAAATAGATTAAAGGATTGAATGACTCTTCAACTTCAAATCGTGTTTGGTGAATGTCAAATACACACAATGTGGGAACCTGCTTCTTCTTGATTTCTTTAAATAACTTGCATTATTTTCAAACTATAAATCTTACCATGTCTAAGCTCTTCATGCACTCGACCACCTCTTTCCATGAAATATTCACGACAACGACTGCATATTAACTTTACCAAAGTTGTTATTGGAAGATTTTTTCGACGTTTGAAAACATTATTAATGCATTCAGATAGATTTGTGGTCATGTGTCCATATCAATGACCTTCCTTATCATAAATCATACTCTATTTCTATTTAGAATTTCTTGAATCCAACTTGTAATAGCTGGATCCAATTCAAAGAATTTTTCCATATTTCTGTCAAAAAATTATTGAATCTCATATGTTTATTTTTTTATAACAACCGTGAAAAACAAAAAAAAAAAAAAATACAGGAAACAAGTTATATTTCTAATATTATTCCATTTATGTGAAAAAATTAATATTTATTTTTACAAAATTACTCGAAACAGCAACCTTTCTTTTATTTTTACTAGTATTTCTCCTGGACCGAACAATAATATTTGTCACTATTTTTTATTTCCTTCTTTTCTTTTATTTCCTTTTCATTTTATCATTTTTTTTTTGCATTTCAAATGTGAAAGCCTAAAATATTCTAATGTGCAGTAGTTTTGTGTTTTTTTAATGTTGATTTGGTCATGTTAAGTTTTAATTGTATGCGAACTTTATTTTCTGCTGCATCTATGTGAATTTCGGCAAATTAAAAACAAGAGTTATTTTGGGATATTTTACAATGATGGTTCATTTAACTCTACTAGACATGACTTTAAGCTTGTTTTTCTTAACATTCCCCTCAGTCCCTCACTTCTCATTTTTGATATTTTTTCCTCATTTTCATAGGTTCATCTTTGATATCCTGTTAGTATCCAAGTTCACAGCATTAGCAACCTGACATGTTCTCACTCTGCTCTTAACCTTCCTTTCTTCCATTACTACAAACCCCACTTCTTATTCAAAGATACATGCTATTCTACTTCGTTTCAATTTCTGAAAAAAAGAGTTTAACTTTGTAGATATGTGCCGTGGTGTTTGTGGCAAGGTTCCAGAAGAACCGTTTCATAGGGAGACTCATAAAGTTACCACTCTGTTTCTTTCTATATTTTCATCTTTTGAGCAATGAGTTAATAAAAAATTAATCACTGCGGATATCAGTGTTTATTATTATTTGGCTCAAAAGTTTGCCCCTTTAACTTCTTCAAGGCTTCGGTTACGGAATTAAGGAGTGTCTACATGATGTATCACATCTGATTTTGTAGAGCACTGTGACTGTAATTTCAGAAACAGATATTTATTTGAATTCAGACAAGTGTTTAACTATTCCTAAAATTTCTTCATGGGGAACCATTTCTCATATGAATAAGAGCTGGGACTCTGATTTCCTGTACGAGAAAAAGTAAGCTCAGTATGTGAGAGTTCAATTTGCTTATATTTTGTCTGCTGTTTTTTATTGAATGAAAAAATAAAGGTTTAAATATTTTTTGTCTATGTAATTTAATATTTTTAATAATTATAATTTTTTATTTTTAATTCTTATAGTTTAGCATATTTTTATTTTTAGTTTTAATAAATCTTGAGTTGATTAAGTCTTTGATCTCTTATCTTTTTAAAATTCTGCTTTATAGTCTTTTAAAGATTTTTATTTTAGTTTTAGTCCTCATAATAGTCTTTTAACTATTTTTATTTTAGTTTTAGTTCTCATAATAGTCTTTTAAATATTTTTATTTTAGTTTTAGTCCTCATAACATTTTCTGTTCATTGTTTTTAGTTTTTCTTGTTAATATTTTTGTTAGTTGATTAAATGAGAATAATATTGTAGCAATTTGCACCACCATAAAATTGTTTAGTCACTACAAAATGATTATCAGTTCACTTAATGGAAAAGTTAATGAGAAAGATAAAAAATAGGGATAAAATTTATTATGAGGATTAAAGTAAAAAAAATAAAATAAAATTGAGTGGTAAAAACAGAATTCTGAAAAGGATAACCCTACAATATTTGTTATTTTTTGTTCATGTAATTTATTTATTTTAATATTTATTCTTTATAAATTATATTTTATTTTATTTTTAGTCTTAGTAAAAAATAATTTACAATGATTACAAGCAAAAAAACAATAATTATAGAAAAAAATGAAATAAAAAATTTAGAAGAACTAAAAATAAAAATACGCTAAACAACAAGAAAAAAACACATATTAAATTAAAATTAAATCATCTGTAACAATTTTTCTTCTCGAACCCTACTGTTTCGTCATTGTTACTATATCAACATCTTGCATGCGATGGTCGTTTGGTCGATCTATTGAATCTAATTTTTGGGAAGTATGAAAGACTAAACAAATATGTGTTTTTTTCTTTCAAATTATATATATACTTACTCTAAATTTGGAATAAAAAATTAATTAAAAATATATATAAGTCAATAATTTATAACTGCGGGGTGAATAGGATTCATGATTTCTGGCCAATGTTGTGAATTTTCATTAGCCTGTTGAGTTAAGAAATATAGTTTTTCTGTCTCTTGGTTGATTGTTGTAATTAAGTTTGGTTGAATTTTTTTAAAATTGAGTGAAAATAAGAAAGTACGCTAACTCTATTTTTACAATTTTTATAAAACTATTTTTAAAAAAATACAAATTAAAAATAAAAAAAAATAAATTCTCAAAGCAATTACATCGAATTTATTGATTGCTCGGACGCATGGATTTCTTTATTATTTTATTTTACCATTGCAAGTCATAACTCACTATATAGCTACCCATTTCTGTTGCACCAGAAATTATGATTATGCCAAGATCGTGGTTAGCTTAAGATAATAAAAGGAAAGCTCCAAAAAAAATTTATTGTTAATCAAGAAAACGTTAAGTATCCCTGCAGTACTCCTCATAATATTTATATTTATTCTTTTCACTATTTTGTTGCAATTAAAACCAGATCATGGGAAACATCGACCTGGCCCTAAGACTCTAGATCTACCAATTATTAGAAAAATTCCCAAATCGCACCCAACAATCACTTGCATGAAAGTATGAACCAATAGTATCATTGAAGCTTAGGTCTGGTCAAATTCCTATTAATGTGTTTGGGTTACTATTATATATTTTCTTATTGGTTAAGATAAAATGATAGTTTCAACCATTCGTGGTATGTTATTTGCTTCATTTTTTTTTTATTTCATCGTTCCAAATAATATATTTTCTATTATGTTGGAGTCTTGTGGAACACGATAGGGATGATGTGGTGGTGTAAGGGATGAAAGGTGATTGGGGAAACGTGAGGATCTCTTTAAGTGGTGTGGTGTGGTGTGGAAGGTCGACTTTCTTCAAGGTGTAGGGAAATGTACTTGTAAAAGGTATTCTGACGGTCAAGTTAGTATGTAACCAAGGTATTTGAGAGAAATATTATGTATGGGCATAAGTTGAGATGAATCTCGGGGTTGGATTCTGAATACTTTGTGTGAGTGTATATATATATATATATATATATATATATATATATATATATATATATATAGATGAGAGAGGTGGTGTTAGTAGCGTCATGACGGGCGTCAACCTAAAGCTGGTGACAGGAGTTGACCCTGCTTCCCTGGTTGTGCCGACATCATAGTGAGGTGCGTTGGCAGAGGTGGTATGTGTTTGGGCACGCGTACTGCTTTGAGTGGCCAGCTCGATGGCATGATATGACTCGTCGTGCAAGGGTGGGTCCAGGTAGTACATAAGCCCCCTAAGCTCAGTGTTGCCGAGTAGCAAATGGGCCGAGCTTATTTACCATTGTCGATAGGAGCTGGTTTGAGCCTGTGTGCTCTTTTTCCTTCCTACTTTTTTAGCCCGGGTTACACTTTTTTAGCGTAACATTTTCCGGTAGGTATGACTTATCTTTCTTATCTTTCACGATTTTTGAGCGTAACGCATTTCAAGAATGCTCGTGTTCCTAGGTTCTGTTGAACTTTTGACTCCCTCGTGTCTATAAATAATTCCCTTATACATTATTTCTCTCCTTCAAACCTTTTAAACTCTTCTTCAACTCCTCCTTTCTTATTTGTGACAGATCATTCCTTGTCTTCCTTTTCAAACCATGAATGGTGGTGTCAGTTTGAAGTATCTCCTTACCCAGGTTGATGTTTCTTCCTTTGAATTTATTGTTGTTAACGCTCCACCGGTTGTTCTCGAAGGAAAATCTTTTCGTCTAAGGCTTGGGTGCATTCCTTATTTTGAGGGTTTCAAAGCTTCCCCTTCTTGCTTTGAGAAGAGGTTGGGATTTGTGTTGAAATATTTTGTTGACCTCCTCATCTTTGTGGGGGCCTCGACTTGTCTAGAATGAGTGACGATGATGTTGAGTCAATTAATGGTCACACTCTGCCACTGTGAGGGAGTCTGTTCTCTTGCCTTCCAGGTCTCGGGGTTGTTGATCAAGAGTTGTTACAAGCTCATAGAGAAGTTGAATTAGTTTTGGGCAGCTCAGACTACCGAGATCAACAAGTATCGGAAGGGATGACTTCAAGTGGTCGGGGAAATCTCGGGCAAGAAGAGGACTCTCCAAGCCCCTGGAGGAGTTGAAGGAAGCTACACAAGGATGCTTTAGGTGGAAGAGATGGCAAAGATCGAAGTGACATTAATGGCCTAGGTTCGAGAAACTATTGGTTATGTTTTATGAGAATATTAAAAAGGTTTTACCCGAGCTCCTCCATAGGTCCTACTTCTTTTGGTTTTTCTTTTGTTGAAAAGGTTGTGAATAGTTAGCTAATTGATGATAGCTAACTGCATTTATCTTGTATTCCTTCTTTTTGTAAATATTAATATACTTTGTGTCAACATCTAAAGTTTTTTGTTAAATTTGTTTGTCGTGTTGAATTATCGTCTTTGAATGTTTGACCACAATAACAATCTGAGGTCATCTTTGGACCATTTCAATAAGGAACTGAGGTCATCTTTGGACCCCTTAAATTAAACTTTGAAGTCGAGGTCTCTTTAGACCTTTGAAAATAAACAAAATGGAGATCCCTTTGGACCTTTTCAATAAGGAATTGAGGTTATCTTTGGACCTCTTAAATTGAACTTTGAAGCCAACGTCTCTTTGTACCTTTGAAAATAAACAAAACGGAATGTTGGTCCCTATGGGTGAATCTAGAGGGGGGGGGGTGAATAGATTCTTGTTCAATTTTAGCCCAATTTCACAAGATTCTAATTCCTTTCGAATTCAAACAAATTGGTTCTAGATTCACTTATCAATTACCATATCAATTATCTATTCAATTACCGATTCTATTACTGATTCAATTACCGTATCAATTACTGAGTTAATTATCAATACAGTTACCAAACACACTGTAGAATTTAATCAATGATAATAGCAATATAAGGAAAACTGTAAGGAGGATAAGGAAGAGAAGAGTGCACAACGATCTATACTGGTTCGGCCAACTGCCTACGTCCAGTCCCAACCCAACAACTGTTGCGATTGGCTTTCCACTATCAAATGATCCCTTTTGTGTTCTTTTACATTCACTCTGCAACAAGCAACACAAAAACGAAATCAAAACACCCAAAACCTGTTCTTCAACCCAAAGAACAGTTCTTCCCTGACCTTGGAACACCCAAGATCAAACCTTTGAGAAAACACTTCTCAAATACACTTACTCTATCCAGAGAGACCTCTCTCCTAGAGCAACAACTCAGTAAACAAAGAAACAATTAATTTCAGTTTAGAATACACCTGATGTGTAGGTCTGATCACAAAGAATTCACAATGAATGCCACCCAAATAGAGGAATACAACAAGTTTGCCTTTTCTTTTCAAAACAAAATCAGCTCTTCAAGTTCTCTTTGTGTTTCTTGGAAAGATATGATAATCTCTGATTTCAGAGCATATAAAAGTGTAAGAATATGTTCAAAAGAATTAGTTCCAAGAGTTCTCCCAAGGTTTGCATCAAAGAGCCTTTTAAAGATGAAGTTTGAAGCTTATTTTTGGCAAACTGAGGGCTCAACGGTCAAGATAATCGATTACATTAAGTGGGTAATCGATTAAAATAGCCGTTACAGTATTTTTGGGTGCATTTTTGAACATGGTAATCGATTACCAGGGGAGGGTAATCGATTACCCCAGTGAGGAAAACTCAGGTAATCGATTACCAGGGGAGGGTAATCGATTACTCCAGAGAAGGAGGACTTGGTAATCGATTACCTAGGGAGGGTAATCGATTACCCCAGTGAAGAATACAATCTTGAGTGATTTTTGAGCATGGTAATCGATTACCTATTGTTGGTAATCGATTACTCCAGTGAACAAATGGATTTCCACACTTTGTTACCCATTGTTTGGTAGTTGATTACCTCTTGTTGGTAATCTATTACCTCAATTGGTTCCCAAGGGTTTTTTCAAGACTTGTTTTAAGAAAAGGAAATCAACCATTTGTCAATTGAGTAATCACACACAAGATAGCAAAACTCCCTGAGTTATCCAAACCAAAAATCAAACACAAACATGCCTAAGCTCAACAAGCAATACATAGAAAGATCCTAAATACATTTCATCTAAGAAAAACCACAATTCCATAACATCAAAATCAAAACACTAAAAGGAGAACAAACACATCTTCAAGCTTTAAGTCCAACAATCTCCCCCTTTTTGATTTTGATGTACCAAATCTTTAATCAAGGTTTTTCCTAGAGACTTAGGATGTGTGTTGATTTTCTTGAGAATCCTGCAATTGTTAATAATATCCAAAAATAGAGTATATGCTTTGCAGATTCATCATACATACTATCTTTATCAGAGCATCAAATTTTTAATCATTCATTCACCGATAAGGATATGATTCAATTGCCATAATCATAGATCAAGACCAGAAAGATAGAATAAACCAGAATTCAAATTATCATTAAAATAAAGATTACAATTAGTTAAGTCTCAAAAGCTAATACTAAACCTATTCTAAACTCCCCTATCTAGGATAACCTATTATAACCTATTCTCTATTCTCCCCCTATTTGGTATATCAATAAGCAAAAAGGGAGAAGAGATACGAGGGGAAGTCTACATCGTGTCAAACCTAGCATGAAGAGACTCCATCATCTCCTTTAGCTCCTCAAAGCGCTCTTCATTTGCTTCATCCGCCTCTTGAATGCGTTTTTCAATCTCATCCAGCCTATCAATGATAATGGACTCAAACCGGGACTTAGGGATATACTCCCCAGCCCTTGAATCATCATCATCATCAGCAGGAGGATTAGCCTCTGGTTGATGTTGTTGTGGGACTTCATCTCGTGAAACCCAGCCAGCTTCCGTTTTCACCAAACGCATCTTCTTTAATGCCATATCCCCAATGACATGAATATCTTTTACCAGCTCTCTGTTTTCATTGGAGACATCTACTTGATAGTGCTCAAGCAGACGTGAGACAAATAAGGCATAGGGGCATTTGTAATCAAGCAACCTTCTTGCCTTGACCATATTATCCATTACAACTTCTGCCCAATCAACTTGAAGACCATTCTTCAAAGCTGCCATTAAAACCATGTCTTCCTCTGTTATTTGAGCATGGTTTGTACCCCTAGCAACCAAAATCCACACAATGGTATAATGAAGGAGGCGATCATCGGCATTCAGACCACCGATATTATAAGTCACCTTCCTTCCTTAACCTCTACGTGCTGCCTTCTCAGCTTCCCATCCTTCAGGATTCTTCAGCAGACTCATATAGAAAGAATCCTTTTGAAGGTCAAACCCTTCATATCTCAGATTTTCAACAGAAGGGATCATACCCTCATTTGTAAATCCAGCAAATTGAAAGAAAATATTAGAGTCTATGACTATGGATTTGCCTTTTACCTCAGAGGTTACTGTTCCATTAATTTGATCCTTTGTGAGATTTGAGTAAAAGACCCTCACCAAGTCCGGGTAGATATGACCCTTCAAGCCAACAAATTTCTCCAAATTCTGATCTCGGAGAAGAGTCTGAAAAGTGAATCCTTGATTCCCCAACCAATTAAAATCCAATATTTTTGAGGGAACAAGTTCCCTATTTGCAAAATCTCCAAAGAAACGAGATTCTTGCTCAGAGGATGTGAACCATGGATTGTGAGGACGAGGCATGCCTTCTCCCGAGGTGTCGGTTGCCTTCCTCTTGGAAGAGGATTCTCCTTTCTTTGGACGGCTTGGTTTGTGACCTACAGATTTGACTCTCTTTCCATGGCCTTGTTCTTCCATTGTTGTTGGTGGTGAAGAAGATGAAAGGGGATTTCTTAGAGAGAAGGGGGTTTCTTAGGGTTTCTAGGGTTTGAGAATGAAACCTAAGATCTGAAAAATGCTTTTAATAAGTTCACAATGGGGACTAGATACATTGAATCTAGGTATTGGGCTCAAGAGAAACTCAAAAGATCAAGCCCAGAGCTAAGATTTTGCAGAGAAAATCATTTCAGAGGCGAAGGTAATCGATTACCCTGTCGTGGTAATTGATTACTGCTTATAGCAATAACCCAAAATGTGAACTTTGAACCCATGGTAATCGATTACCCTGCAGTGGTAATCGATTACATCAGAGACCCCAACCTTGGTAATCGATTACCCATGTATGGTAATCGATTACATCAGAGATCCTCACACTGGTAATCGATTACCTATGTATGGTAATCGATTACATCAGAGACTTCACTTATGGTAATCGATTACCCAAAGCTGGTAATCGATTACACTATAGAAAAATTCACAAAAACTTGAAATTTCACATGTTTTGGCACAGAATTGGTCATGATCTTGTTATGTAATGAACACATACCTAGTTTAAACATAATGAATGATTTAATCAAACTTAGGGAATTCAAGAGAGATGTTCTTCACTTAGTATACCGAGATTGGTTCTAAGTTTGAAAAATCTCTCCTTTGGTAGAGGCTTTGTGAAGATATCCGTGAGTTGATTCTCTGTATCAATGAACTCTACTACACAATCTCCTTTCTCAACATGATCTCTTATGAAATGATGACGCACTTCTATATGCTTTGTTCTTGAGTGTAAGACTGGGTTCTTAGTGATACTAATTGCACTTGTGTTGTCACACTTGATAGGAATGTGATCAAACTTTAGTCCAAAATCCTCAAGTTGTTGCTTCAACCAAATGGTTTGAGCACAACAGCTACCAGCAGCTACGTACTCTGCCTCAGCTGTTGATAGAGCAACACATGCTTGTTTCTTGCTATACCAAGAGACTAAGCATTCTCCAAACAAGTGACATACTCCACTTGTGTTTTTTCTATCAGTCTTGCATCCAGCAAAATCTGCATCACTAAAACCTACCAAACTAGGGGATGTTCCCTTAGGATACCACAAACCACATTTTGTAGTTCCTTTAAGGTATTTCAAAATTCTCTTTACAGCATTCATGTGTGATTGTTTAGGTGCAGATTGAAATCTTGTACAAACACAAACACTGAACATTATGTTAGGTCTGCTTGCTGTAAGATATAAAAGTGATCCAATGATCCCTCTATATTTGGTTTGGTCTACTCCTAATCCAGCGGCATCATTATCTAAATAGAGATTAGTTGACATAGGGATATTAGAGATTTTACAACTCTCCATGTCAAATTTCTTCAGTAATTCCTTAGTGTACTTTGCTTGATGAATGAAGATTCCTTCCTTTAGTTGTTTGACTTGTAGTCCTAGGAAGAATTTGAGTTCTCCCATCATGGACATATCAAACTCACCCTTCATGCTTGCCACAAATTCTTCACACAGAGATTTATTGGTTGATCCAAAAATGATATCATCAACACACACTTGAACCAATAAAATGCAGTTAGACTTCTTTCTAATAAAGAGAGTCTTGTCAACATTTCCTCTGTGATACCCTTTTGACAAAAGAAATGTACTTAATCTTTCATACCATTGTCTAGGGGCTTGCTTAAGACCATAGAGGGCCTTCTTAAGTTTATATACATGTTCAGGGTAACTAAAGTCAGTAAATCCAGGAGGTTGTGAAACAAAAACTTCCTCATTGATATAGCCATTTAGAAATGCACTTTTAACATCCATTTGATACAGTTTAAAATCATGAATGCAGGCAAAAGCAAGTAAAACTCTCACAGCTTCTAATCTAGCAACATGGGCATATGTTTCACCAAAATCTATTCCTTCTTGTTGGTTATAACCCTTTGCTACTAGTCTAGCCATATTCCTAACCACAATTCCATTCTCATCTAACTTATTCTTAAACACCCATTTTGTTCCAATTATATTCATATCTCTATTAAAAGGAACTAATTCCCATACATCATTCCTTTTAAATTGATTCAACTCCTCATGCATAGCATTCATCAAAAATTCATCATTAATAGCATCATTAACACAAGAGGGTTCAAATTGAGATACAAATGCATAATCATCACAGAACATATTATAGGAAGATCTAGTAGATACTCCCTTATGGATGTCACCAATGATGTTGTCAAGAGATAAGTCTCTTGGTTTCCTCCATTCTTTTGGCTGTTCATGAGAAATGGTTGGTGGATCTTGCTGTTCTTGAGGTTTGCTACTGCTGTCTTCACCTGTACTTTCATCATCATCAACAAGAGCACTTCCCTTTTGGGGATTGTTATATTCATCAAACTTTACATGCACAGATTCCTCAATGCACATTCTTCTTTTATTATAAACTCTATATGCTTTACTAGTTAATGAATACCCAATAAAAACTGCCTCATCCGCCTTGGCATCAAACTTACCAAGGGGTTCTTTGCCATTATTCAGAACAAAACATTTGCAGCCAAATACCTTAAAATGAGAAATATTAGGCTTTTTGTCCTTATAGAGTTCATAGGGGGTTTTCTTTAAAATAGGACGAATCACAATTCTATTTAGAACATAGCAAAACCGTGGAAATTTCAAAAAAATATTTTGGCAAATCATTTTCATTTAACATAGTTCTAGCTAGTTCTACTAAAGATCTATTTTTCCTCTCAACAACTCCATTTTGTTGTGGAGTTCTTGGTGCAGAAAAGTTGTGATTAATTCCATATTTTTCACAAAATTTTTCAAAAGATTCATTTTCAAATTCACCTCCAAGATCACTCCTAAGGGACTTAATTTTCAAATCTTTTTCGTTTTGTATCCTTTTGGCAATAAATTTGAAAACTTTGAAGGCATTGTCTTTACTTGGTATAAATGCAACCCAAGTAAATCTAGAGTAGTCATCTACTAAAACTAGTCCATATAGGTTTCCACCTAAACTAGCAGTTCTAGAGGGTCCAAACAAATCCATGTGCAATAGCTCAAGTGGTCTAGAAGTTGAAACAAAATTTTTAGATTTAAAAGAGTTTCTAGACTGCTTGCCCTTTTGACATGCATCACATAGACCTTCTCTATTGAACTTTAAGTCAGGTAACCCTTCCACTAAGTTCTTAGATGACAGTCTATTAAGTTGATGAACATCAATATGTGCTATGCGTCTATGCCAAAGCCAAGATATATCATCATTTGATGTAAGGCATGCATGATATGATGATGAATGATTAAGTTCAAGGATGTAGATGTTACCATGTCTCTTACCAACCATTAGTACCTCATTTGATTTACTGCTACTAATTTTGCAGCTTCCTTGATCAAATGACACATGATAACTGTTGGACTTAAAGCTTGAAGATGCTTTAGTGTCTCTCTTGGTGTTTTTGCTTTTGATGTAAAGTAATTTTGGTTTTCCTTAGATGAAATGTAATTAGGAATTATCTATGTATTGTTTGTTGAGTTTAGGCATGGATGTGTTTAGTTCTTTGTTTGAGGCCCCAGAGAATGGTTAAAACTTGAGTATGGATGATCATGTGACTAATGTTTGATTTCCCTATGTGAAAAACAGTTTTGAAAAACCTGGAAATCCATTTTTCACTGATGTAATCGATTACAGGGGTGATGTAATCGATTACATTTGTTTTCCTCTCTGGTGTAATCGATTACATGGTGTATGTAATCGATTACATTATTTTTGCTCTCTGGTGTAATCGATTACATGGTTGATGTAATCGATTACATGGCTTGGCCTCACTGATGTAATCGATTACATCTCCAATGTAATCGATTACATGTTTTGAAATTCACTGTTTCTGGGTTTCCCTCTTCAATGTAATCGATTACATGCTCGTGGTAATCGATTACATGCCTGGAAAAATCAGTTTGGAGGCTCTAACGGCTAGTGTAATCGATTACATGCATTTGAGATCAATTACATTGACCGTTGTAGCTCAGATTTGCACGTTTTCTTCCTCCAAATTGGTTCTATAAGTATAAACTTGATGAAACATATGAATGTAGAGAAAACCTAAGCTTGTGAACAAACTCTCACACTTTCATATGCTCTGTAAATAGAGTTCATCAAGGTTTTCAAAGAGAAAGGGCAAACTTGATATATTCCTGTGATTGGGTGGATTTCATTGTGTTTATTTGTGATCAAAATCTACACTCAAGGTGTTTTCTATACTGATCTTTATTTATATTTCAATTTCTGGGTTATTACTCTAGGAGAGAGGTCTCTCTGGATAGAGTAAGTGTATTTGAGAAGTGTTTTCTCAAAGGTTTGATCTTGGAGGTGCTAAGGTCAAGGAAGAACTGTTCTTTGGGTTGAAGAACAGGTTTTGGGTGTTTTGATTTCGTTTTTGTGTTGCTTGTTGCAGAGTGAATGTAAAAGAAGACAAAAGGGATCATTTGATAGTGGAAAGCCAATCGCAACAGTTGTTGGGTTGGGACTGGACGTAGGCAGTTGGCCGAACCAGTATACATCGTTGTGCACTCATCTTCTTCCTTACTCTCTTTACAGTTTTCACTATATTGTTATTGATCATATTCTGCTCTGTATTTGAAAACTGTATTGATAATCAACTCATTAATTGGTTTAGAATAGAATCAGTAATTGAACTTGTAATTAAATCTGTAATTGAAAGGTAATTGATAGGTAATTAAGAGAAATTAGAAACACGCGAATTTGGGGTAAAGTTTAACAAGAATCTATTCACCCCCCCCTCTAGATTCACACATAGGGACCAACAATTGGTATCAGAGCTACTTCTAGTAAGTTGCTCTAGAATTTGATCCATAATGGCCAGTAATCAATTACCATTTGCTGAAGGTGCCTCTATTAATAGACCTCCTCTGTTTTGTGGTGATAACTATCCTTTTTGGAAAGTTAGGATGAAAATTTTTATGGAGTCTATTCATAGAAGTATTTGGCAAGCAGTTATAACTGATTTCAAAATCCCCACATATATAGTTGATGGAAATGAATTAGAAAAACCATTTGAGAAGTGGGAACCAGAAGAAATTAGGAGAGCTGAAAATGATTCTAAAGCTTTAAACATTATACATTCTGCTCTTAACTCTGATGAATTTTTTAGAATTTCTGCTTGTACAACAGCAAAAGAAGCTTGGGAACTCATAATGGTAACTCATGAAGGCACAACTGAAGTACGAAGGGCAAGGAAGAATACCTTGATCCAAGAGTATGAAACCTTCAGAATGTTGCAAGGAGAATCCATAATGGAGATGCAGAAACGGTTCATACACATCATCAATCATCTCAAGGGACTTGGCAAAAGCTTCGTAGAAGAAGAAGTGAATGTCAAGATTCTAAAGTCTCTAAATAGAAAATGGCAATCCACTGTGACAGCCATAACTGAGTCAAAGAATATTGCTGCAATCACAAGTGCAGAACTATTTGGCAAGCTTAGAGAGTATGAGATGGATATGACTCGCATGGCAGATGAGGAACTGAAGGACAAAGGAGCCAAAGGAATTTCTTTCAAAGTGGAGCATACTGAAACTGAATTTGAATCTGAATCCTCTGAAGAAGAAAACATGAAACATATAGTAAGAAATTTCAAGAAGTTCCTAATGAAGAACAGTGAGAAGAAAAGGTTCAACAATGATAAGAAGGACTTCAAAAGAAGTGAGAGTTCATCTTCAAAGGTGACTTGTTATGAGTGTGGCAAAGTTGGTCACTACAAGTTTGAGTGCCCCAATATGAGGAAAGCCAACTACAATGAGCCTAGAAGATCTGAACATGAGATAAAGTCCAAGAAGGATAAATTTAGAAAGAAGAAAGCATATATAGATTGGGAAGAGAATGATTCCTTAACTTCTAGTGAGAGCGATAATGAAGAAGCAAATTTGTGTCTCATGGCAAATCCAACATCCGATGATGAGGTAAGTGATTCCGATTCATCTACTTATGATTATGATGAGCTGCAAACTGCTTTTTGTGAACTTTACAAGGAAGCCGAAAAACTAGAAAAATTGAACAAGGTTTTGAAAAACAAAATTACAGATTTAGAAAATGATATTTCTGTTTTGAAAACCAATGTTCAAGATTTGAAAAAGGAAAATGATAATCTGAAACTACCCTGTTTAAAATGTAAATCCTGTGATGCCCCTTTAAAAAGAAATAACATGAAATCCTTTACACAAACTAGCAAAAATAGAACCTTCACATGTAGTTATTGCATGAAACCTGGTCATAATTCTTATAATTGCATGATTAGAAAGGAAGGTATATCTTATGGTTTGTTTAAGTGGGTTAAGAAAGTTAAAATTGATGATGCTAACATGGCTGGACCCAAGAGAAGTTGGGTACCAAAATCAAAGTAAACTTTCTTGTGTAGATATGCTTGAGAGCCAAACAATCAACAATTGGAATCATGGAACAATTGGTATTCTGGACAATGGCTGCTCAAGACATGTGATTGATGAAGAAACCAAAACTTATCTCCTTTCAATCAATAGAATTTGGATCTGCAGTTTATGGAGATAACATAAGGGAAAATTTTATACCTCTATCTTTAATTATTCATATTTTATATTTTCTTTAGTTCGTTCATTCTTATCTCTATTCTCTATATTTGATTATAATTCTCTCTGTTTTTGCTTTTGATATACCAAATAGGGGGAGAAGTATAAGTTGATAGAATATAGTTGATAGGGGGAGTAATATATGGCTTATATGAACATTTATTTCATGAATCTGCAACATTTCTATTTTGTGCTTGCATTGCTAACAATTGCAGGATTCGTAAAAGATCAACACACATCCTAAACCTGTAGGAAAACCTTGGTTGAGATTTGGTACATCAAAACCAAAAAGGGGGAGATTGTTAGACTTAAAGCTTGAAGATGCTTTAGTGTCTCTCTTGGTGTTTTTGCTTTTGATGTAAAGTAATTTTGGTTTTCCTTAGATGAAATGTAATTAGGAATTATCTATGTATTGTTTGTTGAGTTTAGGCATGGATGTGTTTAGTTCTTTGTTTGAGGCCCCAGAGAATGGTTAAAACTTGAGTATGGATGATCATGTGACTAATGTTTGATTTCCCTATGTGAAAAACAGTTTTGAAAAACCTGGAAATCCATTTTTCACTGATGTAATCGATTACAGGGGTGATGTAATCGATTACATTTGTTTTCCTCTCTGGTGTAATCGATCACATGGTGTATGTAATCGATTACATTATTTTTGCTCTCTGGTGTAATCGATTACATGGTTGATGTAATCGATTACATGGCTTGGCCTCACTGATGTAATCGATTACATCTCCAATGTAATCGATTACATGTTTTGAAATTCATCAAGTTTACGGGTTTCCCTCTTCAATGTAATCGATTACATGCTCGTGGTAATCGATTACATGCCTGGAAAAATCAGTTTGGAGGCTCTAACGGCTAGTGTAATCGATTACATGCATTTGGGATCAATTACATTGACCGTTGTAGCTCAGATTTGCACGTTTTCTTCCTCCAAATTGGTTCTATAAGTATAAACTTGATGAAACATATGAATGTAGAGAAAACCTAAGCTTGTGAACAAACTCTCACACTTTCATATGCTCTGTAAATAGAGTTCATCAAGGTTTTCAAAGAGAAAGGGCAAACTTGATATATTCCTGTGATTGGGTGGATTTCATTGTGTTTATTTGTGATCAGAATCTACACTCAAGGTGTTTTCTATACTGATCTTTATTTATATTTCAATTTCTGGGTTATTACTCTAGGAGAGAGGTCTCTCTGGATAGAGTAAGTGTATTTGAGAAGTGTTTTCTCAAAGGTTTGATCTTGGAGGTGCCAAGGTCAGGGAAGAACTGTTCTTTGGGTTGAAGAACTGTTCTTTGGGTTGAAGAACAGGTTTTGGGTGTTTTGATTTCGTTTTTGTGTTGCTTGTTGCAGAGTGAATGTAAAAGAACACAAAAGTGATCATTTGATAGTGGAAAGCCAATCGCAACAGTTGTTGGGTTGGGACTGGACGTAGGCAGTTGGCCGAACCAGTATACATCGCTGTGCACTCATCTTCTTCCTTACTCTCTTTACAGTTTTCACTATATTGTTATTGATCATATTCTGCTCTGTATTTGAAAACTGTATTGATAATCAACTCATTAATTGGTTTGGAATAGAATCAGTAATTGAACTTGTAATTGAATCTGTAATTGAAAGGTAATTAAGAGAAATTAGAAACACGCGAATTTGGGGTAAAGTTTAACAAGAATCTATTCACCCCCCCCCTCTAGATTCACACATAGGGACCAACAATAACCTTTGTCACAGAGTTGGCTAATACTCAGAAGATTGTATCTCAATCCTTCCACAAGCAGTACATCTTCAATGACAGGATTGGATTTGTCTCCAACAACACCAATACCCAGAATTTTCCCTTTGTTATTATCTCCATATACTACCGAACCAGATTCTTTGGATTTGAAGGAGATAAAATTGCTCTTGTCTCCGGTCATATGTCTTGAGCAGCCACTATCCAAATACCAAGTTGAGTGTTTGGCTCTCAAGCACACCTACACAGAATAAGATATCACTTTGATTTTGGTACCCAAACTTTGTTGGGTCCATGCATGTTAGAACTGTGATAATCTTTCCTAATCCATTTAAACAATCCACTATGTATACCTTTCTTTCTAATGATGCAGTTGTAAGAGTTATGTCCAGGTTTCATACAATAACTACATGAGAAAGTTCTATTATTACTGGTTTGTTTAAATGCAGAGAACTTCACATTATTCTTTTTCAAAGAGGCATTAAAAGACTTACACTTTGAACAAGGTAGTTTCAAGGCATTATTTTCTTTTTCCAGATTTTGAACATTAGTTTTTAAAACAAAATATCATTTTCAAATCGAAATATTGTTTTTCAAAACTTTGTTCAATTTTTCTATTCTTTCAAATTTTTTCTTTGAAGAGTTCACAAAAAGCATTATATAGCTCATCATAATCTTGTACAGATGAATCGGAATCACTTACCTCATCATCTGAAGTTGGTTTTGCCATGAGACACAAATTTGCTTCTTCATTGTCACTCTCACTAGAGGATGAGGAGTCATTTTCTTCCCAAGCGATGTAGGCCTTTTTCTTGCGGAATTTATCTTTCTTGGGCCTTTCCTCATGTTCTACTCTTCTAGGTTCACTGCTGTTATTTTTCTTCATGTTGGGACACTCCGATTTGTAGTGACCCATCTTTCCACACTCATAACACGTGACCTTTGAAGACGAACCTTCATTCCTCTTGAAGCCTTTTCTTGAATTGTTGAATCTCCTTTTATCATTGTTCTTTCTCATGAACTTTTTGAATTTTCTCACCATGAGATTCATATTCTCTTCTTCTGATTCACTTCCACAGCAAGATGAGTCGCTCTCACTTGCTGTGTCTTCCATCTTTAGTGCTAGACTTTTGGCTTTCTTATCTTTTTTTTCTTCATCAGCAATACGGGACATATCCATTTCATATTCCCTCAACTTACCAAATAACTCTGCACTGGTCATCAGTGCTAAGTTCTTTGATTCGGTGATTGCTGTGACTGTTGGTTGCCATTTTCTGCTCAATGACTTTAGCACCTTCACATTTACTTCTTCTTCAACGAAGACTTTTCCAAGTCCTTTTAGATGATTCACAATGTGTGTGAACCGTTTCTGCATATCCATTATAGACTCGGCTTGTGCCATTCTAAATGTTTCGTACTCTTGGATCAAGGTATTCTTCCTTGCCCTTCGTACTTCAGCGGTGCCTTCATGAGTTACCATGATGAGTTCCCAAGCTTCTTTTGCTGTTGTACAAGTAGAAATTCTAAAAAATTCATCAGAGTTAAGAGCCAGAATGTATAATGTTTAAAGCTTTAGCATCATTTTCAGCTCTCTTAATTTCTTCTTGTTCCCACTTCTCAAATGGTTTTTCTAATTCATTTCCATCAACTATATATGTGGGGATTTTGAAATCAGTTACAACAGCTTGCCAAATACTTCTATGAATAGACTCCATAAAGATTTTCATCCTAACTTTCCAAAAAGGATAGTTATCACCACAAAACAGAGGAGGTCTATTAATAGAGGCACCTTCAGCAAATGGTAATTGATTACTGGCCATTATGGATCAATTTCTAGAGCAACTTACTAGAAGTAGCTCTAATACCAATTGTTGGTCCCTATGGGTGAATCTAGAGGGGGGGTGAATAGATTCTTGTTCAATTTTAGCCCAATTTCACAAGATTCTAATTCCTTTCGAATTCAAACAAATTGGTTCTAGATTCACTTATCAATTACCGTATCAATTATCTATTCAATTACCGATTCTATTACTGATTCAATTACCGTATCAATTACTGAGTTAATTATCAATACAGTTACCAAACACACTGCAGAATTTAATCAATGATAATAGCAATATAAGGAAAACTGTAAGGAGGATAAGGAAGAGAAGAGTGCACATCGATCTATACTGGTTCGGCCAACTGCCTACGTCCAGTCCCAACCCAACAACTGTTGCGATTGGCTTTCCACTATCAAATGATCCCTTTTGTGTTCTTTTACATTCACTCTACAACAAGCAACACAAAAACGAAATCAAAATACCCAAAACCTGTTCTTCAACCCAAAGAACAGTTCTTCCCTGACCTTGGAACACCCAAGATCAAACCTTTGAGAAAACACTTCTCAAATACACTTACTCTATCCAGAGAGACCTCTCTCCTAGAGCAACAACTCAGTAAACAAAGAAACAAGTAAAGATCAGTTTAGAATACACCTGATGTGTAGGTCTGATCACAAAGAATGCACAATGAATGCCACCCAAATAGAGGAATACAACAAGTTTGCCTTTTCTTTTCAAAACAAAATCAGCTCTTCAAGTTCTCTTTGTGTTTCTTGGAAAGATATGATAATCTCTGATTTCAGAGCATATGAAAGTGTAAGAATATGTTCAAAAGAATTAGTTCCAAGAGTTCTCCCAAGGTTTGCATCAAAGAGCCTTTTAAAGATGAAGTTTGAAGCTTGTTTTTGGCAAACTGAGGGCTCAACGGTCAAGATAATTGATTACATTAAGTGGGTAATCGATTAAAATAGCCGTTACAGCATTTTTGGGTGCATTTTTGAACATGGTAATCGATTACCAGGGGAGGGTAATCGATTACCCCAGTGAGGAAAACTCAGGTAATCGATTACCAGGGGAGGGTAATCGATTACTCCAGAGAAGGAGGACTTGGTAATCGATTACCTAGGGAGGGTAATCGATTACCCTAGTGAAAAATGCAATCTTGAGTGATTTTTGAGCATGGTAATCGATTACCTATTGTTGGTAATCGATTACTCCAGTGAACAAATGGATTTCCACACTTTGTTACCCATTGTTTGGTAGTTGATTACCTCTTGTTGGTAATCTATTACCTCAATTGGTTCCCAAGGGTTTTTTCAAGACTTGTTTTAAGAAAAGGAAATCAACCATTTGTCAATTGAGTAATCACACACAAGATAGCAAAACTCCCTGAGTTATCCAAACCAAAAATTAAACACAAACATGCCTAAGCTCAACAAGCAATACATAGAAAGATCCTAAATACATTTCATCTAAGAAAAACCACAATTCCATAACATCAAAATCAAAACACTAAAAGGAGAACAAACACATCTTCAAGCTTTAAGTCCAACACGGAAGTCCTTTCGAACCTTTGAAAATAGATATAAAGATTATGTTCGGATCTTTTAACATAAAACTGATATCTCTTTTCACCTTTACAAGATAGAATCGAGGTCTTCTTTGGACTTCTTAAAATAAACATAAAGAAATAGGTCACTTTGGACCTTTACAATAAGAACTGAGGTCTCTTTGGAGCTCTATAATACGAAACCAAGGTCTCTTTAGACCTTTTAAAATAAACAAAACGAAGGTCTGATGCGCGTCAAGCATGCGATGGTTAAGTCGCAACCCAACACTTGGCTATGACAAGTATACCACAATCATCAAATAATAATTATTAAAAATAGGGGTTGTCGAACCCACGAGGATAAACAATTCAAGACTGTATTTTTATTTTAAATTTTATTTTTCAGTGGGAGAAAAAGAGAACTTGTATGTTGAGAAAGCAATAACTTAGGTGTTGAGAAAGCAAGAACTTGTATGTAGAAGAGGAAAGTAATAATTAAGAAGCGATTGGGATCTCGATTTCACCATTAATTTCCCCTAACATTCTCCTCTTTTGTTATTCAAATATAATCACGGTTGGATCAGATTCCTACCCTCGTGACCGTCCCTCTCAGGATCACTCACACCGTCTAGGTTAACTATATTAATTAATCTCTTAATTTAATACTAAGTTAATTAGGGATTTAATTATATCTATGAATCCAAGGGAAAACTTAGGTGCGTCCACACTATTACCTACTCCTATCTCTAGGACTCTAACATAATAATGGTTTAATTCTCCAGTACCACCTAGATTTCTTTTCTCAAAGTTCCCCTAAGTTTACTATCAATTCATTAGTTGTCAGATAATAAATAGCATTAAGCATAGAAGAATAAACACACAAACATATACTGAAAATCATCGAGAATTATATAGAGGGATAAACTAGGGTTACATCGTTCTCCAAATCAAAAGGGGAGTTAGTTCATGGTGGAAAAGAAAACAACACAAAAGTAATTTGAAAGAGAATACATAGAATATCGATTCCAATGGAAGTCAAATGCTCTTTGTGTCTTCTTCTCCTTCGCTTAGGGTTAAGGTCTCTGCCTTCTATGAACTGGTGTGCTTGTGGTCAAGAACGACCATCGAATCAGGTCAGAGTCATCACTGCCAAAAGTCTAGGTCAAAAAGTGTTGTGTGCTGACAGTGAAATGAGGTGTATTTATAGCCTTCAATAATTGGACTTGGGGTTTTCGCAAGTCCAACTCGCGCAGGGTGTGAAGTAACTTGCGTGAGTTCATGTTCCAAAAAGCAAACATGTGGTGCAAGTCAAGCCAACTCGTGTGATTTATGTAGAATGTCGCGTGAGTTAAGGTTACAATGAGCATTAATTCTTCACTAGTGCTTCAATTTGCGGGAGATCAGTCTATCTCGCGAGAGATATAATTCTTAACACGTTTTTCTCCTGTTTTTAGTTATTTTTAACCCTGAAACACTTAAACAAACCATCAACAAGTCTTAACATAGAATATTGTGAATTAAGAGCAATTAATGTTAGTTTAGGTTGGTTAAGAGTGTTTAAATTACAATTTATATAATAAAAAGAGCATAAACATAGCTCACTTTCGTGAGTTATCAAGGTCCCTTTGGACCTTTGAAAATAGAGATAAAGATGGTTTTTAGATCTTTTAACATAAAATCGATGTCTCTTTTAATATTTTAAATTGAACTTTGAAATTTTGGTCATCTTTGGACCTCTTTGAACCTTTACAAGATGGAACCGAGGTCTCTTTGGATCTTTACAAGATAAAATAGATCTCTTTGGATCTTTTCAAAGGTCGTCTTTGGACCCTTTAAAGTAAAGGTAAGAATAAGGTCTTTTTGGACCTTTGAAATGAATATGTAATAGGTCTTTGTGGACCTTTACAAAATACAATCAAGGTCTCTTTGGACCTTTGCAAACGAAACTGAGGTCTCTGTGGACCTTTAAATTGAACTTTAAAACTGAGGTCATCTTTGGACCTCGAGAAGCAAGGTCCATTTGGATCTATACAAGATGGAACCGAGGTTTCTTTCGACCTTTACAAGATAAAATAGATCTCTTTGGATATTTTCAAAGGTCGTCTTTGGATAGTAGATTGTCTTTGGATCTTGAACTGTAACAAAATGAGGTCATCTTCAAACCTTTCCAAAATAGAACTGTTGTCTTCTTTGAACCTCTTAAAATAAACATTCAGAAATAGGTAACTTTGGACCTTACAATAAGAAACTAAGGTCTCTTTGGACCTCTATAATAAGAGGTCTCTTTGGACCTTTGAAAATAAACAAAATAGAGGTGCCTTTGGACCTTTGGAAATAGAGATAAAGATTGTCTTCAGATCTTTTAACATAAAACTAAGGTCTCTTTGGACCTTTATAAGATAGAACTGAGGTCTCTTTGGACCTCTTAGAATAAACATAAAAGAAACATGTCGCTTTAGACCTTTACAAAAATAAACATAAAGATCTCTCTTAATCTTCTAAAATAAACATAAAGATCTCTTTGGATCTCTACTAGATAATACATGAAGTTGAGGTATCTCTGTACCGCTTAAAATGAACATAAAAACATGGGTATCTTTGAAGCTTAAGCAGTTTGAAGAAGAGAAAAACCGGTTTTGGATCTTTTTTACAATAAAAGATCTCTTGGGATTTTTTTACTAAAGAAGTAAAATATGACTCTATTTGGACCTTTACAATAAATACAATATCGGTTTTGGATCTTGGACTTTTATCTCAAAATAAGAAAGAGAGGGGAGAGGTGCTTATGTTTGTGTTTGCATGTGTTGGTCCGCCGGTTCTTATGGTTCATGTAGGCGCCAACCACCCCTTTTTTCTTTTACTCTAACTCCTTCTTTTGACATCGCTACTTTGTGTGCCTAGGTGGTACATCATGTATCTCACTTTGAAATTTCACTGCCTTTCACACTACCCCAAGACTTCATAGACGTCTCGTACAGTATGGGAGTGCCTTACTGTAGGAAAAAGGACATCCCTGGTGACTTCTTGTGATCCCTGGGTCTTGTAATCGCCACTCTAACATACCCTAAAAGTTGTAAATGCTCTGATACCATTATTGTAACGACCTGACTATGTTTTTACTTAAATACTTTTATTTTCTTTGTTCCTTTATTTTTTACCAAAACATTTATTTTCTTAAAACGTCATTTAAATTTAATTGAATAAATTTCATTATAAAGATCATGTTTTCTATAAAAATAAACATTATTATATTATTTTTCTTAAAGATAAACTTTGTCAAACATATTTCTAATTAATATGTCATCAGACTAAATTGAAAATTTCTGGCAGATATTCGTAAAAATATTGAACATCATTCACAAGCAAATAATTTACAAATAACCATCTAATCTTCAAATAAATATTATCTTTAAAAAATCCATTCTCCATACATAGTCTAACCTGTCAATCTACTCCTCTAGATAAAATTCAAGATCATCACAGGTGTCAAACTACAGACACAAACATGCAAGAGTAAGTTTTAGATATTAAAGTTCCTAATAAATGTGGATAATAATTCTCAAGAAAATACATACAACAATATAATTAAATGAATGAATTGAGAATAAATGATAATTTCTTATATGATGCATGCTCCAGCCTCAACTTCAAAAATATGCAATGTGATACCATCTCAGATAATTACGGCATCATCAGCGTACAACTTATTGACCAGTCAAGGTCTCCCAGTGTTGCATAGAATATCATAAACAACATGTGATCATGAGCAAAATGATTTCTCACTGTCTCAAAGACCCTCAGTACTAAGCATCACACTTAGACGCACGGATTAAGTTTATTATTTGCGCCCTTTACTGAGGCCCACCTCTATTCGAGGCTATGCAAGTATGTCATGATTTTACCTCCACACTATTCATATGTTTAAAATCCACCAAGTACACAAGCTTATTAAATAGTGGTGCTCAACCTTCAACAAAGGTACTCAACCTCAAAGATACAAAACTTTTCTTTGAGAGGTACACATCTTCAAACAGAACATTATTAATAATTTTATTATTAATCAAAAATCACAGTGCCACAAATCTAATTCACCATCCAAGTTCACAACAAAGATCATCCAAGTTCACACATAGGAAATCAATAACAAACTATATCACAATCAATGGTTCAAACATCATAGTTCACAACACAAGTCATTATACCAAGTTAAAATCTTAATATTTTTAATTATAGATTCAACTTTGGATTATGGATTATAAGTACTTAGAATTTCGTTTTCTTTCTTGGAAACACCTTAACCAAATTATCTTAGCTTATGTTCTTTTTTAAACCATAATAACCACTTTTTATTAACAAATCTTTCAAAGATTACTTTAAATACTTAAAATCTTTAAAAACTTGATTTCTTTTATTAAAAAAATTAAATATTCTCAACACTTTAAAACTTTATTAAAACTAATTATTTTAAGTATACAAGACCATAAAAATCATTAAATATGAAAGTATAGAAATTTATAAAAGTTAGAATCTTAAAACTTTAAAATACTTAAGAATTTAGATACTTTATAGACTTAGAATATTTTGAAGACTTCCCTTAAACCTTTTATTATTTTAAATCTTCATCAATACTTAGAAAGTCAAGAATATAGAACCATATAAAAATTTAGAAACTTATAGATTTAAAAACTTTTGAACATAGAAACTTATAAATTAAAGCTTAAAATCTTAAATTATCTAGAACTTAAAATATTTTGGAAACTTCCCTTACTATCCTTATTACTTTAAAACTTCGAAAATACTTATGAATTCAAGAATACAAGATTGTAAAAATTAAGACACAAATAAGTTTGGAAATTTATAAAAATTTACATATTAAAACTTTAGAGTACGTAAGTATTTAGATGCTTTAGAAACGTAGAATATATTGGAGACTTCCCTCATCTTAAATTCTCTTGATCCTTCTTTAAAAATCTTTAGAAAGGCTTTAGAAAGTTTAAATAACGTTGGTCCTACTCTCCATACGAAGTTAAGTGAAGTAGATTTTGGTAACTTAGGAAAATTTTGGAATTTTGCCTAAAGTATGTAATGATTTTAGTGAGTAAATAAGACAAATTACTTGGCTATTTTGAACTGTAAAATTCATGGCTGGAATTTCTTACAAGGTGTGCTATTTATATATGTGAGAAATTAATAAAATAAGGCTTGTAACTAAATAGTTAGGATAGCTTAGTTTCTTTGTAACTCAGTTACCTCTTTTGTAATAAATACAAGATTAAACTTTGTCTTATCTTTGAATTCTCATTAAATGTACTTTATCACTTCAAATTTTGACATTTTTCTCGTTCTAGATGATGGTTGGACGTGCAAATGGTGTAGCCAATGAAATTCAACTTGAATTGCAATTGCAAATTAACAACCATTGCCAATTTTGCTTACTTTTGCAATTTTATTTTGTTTCCATTTTCTTTTTCTTCAAGGTACCATGAATCCTTCGTGCATCCTTTCTAAATCCATTTTTAATTCTTCCTAAGCTCATTTAATTAATTCTTAATTAAGGACAACAAATTATACACAATTTTAATTTAAAAGTTACATTTTCTGTAGAACTTTTTAGTAATTTAGAATATGGTTTTTATTTTTATTTTTATAATTGTGCCTTAATTTTCATAATGTGACTTCCAAATCATTCCATAATTAGGACAAAATTATATGGATTCTAAAAATAATTTTTCCATAATTTTATGACTCACAGATTGTTCTCGATAAATTTTTAAGACATTTTCTGTATTTAATTTACTGGAAAATTTGTTATACATCATTTTATTCCAACCTGTATATTTATTTATCCTATTCCTAATTATTTATCTTATGGACCCTATTCCCGCTTTTTCCTTGCAACTTGAATTTTTCAACCTATACTATGTATACAAACACAATCCAGAAAATAATTAATTTTTTCAGACAAACGTATAGTTTTAGAATCCGTAAATTTTTCTGTGTAACAATATATAATTTTTTATGTACTAATGCTTAATAGGTTTCTCATTCTAAATACAAAGACATAATAGTCTATGGACTATAATATAACTCAAACAGTGGTTATACAATAAATCAGAAATATTAAATAACGTTCGAAATGTCAAATAGGAATAAAAATGTCAAAAAACAAAGTTATTTTTCAACTATGTTTATATTTAGAAACATAACTATAATTTTCTCAGATTACGTAACAGTATTGTTACACAACGACAAACTGTGTTGAATTACGTTTTTCACCTAATTATAGTATAACAGTAAACAGTCATTATGAAAGTTTTTACAGAAATTTTAGTAAACATTTTAATTACGTTTTTATTGTACGTAGTTATTTACGGAACTTAATTTTAAGAATGTTACATGTCTTGCCCTTGTTATATATGCGTTTATTGGTGGATACACATTTGTAAACTTTACAAGACCTGTTGATCTAGAGGTCCTCCTACCTAGGTTAAATTTAAAGCCAATGCTTGATGCTGCTGCTCTAAGACCCATCCTCATAGTTAAGTTGGAAGTCGGCATTTGTTTTGTTATCACATACCTGTAGGGATGGTTCCTTTGCACCAAATTTGAAGTGCCTTTGTTGCTAGTGACTTTGTTGGTCACCATTCCCCTCCTCCTTGATCCCATGGATAAAGCTGGCCTCGTTCAAGTGGTAGGTAGGGCCCCACGGTGGGGGGGGGGGAAATGTTTGTGTCGGAGTCTGAGTGGAACACGACAAGGATGATGTGGTGGTGTAAGGGACGAAAGGTGACTGGGTAAACGTGAGGATCTTCGTGAGTGTTGTGGTGTGGAAGGCTGACCTCCTTTGAGGTGTGGGGGATGTATCTGCAAAAGGTACTCCAATGATCAAGTTAGTATGCGACCAAGGTGTTTGAGAGAAATGTTATGTATGAGCATAAGATGAGATGAATCTCGAGGTTGGATTCAGAATACTCCATGTAAGTGCATATATGCAAATATATATAGGATGAGAGAGGTGGCATGTTATTGACGTCATAACGCTCCTTACCAAGGTCAAGTAGATGTGATGGGCGTCAACCTAAATCTGGTGACGAGACTTGACTTTACTCCTCTGGTTGTGTCGACGTCAAAGTGAAGCGCGCTAGCAGAGGAGGTATGAGTTTGGTCATGCGTCTCGCTTTAAATAGCCAACTTGGCAGCATGATGAGACTCGTCATATAAGGGTGAGCCCAGGTAATACATTTCCTTTATACACTTATTTTATTTCTATGTTTTTCTATTTTCTTTCTTCTCTGTATATTTCATCTACAATTTTCAAATAAAGGATAAAAAAAAATATCGTGAGCATACAAAAAGACATGTTGTCTCAAAATTGAATAGACTAATTAGCATGAAAGCTATTATAAATTCTAACCTCACGAAATTCTGAATATTTGAGTCATCAAATAGCATTTAAAATGATATATTTAATTTGAAAAGTAATTTAATTATTAATTAATATATATATATTTAAATTAATAAGTTGGTGACGAGTTTCAACACTATTCTTCTGATCATATCGATGTCATGAGACACGCCGATAAAGGAAATATGAGTTTGGCCGCGTATCGTGCTTTAAGTAGCGAACTCAAGGACGTCGTGTTACAACAATGACCTGGTAGAAACATTTTCCTTTTTACACCTATCTTATTTTTATGTTTTTCTATTTCCTTCTTTATATTTCATCTACAATTTCCAAATAGAGGATAAAAGAAAATATCGTAAGCAGCACGACCTATTGTCTCAAATTGAATAGACTAATTAGCATGAGAGTTTGAGTCATTAATTAATAGCCCTTAATTGAAAAAGTAATTTAATTATATATATATATATATATATATATATATATATATGTATATATATAATCAGCAGGACGGACGAGATAGGTTTGGGTTCATATAACAGGTTTTACTTGTCAACTTAGAGATGTATTCGGACAATTACTCATATATGGGTGAGATTTATTGATCATAATCCCTGTTTTCAAATGTATATATAACAATTTTGCCTCGTTCCGTTTCTTTAGCATGAAAATAAATTTGCACTACATAATTATATTTTGTATAATCGCGATTTCTTTTATGGTCAACAATTAAAGTTAAAACAATGAATATCCTTAATATAATCTGCTCGCTAGCTTGAATCTAATTAAATAATATCTTCTTGAGAGGAAAAAAAAATAATGTCGAAGTAGTGTTTTCTTCTTAACTTCATAATATCGTAAAGTTGATGTTTTCATTTTTCATTCTGACTGTAAGTCCTAATTAATATATGATTGTCTTCTATGCCCATGCCCATAACCAATTGATAAAATGTAGTTTGAGAACGCACTATTGTTAAAAATAAGTATTGGAACGTCAACTCTTATTGGGTTACTGTGCATTCCAATGAGAAAATAACTGAACATGCATGTTTCAAGTTTGATACATGTACGTAGCATATGTGAAGAGAAACACCCACTTTGCCCTCCACTTATATATATATATATATATATGCAACAGGTCTCATCATAAAAGGATGTGAGATTACATCCCCTAACCCCACAAAATCGGAACAGATCTCATCATTAGATGATGTGGGACTTCACACCCTTACAATATTGGACTTTCAACACACCTCTCCTACGCCGAGGACTAGACTTCTCGAGCGTGAAAACTATCCGACGCATCCCCCAACCCCACAAAATCGGAACAGGTCTCATCATTAGATGATGTGAGACTTCACACCCCTCCAATATTAGACTTTCAATACACCTCTCCTACGCCGAGGACTAGACTTCTTGAGCAAGGAAACTATGCAACTAGAGTGCTTCAATACGACCCGATATTTTACGGGTAGTCCAATATTGGTCCAACGAGTGACCTAACATTTTCATTGACATTTAGGATAGGCTTTAATACCGTTTAGAAATTTGGGTTGGACCTAACTCAACCCCACAAAACCGGCTTGTGAAGTGAGGTTTGCCCCCCACTTATATATATACAACAGGTCCCATCACTAGATGATGTGAGACTTCACACTTCTCCAATATTAGACTTTCAACAGTCTCATTCATCGTTCTTCATCCTAAAAATTGGCCACCCAATCTTTTTGTATTTTGCAGCTTTTGAACTAAAAATTTCTCCAAAAGAAATAGATTTCCAAAATGCAGCTAAGGCATTGTTCCCTAATGTGGCTACCTATTTGGATTAGCTAGCTAGCTCTGTTTAATTGTTTTAATCAAATAATAATAGCTATAATTATAAAATGATTTTACATTAAAATTATCTAATGTAAAGAATAATTTAAAGGTGTTAAAGTGTAGGAAACTATTTTAGAATTATTAAAATTAATTCTTTCCTTTTGTGAAGAACGAGTTTGACATTAAAGAAAATATATTCAAAATAATAGTTATAAAGATTATCAAAATTTGATTTTTATTAGAAGATTACTTTCCTTTTTTCTTTCAATTGAATATTTAGGAGAAGAATGTAACATCCTAGAATTCAGTCTTTGAAATTTAAGTATTTTATGTTTGATAGTTTGTTTGGTGTGCTGCATAGGGTAACCTTGTGTTAAATCAATTAATTGGATCCGTAAAATTTAATTTATGATTTTTTTAAAATTGTAAATTTAATTTTAATTGGTTGGTTTAATTTTTTCAACATTAGAAAAATAATTTGATGGTTAATTTGGATAATTATAATGCATATTATAATTATTTAAATTGGAAACACTCTAATGCCTTTAATTTAAAATTTAAACTCAAAATCAGATCCTAAATTCTTTGATTTATTTAATCTGGTCTTTAATCAAATTAAAAAAAGTAAATTTCCTTTTTGACCTTGCATTAAAGTTTGTAGCCAACTTAAAACAAAAGCCTCGTTTCCTTGTGAATTTGTGATCAAGTTGTGCCCTTCTTCCTTTTCTTTGCATGCAACCTTCATTCTCCATCATCTTCTTCTCTTTCTTGTGAGAACCGTGAGAGACCAAGAGGGCACCGAGAGAGTTGATTGAGTGAGAGCTTGTGGGAGTGATGAAGAGGAAGTGGAGCCTTCATCTTCATCATCAACATGCACAACTCGAGCAACTGTCATTCTTGGAGGAGGTTGCTGCAAGTTCTTCTTCTTTCCATTCTCTTCACCAAACCATTGAGCTTTCTGAGGTAAGGAAAGTTTCTCTTGCTTTCAGATCCATGCATATGTTGATTGTGCATTCATTTAGACTTATAGGGTTATGCATGTATGTGGGTGTGTGTGTGGGTTGCTTAGAATTTTCGTTAGTGGCTAACCATGATCAAAATGGAAGCGTTTTAAAAAATTGGTGTAATGGGAGTACTTGCACTACAAAGGAAATGGCACCAGAGGGATGGATGGCCCACAATTTGGGTGATTTCCCTTGCTGGAAGTGCACACAATTGATTGAATCATGCTTTGGAGTGTCCTTGAGTGAGTTGGAGTCGAAAGGATGATGTTGTTTTGGCGAGGACGAGTGAGATTGAGCCAAATGAGAGATGTGGAAAGAAAACCACTTGTCTTTAGGTTAAATTCACCTTCCTTATGTGTTACCGTAACAATGTTTTAAAATGGAATACATGGGCTTCATTGCTTGGAGGATTAAGAATCTAGTAAATTCTTTATTTTTCTTATGGCCAACTTTGAGTGCAATTTTCCGTTGTGACAACATACAAATTGGGGTTCATACCTAATGGCTGTTTCTGAGGCTACATGCTATAGATTGTATCTTAGTGTTACCGATAACAACTACGTTACAATTGTTTAAATTTTGTAAGATTATTTTCTTTAATGATCTGGATAAGGTCACACCTCTAACATTGGTGATCACAACAATGATGAGTATATGACACCCACCACCACCTTTGTCAGTTGAACTATAGAAAGATTTATGAAAATTTTTCAAGATTTCTCGCCCCAACTAATTAAATTGAGCAACAATAGGTATATTTAACCTACTACCTCCACAATGTTGAAATTAGAAAGAATAGAAAGTCATTACCTAAACTCTAAGTCAAGGAATCCAACAACAACAAGTATATCAAACTTGTCACCTTTGGATGTCACAAATAAATTCTAAGAGTCTAAACCAAGACGTCACTACTAAAGAGGAGCACTCTAGTAGATAAGTTTGTTAAGTGTTGTAAAGGAAATTGCAAGACTTCTAACTAGTCAAAGAAACTAGCAAAATAAGGAATAATCCTCAAAGGGTATTTTTTTTTATTGATCCAAAAGGTTTTTACACATTACATGAAATCTTTATTTATAAAGCTAGGTGGATGACTGTTCATATGTTTTTTTTTCAACCACTAAATAATCCACTAAACATTTAATATTTCACTAATATTAAGGCACTCACTAAGTATTTAGTGTTCCATTATCATTGAAAACACACACCATCATGATTCAGATTTTTTTTAAGCCACTAAATGATCCATTAAACATTAATTGTTCCACTAGGTAAACTAAAAGTCTCTAGAAAAGGTGCACCCAAAGGTTGCACGAAAATTAGTCAAAAAAATACATGATGTAGGCACATCAAGGAGAATCACTAGAAGCATGCAAAGAAGGTTAGAGGAGGGGGTAAAGGAACTTCAAGAGCAAAGACAAGAAGATAGTATAGGACTTAAGAATTGTAACCTACTTGTAAACTTGGATGAACAAATCACTAGTCCTATGTAATACTTGTAAGTATAGGGTTAGGGGTCCAAAGCCTTGGTTTCCTTTAGACTAATAGGCCAAGAGATCCAAAGGGTTCACACAAGTCTTCCACCTCAAAACCATGTTTTTCAAAACCTTGTGTGGAACCTTAGAAACTAGGCTTAAGGAAGGAGCTCATTAATCAAGGAAGGATCCATGTCTTTCACTTTATTAAGGTAATCTCCTCCCTTAAACCAAGTTGGCACGGATTAGTGACATGGAAGATCACATGGCACGGCTCAAGGGACAACACCATGTGCGCCCATGTGCCAACCATGTGAACTCCATGTGACCACTTGCACCTATTGGCCCAAAGCCAACTAACTCTAACTACCTAGGATTTTCGGTTAGCATAAACCTAACCTTGATTAGCCTAGTTAATTAGAGTTAGCTTAGGGCTTTAACCACGGGTTAGCATAGCTTGGAGGCCAAGGATGGTTCTTCTATATAAACCTAGGTCGAACCTTTGTAAGGGACTTTTGACCATATTGAATGAATTTAGCTTTTAAGCTTTGAGAGAAGTGTCTCTTGCTCCCTTAGGGAGATCCTTGAATCTTATCAATGGAGTCTTGCACCATTGTGGCAGTTCCTCCTAGGCTTATAGGCTAAACACCTTGGCGCCACCATCTTCTTCCCTTTCCGCTTGCATCTTTTCTTCTAAACACCTTAAAACCTTGAAATCCTTCCATGGCCGAGCGACTTCACTTGGCACACCTTTGTACTCCGCGGCTTGAAGACTAGATCTTGGATAAACATTGAAGCTTCATTGGGTCACTCTCCAAGGAGGGCTTCATCAAGTGGTATTTAGAGCTTGTTGTCTTCAACCTTGAGTCATCACCACCGGTTAGTACTTGTGTCTCCATGAGTCTTGAGTTTTTCTTTGTGTTCCTCCATCTCTAGAGTCTTTCTTTCATAGAGTAGCTTGTGTTTGTTTCCTTTGAGTTGTCATATTCATAAGCCTTGAGTAGAACATGCTTTTCTTCTTTTGGTTACTGCATTAGTTCGTGATTCATCAATGGCATGTTCTACCATTTTCTTGAATACATGATTTAATAGCTTGCAAATTTTGACTCCATGATCTTTCATGATTTTTTACCTCTTGCAAGTTCTTGATTCATGTATGCCATTAGGATTTTGTTTAGCATTGTTTTCTTACTGCACCGTGAGGCATGCTTACTAGTTTGGTACTGCACTTTAATTTTCATACATGAATGACATGATTTCGAAGTGCTAGGAACATCTACTAGTGTATGCTTACATGATCTTTGATTTTAGTAATTTTTAGAATACCTTTGGCTTTGTATTTTTGATTAGTTTTGTGTAATGGCTATGATAAGTTAGAATTGAACCTAGAAGTGGCTCTTAGATCCCCTTAGAGGTTTCGGTCCAGCCATAGCATCTCAAAAGAAAAGAATTATAACAAAGAAAGAAAAATGAAAGAAAAAGAAAAACAAGTGAGAAAAAGAAAGACTAGTATTGAAAGGTAGTGTTTCTTAAAACAAAGTGACACTTAGAGAACCATAGAAAAGTGAAAAGAAAATAAGTGTACATCAAGATAAGATCAAAAGAAAGTGGAAAAGAAAAGAGTTACACAAAAGAAACACCATTGGACCTAGGAAATAACCTACACCATTCTAGTAGAAATTCTAGTTTTAAGCTCCTTAGTGAATTGTGTATCTTTTGATGTTTTACATGTAATTTTCTTTTTCTACACTGTACTGCACCTTGCTGGAACAGTGTTATTACTGCACATATACTCCTTAATTGATTTTGGCATGAGAACCATGATAGCTAGCAAATTATAGAAACTAGGCAAAATCAGTCGCTAAATTTTTTGCTGTTTTTTTTCTGAAATCGGTCTCTAATTTCGGTTTCTAATTGGTTTGAGTGCTTGCTGTCCAGTTTTGATTGCCTCATGATATGCCTCTGTTTTGACATGTTTCCTTGGGTTATTGTATGATATTTTGCTGCCCTAGTATATGCCTTTGTCTCATTAAAATATCTCTACATTTTGAGTAGCTTTCATTTCAAATTTTAGCTTTTTCTTGCTTGTCATCTTTAGATTCCTTGGTTTTGTCCTAGAATTTTGTCTTCTTCGCCCTCTTAAGCCTAGCTTGGTTGCTGTTCCTCTTTCATAATGGATTGATAAGACCTTTGATAATTGATTAGAAGAGTATTTCTAAGTGAGCATAAGAGATAAGAGTGGTAAATGGCAAGAGAGACTCATTAGAGAAAAAGCTGATTTTTGTGTGATACACGAGTAGTGAGTGTAAACACTTAGAGAGGGCTTGTGAGGTTTATTGCTTTCTTTGTTTTCTTGTATACTAACTCTTTCCTTGCAGCCATGGCAAGTCCACCTAGTTTTGGACAAGATTTGTCACCTAGAACACAAAATATTTTAAACTTGGTGATGGAGAGAATGGATGCAAGATTGAGGGAGAGTGAGGAAAGAACTAGGAGGGAGAACCAAGGTAGGGAAAGATCTTTAACTAATGAGGGTGAAAGGAGGAGTGGGCATGAGAGGATCCATGAAGAAGAGGGAGAAAGGAGGAGTCATAGGGGAAGAGGACCTAGAACATCCATTGGTAGCGATGTGGGGAACCTTTTGAGAGACCAATACTGGGAGCATGATCCTTTGAACCATGAGAAAAGGGGAGGAAAGGGTCCTGGCCGAGAAGGGTCAAGGGTGAACCGTGATTATAGGAGAAACCAATGGGAAGAAGAAGAGAGGTTTGATGAAAGGTTTGTGAAGATAAACATCCCAAAATTCAATGGAAGTGGGGGACCCGAAGCATACTTAGATTGGGCTATGAAAGTGGACCAAATCTTCTCAAGTTATCCTTTGTTGAGTGAGGAGAAGAAGTTGCACCTAGTGACCTTGGAGTTTGAAGATTATGCCATGATTTGGTGGAATTAACAAGATAGGGGCTATGGTTGCATTCGGCCGAGAGTCACCACTTGGGAAGCCATGAAGCATGCTTTGAAGGAAAGGTTTGTGCCACCCACCTACATGAGAGATCTTCACAACAAACTCCAAAGATTATACCAAGGGGCAGAAGTGTTCAAGAATACTTCAAGGACCTTGAAATTACCATGCTGATGTAAGTCTCCCATGGAAGACTCACGAATTTGCCCTATCTTCACTTCAACAAGCATGAACTTCACGGTTCTACTGGAGAATTGGCGGAAACGATTATCAAAGAAGAAGAAAGGTATAAAACGGAATAGATTTAGAAGATGAAGGCGCCATGCAAAAACAATAAGCCAAAGGGAGAATCGCCACAAGGACCATGGATCCTTGATAAGATTCGAGAATCGCCACAAGGAATAGTTTCCCTGATAAGATTCAAGGTTCACGAAGAAACCTTAGAGAGAATCCACTCTCAAAGAATTAGCACTTGCTAAATTCAATTTCATTAAAAATTCATCAAAAGATCCTTTACAATTCACAATGTTACGTATTTATACTAATTACAGTAGGGATAGCTTGTACTCCACTATTCCCGTTACAACCGAAACAAACAAAAGCCAAAAACTAAAGATGCAAGTGGTAATTATTCATTCGTCTGACTGGGGTATCGTCTGTTGGGTCTTCAGACGGAACTTCATTCAGATGAAATTGGTCCGGACGAAAGGTTGCTTCATGGTATCGTCTGTCATTGCCTACAAACGGAATCATTCATTCGAAAGGTGTCTTCGACGAAGCATTCCAAGCATCGACGAACGCGTCCTCGGATGAAGCTTCTCACCGAATGCTCGGATTTTAACAGATTATTCGAGACGAAATCGGTACCCAACTTACGCTCCTATATTCACATGATACACGTCACCTCTCCAAAACGAGGTTCCGATGTTTCGTCTGTGGTTGGTTATGAGAGTCTCGTTGGTGGGTGACTTCGGTTGTATCATCTGTCTGTGAGTATAGTTTGTACAGAGTATCGTCTGTCTGTGGTCAGAGTCTATCCATGGGTTTCATCTGTCCATGGTACCCATCTCTCCAATGAGTATTGTCTGTCCATGGGTATCGTCTGCCCATCAGTATCGTCTGTCCATGGGTTTCGTCTGTCCATTAGTATCGTCTGTCCATGGGTTTCGTCTGTCCGCTGTCTTCAGCATCAGACGAAACGAACATTCATCAGACGCAAAAGTGCACCTTCAGCGTCAGACGAAACCTGTTTCCATCACCCCTTAGCATATAAGCCTTTACTTTCTCGGCCTTGTTTGATGCTCAATTTATTAGAGAGTAATGTTGAAGAGTTTGTTGAGCTTTTGGAGATGGTCCTCCATCAAACCCTTCTTCTTGTGGCCAACTTGTCCTCAAGTGGCCTTAGGTCCTTACCTACAATAAAATAATCCACTAGGATCAAAAATTAAACAAACTCTATCAAGTTTTATATTTAATATCAAAGTATATTTACAACTCATTTTATTAACACAATCATGAGAATATAGGAAAGCATGTAAATGATGTTTCTCGGCTTGGTAGAATTTCCAAATGCTCCCTTGTTTCTCATTAAGGTGTGGTGATTTTTGTTCTCCAGGAATTGTGGAGATTTTTGATGTACCCTCCTTCTTAGATTTTTCCAATACCCTGAAATATTCATCCTTATGAAAACAATGGTTAATAGGTACAATCAAAATTTCTAGATTTCCATACTCAGGAATTGTCTGAGGCTTAAAGCCACAAGACTCTAGGCTATAATATGAAATTTCATCTTTATTAGAAATGACAGGATTAGTAAGTGATAAGGAAATTTCCTCAAAAGGTAATGCAAATTCTAAAGGTATTTCCTTTTCATGTTCATAATTATTCCAAGGCTCATTTGTACACAACTCTTGATTAGAAATCAAATCAAAAGGAAGTTTATAAAGATGGTCACATGCATCTTTAATTGAAGTATTAAGTTCATTCCTTCCAACTTCTTCACACAAGAGATGATCAATTTGCTCTTTGGAATCTTCTATTGGCACAACACCTACAACATCCTCAAAAAAAGAATCAAAATTGTCAAATGACGGGTTAGTAGAATCAAGTAAAGAATCATTTTTCTCTTTTATTTGTTTTTCCAAAGAACTCTATTTCCTTAATTTCTTTTTCTAGTAATTCTTTTTCTCTCAATTCCTTGATCATTCTCTCTTTCTCTCTTCTCCAATACGCATCAAAATTTCTTTCTTTTCTTTCCTTCTCTCCGCTTAGTTTCTTTTCTGTCATACTCTTTCTTTTTAGCCTCATATTCAACTTTATGGCTCACTCTTTCACTCCACTCCTTCTATGAACTTCGCTTCTCCTTTCATGCTCTTCTCTTTCCTTTCTCTCATGGTTTTCTCTCAAGGCTTTCTCTTTCCTCCTATAATGTTCACGGGTTCTACTAGCCTCCTCAAGGGTTCTCTTATCATGCTCCTTTCTCAACCTCCTTTCCTCCTTTTCTCTCCTTCTTTGGTCGAATCTCTCTTCCAAAGTTGTGTGAATCATAGTACTCATCAATCCCACCATCTTTCTTTCTTTAGATGAGAGATCATTCCATACACTAGAGAAATTTCCATGACTGCACAAAGAAAGGTTAGATAACAAGTACAAGCATATAAAAGATCCTTGCCACTCTCTAAGTGTTTCACTCTAGTAGCACTCGTGTATCACACTTTTAAGACTCTTTCTCTAATGTTCTCTCTTGTCTTTTTCCACTCAATTCCCTACCAAAGTTTCTAATTGAACCTCTAATCAATTATAGAGAAATTTCCTTGTGAAAGAGGTACAATTCTCGGGTAAGCTCAAGAATTCCAAGGGAATAAAACTTCTAAGACAAAACCAAGATTCCAAAAGAGACAAGCAATAAAAGCTAAAATGAAGGAATAAGCTACTCAAACGCAAGGAATGAAATGCGATGTGACAATGGCACAAACTGACAGCAAAGAATTGGAGAATATGCTGGTTCAATCACTAACCAAGACAAGCAAATAGTCAAATACAAACTCAAATTTGGCAGTGATCACTTTGAGACCGGTTTTGAGCACATTAAAATTGCAAGCTATTAATGCACTAATTTGAAACCAATAAAATGAAGTAAGTGCAGTAATATATTGCTGGACAAGTATAAAATACAGCAGTTTCAATTATGCAAAAATTTGAGTCAAAACAAGCTAGTCACAAGTACACACTACTAGGCTTAATTTCCAAGCTACTAGTAATTTTACTAGGTGAATGAGTGTGCTATGTCTTAGCTCTAAGTCTAATTTGTCTTGCTCAAATTTTCTTAACACTTTGATAGCTTGCTGGACAGTATTTACAAGTCCACTAATTTTCACTTCAAGTACTCACAATTTCTGGTACTTTCAGAACTCTTTTTCTAGCTTTCTTTTGAATTTTCTCACTTGTTTTCTTCTTGTTTTTGATTTGTATCACTTGATTTCTTTTCTTTTCTTTTGTCTAAACTACTGGACAGAGATATATTTTGCCTAAACAAGCACTCCAAGCTCAATTACTAGTGCTAATGCTACTACAAGGTGTAATAGAGATTTAGACCTATAGTAAGCACTCTACTAGCATGTAATGATGTTGATTCCTCAATTTTGCATGCATGAACTTGAATGTACAGATTTATAGGCTCAAGTGCAGTACCAAAACAGAGGAAACAGGGCATACAATGATAGATAACTCACGGTACACCAAATTTCACAAGAATTAGAAGCAAAATTGGTACTAGCACATGGAAACAATTGCTACTGGACGAGTAATTCAAGGAATTGAAAAATTACTACGAATTAACTCAAATTGACTGAACAATTTAAGAACACATGATATATTTTCCAGTTTTCAAATCAAAACACAAGATGACACATAGATCTACAAGTTACACCGATTGAACCCTCTAAGACAACTCAAAGAACTCAACGATGAACAAGAACATGACTCAAAGACGAATAAAATTCAAAAGAAAATTCAGATCTAGAAATTTAAACTCACAGATACGAAATTCTACTTGAAGAAGGAACAAGCTCTGAATACCACTTGATGTAAGTCTCCCATGGAAGACTCACGAATTTGCCCTATCTTCACTTCAACAAGCATGAACTTCACGGTTCTACTGGAGAATTGGCGGAAACGATTATCAAAGAAGAAGAAAGGTATAAAACGGAATAGATTTAGAAGATGAAGGCGCCATGCAAAAACAATAAGCCACAGGGAGAATCGCCACAAGGACCATGGATCCTTGATAAGATTCGAGAATCGCCACAAGGAATAGTTTCCCTGATAAGATTCAAGGTTCACGAAGAAACCTTAGAGAGAATCCACTCTCAAAGAATTAGCACTTGCTAAATTCAATTTCATTAAAAATTCATCAAAAGATCCTTTACAATTCACAATGTTACGTATTTATACTAATTACAGTAGGGATAGCTTGTACTCCACTATTCCCGTTACAACCGAAACAAACAAAAGCCAAAAACTAAAGATGCAAGTGGTAATTATTCATTCGTCTGACTAGGGTATCGTCTGTTGGGTCTTCAGACGGAACTTCATTCAGATGAAATTGGTCCTGGACAAAAAGGTTGCTTCATGGTATCGTCCATTCCGCTGTCTACAAACTAATCATTCATTCGAAGGTGTCTTCGGACGAAGCATTCCAAGCATCAGACGAACGCGTCCTCAGATGAAGCTTCAGACCGAATGCTCAGACGGAACAGATTATTCAGACGAAACTGGTACCCAACTTACGCTCCTATATTCACATGATACACGTCACCTCTCCAAAACGAGGTTCCGATGTTTCGTCTGTGGTTGGTTATGAGAGTCTCGTTGGTGGGTGACTTCGGTTGTATCATCTGTCTGTGAGTATAGTCTGTACAGAGTATCGTCTGTCTGTGGTCAGAGTCTATCCATGGGTTTTATCTGTCCATGGTACCCATCTCTCCAATGAGTATTGTCTGTCCATGGGTATCGTCTGCCCATCAGTATCGTCTGTCCATGGGTTTCGTCTGTCCATTAGTATTGTCTGTCCATGGGTTTCGTCTGTCTGCTGTCTTCAGCATCAGACGAAACGAACATTCATCAGACGCAAAAGTGCACCTTCAGCGTCAGACGAAACCTGTTTCCATCACCCCTTAGCATATAAGCCTTTACTTTCTCGGCCTTGTTTGATGCTCAATTTATTAGAGAGTAATGTTGAAGAGTTTGTTGAGCTTTTGGAGATGGTCCTCCATCACATGCTAAGGGCACACATAGAAGAAAGCTTGGAAGCTACATTAGCTTGGTTTGTGAATGGCTTGAACTGAGAGATACAAGATGTGTTGGAGTTGCAAAGGTACTCCCACCTAGAAGAAGCCATACACTTGGCCGAAAGAATTGAATCCCAACTCCAGAGAAGAAGTAGTCCTAAAAGGGTGTCCATGCCTAGTTCATCTTCTTGGAAAGGTAAAGGTAAGAGGGATCCATCTCCCAAGCCCAAAGCCAAGGATAGCCGAGACGTCACCAAGCCAAAAGAGGTAGTTTCTTCATCCAATCCTTTAAGATCAAGTAACATCAAGTGTTTCAAATGTTTAGGAAGGGGGCACGTTGCACCCCAATGCCCAAACAATAGGACAATGGTGTCTATTGGAGGAGAAACTAGGAGTGAGTCTTCACAAGAGTCTCGAAGTGAGAAAAAAGAAGAAGGAGAAGAAGTGACATCCATCCATAGTAAGGGGGCCGAAGAGGGTGACTTGCTTATGGTAAGAAGATGGCTTAAAATTAACCTTGAAATGGATGACACACAAAGGGAAAACATTTTCCATACAAGGTGTAAGGTAAAGGGTAATGTATGCTCTTTAATAATTGATGGAGGCTCATGTACAAATGTTGTAAGTGAAGGACTTGTTTCTAAACTTAGTTTGCCAACTTTAATTCATGCTAGACCTTATAAGTTGCAATGGCTAAATGAGAATGGTGAAATCAAAGTTAATAGGCAATGCATGATAGAATTTTCTATTGGAAAATATGTAGATAGTGTTTTATGTGATGTAGTGCCCATGGAGGCCACTCATTTACTCTTAGGTAGGCCATGGCAATATGATAGAAATGTTATTCATGATGGCTTAGCTAACACTTTCTTGTTTTCCTTTGAAAGTAGAAAAATTCTACTAAAGCCCTTGTCTCCCAAGGAGGTGTGTGAGGACCAAGTCCAATTGAGGCTCAAGAGGTCCCAAGAGCCTAAGAAAGGCTTGGCCGAGAACTCCAAAGCCCACAAGGCCTTGGCCGAGAAACAAGATAAAAAGAAACTTAAGCATGTAGTAAATAAGTCTTCATGTAAAGTAGCTAGTAGTAGTAGTGATAATCATACTTGGATAGAGACTTTGTCTAATGCTTGTAAAGAGACTTTACTTGTTACTTGCAAGGACATTAAAAGGGAATACTTAGCTAGAAAATCTATGTTTTTGTGTATACCTAGTCCTTTGATTTTGAATAATACTTGTGTAGGTGATACCAAGGATATAGATGAACTTCTAAAAGAGTATGAGGATGTGTTTCCCTTGGAGCTACCACACGGCTTGCCTCCACTACGGGGAATAGAGCACCAAATCGATCTCATACCCGGTTCACAATTGCCGAACAAACCTTCATATAGGACTTCACCACAAGAGTCACAAGAAATTGAGAAGCAAGTCCAAGAGCTCTTGAAGAAAGGGTGGGTAAAGGAAAGCCTCTCTCCTTGCGCTTCTCCCATTATTCTAGTTCCTAAGAAGGAGGGTACATGGTGCATGTGTACCAATTGTAGGGTAATTAATAATATTACTATTAGATATAGGCATCCAATTCCTAGGTTAGATGATCTATTAGATAAGTTACATGGATCCACCATCTTTTCCAAAATAGATCTTAAAAGCGGCTACCATGAAATTAGAATGAAGGATGGAGATGAATGGAAAATCGCCTTTAAGACTAAATTTGGACTATATGAATGGTTAGTAATGCCTTTTGGATTATCTAATGCTCCTAGTACGTTCATGAGACTCATGAATCATGTTTTTAGAAATTTTCTAGGAAAATTTGTAGTAGTCTATTTTGATGATATATTAGTTTATAGCAAAAGTTTTCATGAACATGTAAATCACCTAAGGCATGTGTTAGATGTCCTTAGAAGTGAGAAATTGTATGCTAATAAAGATAAGTGTGTAATGGCAACCGAGAAGGTCATCTTCTTGGGCTTTGTGGTGAGCGCGAAAGGGGTGGAGGTAGATGAAGAGAAGATCCAAGTTATCAAGGATTGGCCCACTCCAACTTGTGTCAAGGAGGTAAGAAGCTTTCATGGTCTAGCTAGTTTTTATAGAAGGTTTGTAAAGGACTTTAGCACCATAGCTAGTCCATTGAATGAACTTGTAAAAAAGGACATTAAGTTTTCATGGGGTCCTCCTCAAGAGGAAGCTTTCCAATTGCTCAAACACAAACTCACACATTCACCTATACTAGCCTTACCTAATTTTGCTATGTCTTTTGAACTTGAATGTGTCGCATCTAATATAGGCATAGGCGCGGTTTTAATGCAAGGTAAGCACCCCATAGCATATTTTAGTGAAAAATTAAAGGGGGGACACCTTAACTACTCCACCTATGATAAGGAGCTCTATGCACTAGTTCGGTCTCTCCAAGTGTGGCAACACTATTTGCTACCAAAGGAGTTCATAGTCCACACAGACCATGAAGCCCTCAAACATTTGAGAGGGCAAGGGAAGTTAAATAAAAGGCATGCTAAGTGGGTAGAATACATAGAGCAATTTCCTTACATAATCAAGTATAAGAAAGGGTTTAGTAACATAGTTGCCAACACTCTAAGTAGGAGGAACACCTTGATCAATATGCTTGAAAGTAAGATGTATGGGTTTGAGCACATCAAATCTATGTATGAGCAAGATGGAGATTTCGGTCTCATTTGGGAATCAAGTACCAAGGGTGCATTCAAGGACTGTTTTAGGCACAATGGGTATCTTTTTAAAGGACAAGCCTAAGTCTTCCTTGAGGAACTTGTTGGTAGTTGAAACCCATGAAGGAGGGTTAATGGGACATTTTAGAAGGGATAAAACCTTGACTATGTTGCAAGAGCATTTCTTTTGGCCTCACATGAGGGTTCACGTAACCAAGCATATTTCAAAATGTATCACTTGCAACAAAGCCAAGTCTAAAGTCTCTCCCAATGGCCTTTACCAACCCCTGCCCGTGGCTACCTTGGATGGACCTATCCATGGATTTCATCCTTGGTCTACCCAAGTCCAAAAGAGGAATGGATAGTATCTTTGTAGTTGCATGCCGCTTTTCTAAAATGGCTCACTTCATAGCTTACAAGAAAGTTGATGACGCTTCTAATATTGCAAGACTTTTCTTTAAAGAAGTAGAGAGACTCCATGGAATACCCAAGACTATTGTGAGTGACCGAGACTCCAAGTTTCTTGGGCACTTTTGGAGAACTCTTTGGAGTTGCCTTGGAATCAAGCTTCTCTTCTCCACCACTTGCCACCCTCAAACGGATGGCCAAACCGAAGTTGTCAATAGGAACCTAGGTCAACTATTGAGGACTTTTGTGGGTGAGAACATCAAGAGTTGGGAAGATTGGTTACCTCATATTGAGTTTGCTTATAATAGGGTAGTTCACTCCACTACTCAACTCTCCCCTTTTCAAATAGTCTATGGATTTAACCCTCTCGCCCCACTTGATCTAGTGGCTTTGCCTTTTGAGTTTATTTGTAATAGGAATGGTCAAGAGAGAGCTAAGAAGATCCAAGAGCTACATGCACAAACTAAGGCGAGGATTGAAAAGAAGAATGAGCAAATAGCCAAAGGATACAACAAACACCGAAGGGCTCTTGAGTTCAAAGAAGGAGATATGGTTTGGGTCCACCTAAGAAAGGAAAGGTTCCCTACCTTAAGAAGTTCCAAACTACTCCCAAGAGGCAATGGACCATTCAAGATCATATAGAAATTGGGTCCCAACGCATACAAGCTAGACCTTCCCAGTAAGTATGGTGGTAGCAACTCCTTCAATATAACTGATCTTTCTTTGGTTGATGTAGGTCCAAACGATGACACTAACTTGAGGACAAGTTCAAGCCAATAAGGAGGGTTTGATGTAAGCACATCAAGGAGAATCCCTAGAAGCATGCAAAGAAGGTTAGAGGAGGGGGCAAAGGAACTTCAAGAGCAAAGACAAGAAGATAGTATAGGACTTAAGAATTGTAACCTACTTGTAAACTTGGATGAACAAATCACTAGTCCTATGTAATACTTGTAAGTATAGGGTTAGGGGTCCAAAGCCTCGGTTTCCTTTAGACTAATAGGCCAAGAGATCCAAAGGGTTCACACAAGTCTTCCACCTCAAAACCATGTTTATCAAAACCTTGTGTGGAACCTTAGAAACTATGATGTAGGAACATCTAGGACAAGAAGAGGTACTATAAGCAAGAGAAAGAAGCTTGAAGAGGAAATGGAAAAGCTCCAAGACAAGCACCCTAGTATAGGACTCAAACTTGTAATATCTTGTAAACTTGTATGGACAAGATTAGGTCCTATTGTAATAGCCTAGGGTATGACAATAGGGTCCAAAGCCCACGGGTTTCATAAAGCCTAAGCATGTCATGCATTCCTAAGCCAAGGTCACACAAGTTTTCAAAATCGGCTAAAAACATTTTCGGCTACAAAAATTGTGTGAACCTTGAAACACTTGCTAAAATAGGAAGGAAACCTTGATTAAGTATTGGATCCATGCCAACACTTAATCAAGGATCTCAACCCTTGATTTGGAAGTGTTTAGGATTGATGACATGGCTAATCACATGGGTACCAAGGGGAGACAAACCCATGTGCACCCATGTGAAGGCCATGTGAAACCCATGTGCAAGCTAACTACCAACTAACTAGCCTAGTTACTTGGGGGTCAAGGTGGGATTTCGGATTGGCTATGATCTTAACTAGGATTAGGCTAGTCTAATCATGGTTTAGGTGACTTGGAGGCTAAAGAAGCATAGCCTATAAGTACCTTGGCCAAAACTCAAGTAAGGAACTTTTGCTAAATTTTGAATGAAGAGCTTTAAGCTTTTAAGAGAGATTTTCTCTTGTTCCCTTAGGGAAATTCCTTGAATCTTATCAATGGCATCTTGCTTCCATTGTGGCGGTTCCTCCTAGGCTTATAGGATCTCCTCCTTGGCGCCACCCATCCATTTCTACCTATTCCGCTTTCTACTTGATTTCTAAACACCTAAAACACCTAAATACATGCTTGACCGAGACACTTGTCTTGGACTCTTGAAGGATTTTGGTTTGAAGACTCGATCTTGGGCAAATTAGAAGCTTCATTGGATCACCCCCAAGGAGGCCTTCATCAAACTAGGCTTAAAGAAGGAACTCCTTAATCACGGAAGGATCCATGTCTTTCACTTGATTAAGGTAATCTCCTCCCTAAAACTAAGTTGGCATGGATTAGTGACATGGAAGATCACATGGCACGACTCAAGGGACAACACCATGTGCGCCCATGTGCCAACCATGTGAACTCCATGTGACCACTTGCACCTATTGGCCCAAAGCCAACTAACTCTAACTACCTAGGATTTTCGGTTAGCATAAACCTAACCTTGATTAGCCTAGTTAATTAGAGTTAGCTTAGGGCTTTAACCACGGGTTAGCATATCTTGGAGGCCAAGGATGGTTCTTCTATATAAACCTAGGTCGAACCTTTGTAAGGGACTTTTAACCAATTGAATGAATTTAGCTTTTAAGCTTTGAGAGAAGTGTCTCTTGCTCCCTTAGGGAGATCCTTGAATCTTATCAATGGAGTCTTGCACCATTGTGGCGGTTCCTCCTAGGCTTATAGGATAAACACCTTGGCGCCACCATCTTCTTCCCTTTCCGCTTGCATCTTTTCTTCTAAACACCTTAAAACCTTGAAATCCTTCCATGGCCGAGCGACTTCACTTGGCACACCTTTGTACTCCGCGGCTTGAAGACTAGATCTTGGACAAACATTGAAGCTTCATTGGGTCACTCTCCAAGGAGGGCTTCATCAATACATGATTAAAATAATTATTTCAGCTCCATCTTGATCACATTGGGTTGGACTTCAATTGGTGCAGTCCATCCTTGGACACCTCCAAGTAATGCACAAAATTGGGCTTACGTAAATCTGATTTGCATTCCTCATTGGCCCAACTTATATAGATCAAATTTGTTAAGGCCTCTTACATCTTTAAACACCTTGACTTTGTTATTGAACCAACCATGTCTTTCAAAGAATCCTCAACGTCACTCGGACCAGATTTAGGTTGGATTGAATCACTTGAGCTTGAAAATTCAGTTTGATCCTTTTGATTGCTATTAGTTACGTTGTAGTGATTATAGTATATGTTTTATGATTGTAGTTGATGGTGTTATAGCCTTTGTCGATGTTTTCCCTATTGTATTAGTTCTAGTGATGTAAAATTTCTATGTTTGTAGTGATTTTTGTGTTTTAGCTATTTTAGCTTATGTGTTGTATATGTTGAAATTTTTGTCATGGATGTTTGATATGGGTAAGACACAGAGTGTGAGCCTATTATGTTCATTTTTTTGGTGATGTGGGTTAAGTTGGATCTTGTTGTGTTGGATACAGAGTTTTGCTAGGTGTTGGTATGTGTGGAGGAGTTTGGGTATGCTCTTAATAAGGTTTGTTGTCATGAAGGTGAGTGTGGAAGTGTGATGTGCGCTGTGAGTTGAGTTTTGGTTTGCGATAGTTCGGTGCCTTAACGCTAGGCAGTGTTATTGTTGGGTGGGAGTTAGTCTGAACACCCTAGAGAGGTATGTTGTTATCATGAGTGTGAATACAGGGAAGTGTTGAGTAATGGTTTGTGGTGCTCGGGTCGAGTTTTTGGTGTTGGTCTTAAGTATTTGTTGGTTTTGGGTTGAACATTTGATTTTGGACTTGGAACCATGGTGCAAGTACTATGCATCAACAATAATTATTGTTAGGTGATTCAAAGGGGGTACTAAGGCAATTACAACTTAACAAATAAGGCTAACTGGAAGTTGGATGACTTAAGATTAGTTGTGCATGATATTAGAGTCTCTTATTTCCAATTAGAGTTGTCACTTAAAGATTTCAGTTTGGGAAGGAAAGCATTTATTCCATGAATGAATCACAGTTACGAACCTCTCCAACTGTCATTAGGACCGAATAAAGTGAAGAGAAGATGTTAGGAACCAAGTTCCATGGTTCAAAATTAGATTCTTGAATTTGCTAAGAGTTCTGTTTTTGGTTTTTTTGCCCATGCGACGAGTTTTTTGCTCAAGTGATTAGACGCTATGTTCTGGGTTGTATTTTTCTGGTTTATTCACTTAAGCGAATAAACTCTCTATTTAAAGGTTTTCTATGCTGAGAAATTTGCCCAGGCTAAAAGACTATTGGTGCTAGAATTTTTGTTGTCTGGCAATCTGCCCAAGCGAATTTCAAATCTGCCCAAGCAAATTATACTTACATCAAACTTGTTTCTTTTTGTTGTGTGATGCTTTTGGTGGTGTTTTGAGCTATGCTTTTCTCTTTTATGATATATCTTTCTTGTTAATATGGATTTAAACTTAAAGGATAAGCTTGGTTGATGTTTGCATGTATGTTTATCCCTTTCCTTTGTGAACTTTGGCATGGCCCTCAAGTGTGTGACTATAAGGTTCCTTTTAAGAAACTTGCAAGGCTTGCTAGTTGTTTTGAGGTCTATTTACATGTGTGTACCTAGTTAGTAACTTGTGAATAACTTAAGAAACTTAAAGAGGGTAAAGATCTTTTATAATTGAATCTTAAAGCAATGTGTTTGAGTTATGGTGAGTATGAGTGATGTGTGTGGAAACCCAGAGAAGTTGTGCCTGGTAGCTTGGTGCTTAGTTTGAAGCATGGTTCGTGAAATGAATGGAGATGCTTGGGCAAGGTGTTCCTTGAGTGAACATGAACGTGGTAAATGGAACTCAATGGAGATGGTTTTGCCTATGTTACACTACTTTTATAAGACAATGGATTGTGGATTGTGAGGTGCCGAATGTTTCACCCCTCTAGGCCGGTAGAAGGTGACAGGAACAAGGATTTTGAAAGTGTTGCGTATAAATTGGTCATTCGGTAAAGAGTACTCTGCACTTTTCTTGACTGTCATCTAGTACCACAAATATTGAGTTTCGCTTTTATAAGTTGTTTTAAACCCTAAGAGAGTGTGATAGGACAGTTCGTCTCTTGCGTATTGATTCACCACGGAGTGGTACCTGTTGAGATGAAAACATGAGGTCTAACCATCCTTAAGGATTTACTGTCAGGTGGGACATAGGACAAGACTAGATCAAGTTGAACAGATCCCAATAATGATTGTGTCACCATCACTAGTTAGTGAGTGCCAATTTATGTAACCATTTGGAAAAGTTCCTAATAATCAATGAAGAAACAATGTGTAAGTCCACCAAAGCATATGGTGATTTATGTGGCAGTTGGCTAGTAAAAAGAGTTGAAGCCTAATTACACATAGGTCAAGTTGAACCTCGAGAGCATTACTAGTTAAGTGTGTCGGTGGTTAGTACATGTATGCTTTTGTGTGTTGTTTTTGGATGTGATGAGGGTGAGAGAACTCACCCTTCCCTGCTTCTTTCATTTTGCAAATGGCAGATTAAAGTCCACGAAAAACAGTGATAGTTGAGTGTCGAAACAATGCATAGGAGCCCATTATAGAAGGGTAGGAGCATTTTCTGGGCAACATGCTTTTTGCTTGGTTTTGGAGGGGATAACGAACCTAAGAGTGGGATGACAACTTAGATAGTGTCAACACTGATGCACTACCACGAGGCGAACCTAGAGTCTCTGGTACTTAAGGTGCCTATAGATGCTACTATCGATGTGGACATTATTTTAGTAGAAGCCATAGCTGCTAAGGAGCCTGTTCTTATTGGAGGGTTGGTGGAGCCTGAAGTAATCATTCTTAGTTCATCTAATGAGGGTCCTATGAAGGGCCGCCTAGTTTCTTTTGTTGGGTTAACTTCCGCTGGTGGAGGTTGGCAATGGCCGACAGACAATGAGCCAAAGGAGGAGCCTTCTAATAGTTGGGGGGACACTCCTTAGTTCTTTGTCATTGACTGTCTTTTCCATTAGTGATCTTTGGTTGGGTAGAAAGGCATACTCTGTCTTTTAGATCTATGTTCTTTTGATATATTTTGTAGAGGTAAACTAAGTCTGAAACCTTTGTTTTAGCCTTTCTTTATATTATTTTGAACGACACATGTAACCCTCTTAATGTACATACTAGCTACTCGTCTTAAATGTTATTTATGTATATATTCTAGTTTCATGTACGTGTGTCCATCAATATTTTTGCTAACTTTAGTTTTAACGCTTATCATTTTATGCAATCAATACATCAAGTATCATGCTTAGAATGTGTTTAGCAATGGGATCTTTCCTTGTAAATTTGTTTTTAAACCCTAACAAATATTTAATTAAAAAAATAAAGACAACCGCTAACATAAATTTCGGGTATGACAAAAAGGAATAATCATATAAACCAAATAAACACTGTCAGGAGGAGATGGAGAAACATCAACAAATACTTTCGGAATAAGTTAAAAATTCTTTAGATGAAATTTTCTTATATGTTAAACCCTGGATATTACACACAACAATAAAATATGCTAACAAGCTCCAGCTACATTTTGTTGAATGGTTGGGGATCAAAATTGGAAACATATTTAATGGGTCTTCTAGACATGTTTGATGTATGTTTGGACACGAATTTAGAGTGGAAAGAAAACCTTGTGATAATGCCTCGTTTACAGATGTGTGTGTGGCCATTCATTGGGAATAAAGCTCAGGGCGGTGAGAGGCCCATGTGATGTTGTTTAAGTGCCTTTAAGTGAATTTATTCTACTTGTCCGGTAGAAAGGGTGTTTATATTAACTCCCTTGTTAGAAGTTTTTGCTCCTCTTGTTCCCCTTTTGCTTGCTTTTCTTGGTGCCACCGGCCCCAACCAAAACCAATATTGCTTTTGTCTCGGTAAATTAGATGACATCAAGAAGGCCCCAAGACTTGTACAATTGCATTTAAAACTTCCAAGTAAAAGTCAAAATCTATCTTGAAATATACCTATGCTACTCCTCTTTGTCTCGATCGTGTCAATTATAAGAAGAAATAAAGATATATTTCACATTTATAAACTGGTGTTAAGTATAAGAAGGAAAAAAAAAGACATATTTATATTTATAAAAGAAATAGTAATTTATACCGAATTTTATAAACTTTTTCCTAAATTATGTTTTTACTCTCATTAATTTATTGCTTACAAAATAAAGAGTCGTTACAAAGTAAAATTATAACTAATTAAAGAGTATTTTAAGAATAGTAGTATTAAATATAGTAAAAATTATAAAATTTACTTGTATTTGAAAAAAAAAAAAAAAAAAAAAACTTTCGTAGGACTACATGCTAATATTTTTAAAAAATATATATACTGAGGACAAACATCTCTAGGAGACTCATTGAATATATATATATATATATATATATATATATATATATATATATAATAAAATCTTCATGTATTTTCAAAATTTTTACTTAACTAGACTTTATAAATTCATCATTAATTATTAGAAGTGTATCAGTACGAAATTTTACTTTTGCTGTTAATGTTAATTTAAATAAATTCAAATTTAGTAATTTTGATATCATATACGGTTTTTTATTTATTAAATCATATAAATTTTCATTTTCATGTAATTTAATTGAAGATTAGCTGGCCAAATAAATAAGTGCATCGTAATTCATCATAATTAATTATCCCTAGCCGCTGGTATATCATTAAGATGAAATTTATTAGAATTTTTTTGGTGAATTGAATTTAATAAGTATAGTTTCTCTTAAATCTAAGTAAAATATATCAAATTCAAGTTTTTATAAATTGATTTAACATAATTATTTGTAATTAACTTATACAAAAAGTATAGATTTTAATGCTAAAATTATCAAAAAATAACATGTGGTACTTATTAATAAAAGGACAAACTTTATTTATAATCTCTTAGTTTTGTTTTAACTTTTATTTTTTTCATATATTATATTATTTTGTTTTCTTTTCACTCGTCCCCGCCATTGGGTCACATAGTTTGGTGCTTGTTAGCTACAGAAATTATTTATTTTGGTGTCATGTTAGCTACAGAAATCAGAGAAGCATGAATCGTTTGTCGCATTTTATCATTCGGCAAAGTACATGCCTTAGCCATGTGCTGCAATTTCACGGGTTTTGAATGGAAGAGTCTATTGTTTCACATTCTGTCCCCTTTTCATGTCAAATTAGATCTTATTAGTCTATTGTTTCACGCACTTTCTAAATAAGTAAAATAAATTAATTTTTTACACAAAACATGCCAATTAATTTTCTTTCTCATTGTTTTGTTAATATATATACACACGTGTGTGTGAGAGAGTTTGCTACCGGTACACACATTTGTGTATTATTAGTACGTCAACAAGTAATAATTGAATATTATTTTAAAATATATTTGTTAATGCATTCATAATAAAAAATAAAGAATGTGTATGCTAGACATTGTTATAGGGTTTTTTAATACATATATACAATATTTTTACTACAAATATGTTAAGTTTTAGACTCATTTTAAATTACTCAGAGAATGGGTATTCCATAACATACTGCGGCGTATCTTATTTCACACAATATCCGGAGAGTTCCAAAATTCCTGATCCAGGAATAACTCTTATGAATTGACAAATCTAAATACTTCCAAGTTAGGAAATTCAAAGCTTTTTATATTTAATAATCTATGATCTAGAAAATTTGTTACAAATCCCTGAATTTGTAACTCAAACATGACCCTTTAATTAATTAAAGGTAGAATAGGAAATTATGATAAGATAAGGTGTTCGAAAAAGAAAATGATTGGATGTAAGGAGGGATAAGAAGAGGATAGGCTATTTGTTAGGGCCGTTGACCTGACTTATTTCAAGTCTAGGCTAAAACTTTTTAAGTTTGTTTAAATAAAAAGTTCAAGCTTAAGTCCTGTGAAACTGACTTTTATATATATACACACTAAATAAATAAATATTTACTTTCAACTAAATAAATAAATATTTACTTACAAAATCCTAGAACAATAAGGGAATGATGTTTATACATGTTTTTATTATTATTAGAAGAAATAATTAGTGAAAAGGATGATAAATAAAATTAAAAGATCTTAGGAAAATATTTATACATCAAATATGATTCTATTTAATTCACGCATGTTTATTTATACATCATGTTTTAAAGGTTACGTAGGACCATTTTAAAATTTAAAAAAAAAAAATCATGAAAGATACATTAGCATGTTTTTGTAAATTTCAACGAAAAATAGTTCACTTATTTAATATGGAGAAAAACATAAATTTTAAAAACTTTTATAAGAGAAATACCAAAATTTGAAAAAAGATAGTGAAAAAGAAATATATGACCATTTTGAAATTAAAAATATCTTGTAAAAAATACATTGTCAATTCTATATACATACGAGCGTTTTTTTGTTATTATTAGAGAAATAATTAAATTTTAGAAAGAGATAACAATCTCTATTCTTTAATATACTACCTATAAAAACAAACCTGAGATAATATAGGATCATTGTTAAATTAAGAATGTCACATAAAATATACATTTTAAATTTCTAGATGCATGCCTTTATTATTATAAGGAAAATACCCAAATATAAAAAGAGATGGAAAATAAAATTAAAAAATCTTCAATTAGGACTTAGTAGTAAGAAATTTATACATAAACATTGAATTTTAAAAAAAATTTAAATATCTTATTATAAAATAAGTATTTTAATATGCTTATAGGCCTTGAACTTTAAATACGTTAAAATAAACCTAAATAGACAAATAAACAAAAGTAAACTTTATATTTTTAAACTCAAACCTAACAAATCTTAACTAATTTCTATTAAACAAAAACTCCTTTAGAATCACTTCATACACTGGTACTGATATGATATATTTCTTTGATGTCACATAGGCTCTATATCTTTCTATCACTATAATTATGAAATAATTTGTTTGAAATGACTTAATTACTCCCTAACAAAAACCCAACGCTGTCACACTTATGTGTTTGCATCTCAAATAAATTTTGCTTGAAGAGATAATAGATATAGAGAAAAAAAAGAAAATAATAACTACAAATTGATGGAAAGAAAAGTGAGTACTGAGATAATAGATTTGATAGTTTTAATTTTTCAGATAAACTAAAATCATGACAAACTCATGAGTTGTACTGAATAAAATATTTAAAAAATAGGCAGCAAATTGTATTAATTTTTAAATTTTGTTAAGGGTAACACAATGATGAAAAACAATAATTGAAAAAGAAAATGTAACAAGTAAGTTCATAAGTATAAAAGGGTAAATTTATCCAATAATAATTATAGATAATTTATGAAAATAAAGATTTTATTTTAATATTTAATTGAAAATTATTATTAGTGGATTGAGTTTATTCCTTTTAAGATCTGTTCAGTGGTCAAGACAATATAGGATTGATGGTCCCTACGGGTGAATCTAGAGGTGAATAAATTCTAGTTTCGTGTATTTCTATTTTTTTTTAATTTAATTAAATATTATTATTGATTAACTATCTAACCTTAAGACAGAAAAACAAAATAAATTAAAGATGCACAACTGAAAGTATAAAAGAAAGATCAAGAAACACGTTAGGAATCAATATGCATGCGTAATCAATTGCAGTATCTAAAACAACGTATAATCAAAGTTGAAGAACAACGTAAGGCAAAAGATAAAGAGTATAAGAGAGAAGAAGATTGCACAATGATTTATACTGGTTCGGCCAACTGCTTACATACAATGATTTATACTGGTTCGGCCAACTGCTTACATCTAGTCTCAACCCAACAACTGTTGCAATTGATTTTCCATTATGATCCCTTTTGCGTTCTTTACATTCACTCTGCACAAGCAACACAAAAACGGAATCAAAACACCCAATACAACCAGTTCTTTAACCCAAAGAACCGTTCTCCTTGACCTTGGCACCCCAAAGATCAAACCTTTGAGAAAACTCTTCTCAAAGAACCTTACTCTATCTAAAGAGACATCTCTCCTAGAGTAATCAACCCAATTCCAGAATGGAAACAGAAAGATCAGTTAGAAAACACCTTGGAGTGTAGATTCTGATCACATATGAGTACTATGAATGCCAACCAGTAAGAACATTCAATCAAGATTTTCTTTTGAAAATAAGTTCTTTGAAGTTCTTTATGAGTTTCTTGGAGAAAAGATAGAAAGAGTGTGAAAGTGTTAGAGTTATTCAAAACGTGTATTTCCAAGAGTTGTATAAAAGAATTTTGAAAGAGGGGTATTTATATTTGAAATTAAAAACCCAATTTAGGCAATCAAATGACTTTCTGATAGTGGTAATCGATTACAGTAGGCTGGTAATCGATTAAACCAGAAAATAAAGCTATTCTAGGTGAAATCCACACATGGTAATCGATTAACCAGAGACAAGTGCTGATTACCTCAGAGACAAATGCTGATTCTCACTTTGTTACCCACTTTTGGAAGTTAATTCAATAAAAGTGTAACTAAATCTAGTTCATTGATAAGAAGATTCAACTAGTTATTAATTCAGATAACAACACTTAGCCTATGAGATCGGGATGAAACTTGCCACGTAAGCAAGGCCTATGTGAATCTAAATGGATTTCCATGTAATACCCCTTTTTAATACGTTGAACAAAAGTGCACATCTTCATAAAATAAATTTTTTCTTTTTTACTATCTAAAATAACTGGCGGAAATTAGTTAATAATTCATCATTTTATAATTCTGGTGGTAGATTTTTTTTTAAAAGAAAAAAGGTGAGGGTAAAAGCGTAAACTAGACAAATGAAATATACTTGAATATTTCTTCGTGACAACCTTGTCAATATAATACACATACATGAATATTCCCAAAACTAATCATTTATGAGATACTTTGAATCGACATGTGGAATTAAAACTATGTTACTATGTCATGCAACAGTTACAAATTTACTGAAATGATAATAATATCAATAATAATAGAATTGACGTCACAATCAAATAAAATAGTGAACATGAATGTATTAGATTAGATTTGATAAAGGTATCACAGTCACCGCCATAAAGTAGCATAGTATGTGACCTTAGACCCACAAAAATATACAACCATATACAAAAAAAAAATAGTATATTAGGAGAGACAATTAATTACATTTGTGTAAATATCAACAAAAGTAGACTGTTCATCCCACAAAATACAAATAAGAGAAATAAGCCTACATCAAAGCAAACATAACTATCGTTAGAGTCAGTTGCATATCTATACTACCCACAACTCTACCATCTAGTGAGCGTCCTCGGATGGATCACTCACCTCAGACAAATCATCCTTATCAGTTGCCTCTACCAAGGCCGATGGTGGAACCGTAGGAGCCTTCTCTCGGGAAGTAGCATCATCCCTCAAAACTCCAAAGTAGTCCACGGGATGTCTAGATAACAAAAAGCCAATCCCCGTCGCAGGGTCATAAGGGAGATAAGCGAAAAGAGGTATTGCACCGATTTGTGAAACTACATCTGTCGGGCTATCCGTTGAGTCTAGCATTGTGGTATCCTTAGAAGATGATGAAGAGACGTGTGGGGGAGAATTCCCAACCCTCACATATTTGGGCACTTGGGGAAATGACAGAGTCATAGGGAGAGTCAAGGGAAAGTACTGGAGAGGTCCATCTATGGCACCCGCTCATAGCATCGTCATGCCCTTGGGTATCATTCAAAACAAAATCAACTACGAAACCTCCACATCTTCTCCAATTCATCATATTTCTCATTTTTCATTAATTGCGATATAATCATCATCATTCAAAAAGGTAAATATGGAGTTTTCATCAATTAAATAATCATATTTACTACGGACATCATCTCATCCCATAGTTCCTCAAATGCTTCTGGTCCGCGTATCCACGTGTCAAGTGGAACCACATGTCTTGCTGACGTTCAATTGTAAGTCTCGATGTATCAACATTCATAACAAAACTTGTAGAAGTAAAAAATTCTCAATTTTATTACAATTTGGCTCCACGGTAGTTGTTCAAACAACCAAAGAAGATTTACATATTTATAGAGCAAAGATATATGCAGTCAAACACTTCGAACATCCAAATAAGTAAAGAAATAAGCAAAAACATGGTTCTGGAGGTTTCTCGCGTGAGTGGTAACTTAACTCGTGTGAGATGGAGCTCCAAAGACATCAAAACGTCTCAGCAACTTCTCTTGCGCAAGTTGCACCAGTCTCGCGCCAACTGCACTTTGTCTCGCTCGAGTTGTACTTCTCTCACGATTCTGTCATTTTATCTTCATATCTCTAGCTACAAAAGTTACTTCACAAATTTTACCATTGGATGTTAAGATCCATGTGTTATCAAGCTGCTGTCACGTTTTAGAATCATCCAACGGTGAACAAGTTCAGAGAAGACATTTAAAAATTGTTAATTAGAGTTGTCGTTGTGTTTCGCACGAGTTTCACTGTCATCTCACGCAAGTTGGTTATTAGAACACGAATTTTGTAGAACAACTCTCATTTTGTGACTTATTTTGTTAGGCCATTTCACTCCTCACTAGCCTCACTCTATTCTTAAGTGTCTTATGATCCTTATTATTCCTTACGTGATGTTTGATTAATGGAAATACACATCGTAATGCTTCAATGGCTCAATGTTGCAAGATGTGACAGAAAACCAAATAAATGCATTAGGCAAACAAAATGCTGCATAATGGGTAACCAACTATAAGTCATGTAAACAAATCAATTTCTTAGTACATAATTGCTTCATACCACAAGTAGCATATCTTCAATTAACTTAATTCATTTCAATTAGAATTCAATCATTATAACTCTCAATTTCATGAAACCAAGTTCTTTGAGTTTAACCGTTCTTGGGCTTTCATTTTAAATCACTTTGACCACAACATGACCTCTTACAAACTTAGAAAATAGGGCACCTTCTTTTCACATGAAAATATGCTAGAACACTTTCATCATATGACAATGGCACCAATATCAATTCATGACAAGGCATATATCTATGGTTACATATTCTATCCATATAATAGGCATTACAATTACAATCACACATATTCATAACATGATTCAAACCTGTATAAAAAAAATCATCCAACAGTCCACATCCCACACACACTGCACATTTTCACATAACATCAAGACAATCCCAATTTACACATATAATCATCAGCTTCACAAAATCACATATTCTATAAGTTCTAGTTTGGCCTTTTAGACCCATAATCACTAATTCCTTTTCATTCAAGTTCATTCTTTTCCAATGCCCAAGTTTAGGATCCTCTTGCACCAAGTCATTCTCCATTGTTTTATAAAGGTCTACTTAGCTATGGTTCAAAATCCACAGGTTCATGGGTTCAGTCCATTCGTGGTGCTCTCCTCTTATGATTTTAGTTCTCAAGCTTTCATTATAGATATTAAAAGGTAGACTCGCACACCCATCTCCGACCATCCTTTTAGGGTCCCGGTCACATGAGCTAACAGAAAAAAAGATGAAGAACAATGAAAAAACAAGTACAAAATCCACTCTTGAAAATAGAAACTCTCTATACCTTGAGTGAAGTGTGGAATCAAATTGGAAGGAAATTGGTATTGTAGGTAAAAGGCTATAACAACTTGAGGGAAAGTTGGCTACAAGAAGGAGGTTTGATGGAGGACCATCTCCAAAAGCCCAACAACTCTCCAAGTCAAAGCTAGAGGAAGAGGTCAATGCTCAAGTTAAAGTCAAAGAAGAATGAGGACCTTACTCTTTCAAATTGGACTTGAAATAAATTCGCTGTTATTTTTAGTGCCTAACCAGGTTCAGTATTTCAAGTAAAACTTCGGATATACAACTCCGATTAAATTTCTCTTGGTGTCTTTTTAAAGAATCCTTAAAAGGTTACAAAAGCTATGAAGACACCAAAACTCAGTTTGGATTACATCTAAGAGGAAATTGGGCTTGAAGTTAACGTTTGAATGCTGCCAAGATTTTCCAGTGAATTGCTTAAGTGTTAGGCCTATTAGTTTCTTTCAATTATGTATTTTGTTTTTAAGACTTGAAGTTGGGCCTTGTATTATAAAGTGTGCTCAGCCTAGGGTGCCTCTCATCACACCATTGATCACCCATTCATCCTAGGGTGGAGAAAAATTCAGATTTGCAACTTTAGGCCCATTACATTTTCATTAAATTGATCAACATTTTTATTGTGGACACTTTTAGTCAACTTTTTATGAAATAGAGAATTTCTCTTGAAATGAGTGAATGCTCTTCTAGGGTTTTCTTATGAGACCTTTAAATCTTATCAATGGACCTTGATCCATAGTGGTGATTCCTCAATTAGAACTTATTGATTCAATCATGACACTCTCCATCTTCTATCTTCTCCATTTTTTTATTTTATTCCCCTTTGTTTTTGTGTTGACCGTGAGCTATCATTGTTATACCTTGAGTTATTCTGCTGTTTTGGTGTTGATGACGCTTGGTGAATGAAGATTGGGGCATTTCCTTACAAGTCCATGGAGGTTCTATCAAAAATCACCATGTGCTTGTATGAATTTGGTATCTAGAGCTTGTTCTTCACCATTTCCTCATCAACGGTGGTTTGTGACTTTTGTTCTTAAGTGTAAATTTGAATTTTTGCTTCAATTGAAATGTTAATGGATTGATATTTGAGTTTCCTTGGGCTGTCCACAAAATTATGCACGTCGCATATATGTTATATGTCACTCTAATAGGCTACCATGCATTCTAGCCTATATATTCCGCATGTTTGATGAATTTTCCCTAAGGGTAACTTGTGGTACCTTGCTGAATATGTTTGCCTTGTTGTATATGTGGTTTAAATTGGTGCTTATATGCCTAATTGTTATGTGCATTTCTCATTATAAGTTCAAGTTTCTATCAAAATTCATTAGCATGGTTATTGACAAATTTTGACTTGAATTGCTTGAGTTTGAAGCCACCAATTGGATTGTCTGTAATGACCCGTCTTACCGTTACAAAAATACTTTCCTTACTCTCTTCATTTGTTATTGGAAAAGGTTTCCTTCCTTTAGATTTCTTAAAAAAAAATTCGAAACACTTTATATTGCCAAAAAAAATGTCACCATCATTATATTTTTAAAAAATTAAAACACATCACATAAGTCATAACGTCACCATATATCAAGTTTTATTTACAGAACGTCTCAAGAGCACGTAATATTTTGACATTTATAATATACACATTATTCACAAAAATCCTCAAGTTAGTTATCCTTCCTTCACATGTCCAAACAGAATTATCCTGTTAATCTGCTCCCCCAAATAAAATATAGGATCATTACAGATGTCAAACCACAAACACAAACACGCAAGGGTAAGTTCCAAAATCTCAATAAGAATACATACCATATAAAATTATCAATAATAATACATATCATGATCAATTAAATAAATAATGAATTATGACTAAATGAAATTTCTATATGATGCATGCTCCAACCTCAACTCCAAAAATATGTAATGTGGTACCATTTCAGATAATACGACATCATCATAGTAAAATTTACTGACAGTTTAGGATTGCACAGTGGTGCACAAAATCTCATACACAAACATGTGATCATCGTGAATTAAATGAATTCTTACTGTAAATATCCCCCGAGTCTAGCATCATGCCTAGAGGCACAAATTAAGTTTATTATCTGCATCTCTAACTGAGGCCACCTCTTTTGAGGCATGCATGAATAAATGAAATCTTATATCCCTTTCTCAAAATATCAAATAAAAAGATACCAAATCATTGGTATTACAAGACCGATCAAAAATTATATCTCACGTTACGGATTAATAATTTATAGTCCAAACCATCAAAGTTCACACCACAAGTCATCAAAGTCCATAATATAACAATTAATCATCATCTCAAACATCATCCAAACCCACAAAATAGGTCATCAAAGTTCAAGACAAAGATATTCAAACATAATCCAAATCATCATTCAAGTTCACGGCACAAAACATCCAAGTCCAAAGCATAAGAAAATTAACCATTATAAACTTATAATTTTAACGTTTTTAATTAGTGGATCAACTTTTTAATTACTTTTGGTTGCTGTCCAATTTATTTTGGTTATTAACACACCTTGGCTGAATGTTTTAAGGGTCAAAATAGTTTAAAACCTATTAAAAATCTTTTATAAACGAGTTTTCTAATTACTCTTAAAAACCATTAGAAATCTTTAGAAATTTGGATTATTTTAGTGATAGCTCTTAATTTTTTAATACTTCAAGACTTCCATTATACTTGAAAATTTCCAGATTTTAATTTCATATAAATATCAAAACAGCAAAGAGTTTAGAAGCTTAAGAACACACAATTTCATAAAGTTTAATAATTTAAAACTTTTAGGAACTTGAAAACTTAAAAGATTTTGAAAACTTCCCTTACCTTGATTTGTTTTGATCACTCTTGGCAATACTTTGAAAGAGCTTTTAAAGGTCGAAAGAAGGTTGATCCTACTCTCCACACAAAGTTAAGTGAAGTAGGTTTTTGTGAATTTAAAAAAGTTTGGAATTTTGGCAAAACAAGCTTACAGTTTTGGTAGGTTGAAAAATAAGAAAAATTTGGTGTTTTGTGAAAAGGAACTTCACGGCTGGAATGTGCTCTCAAGTGGTCTCAAATGAGCTATTTATAGATGAAAGAAATATTAAAATATTCCTTATAACCAATTTAGTTTGTTTAGTTTGGTTACTTTAAAAATTAGTTAGAATTTTTCAATAAAAGTCATTAATGCTTAAGATAAGAACCTTGACTTTGATTACTCTTTGCTTGACTTGGTCTTTTCTTCACTTGTTCTAATCCAAAATCATGTAGCATTGGCACACCAATTCCAACGTGAGAAGTTTGTTCATAAAAGACAAAACTTCCAAAATTTTATTATTTTTGCAAAAAATAAAATAAAATGGAAGTTACTTCCTTTCAACCACCATTCTATGTATTTCTTTCATTTTTCTTTCTTAATTAATTGATTTATAATCAATGATAGAAAATTGTTCATAATTTACACAATTGCAATTTAGAAGTTACTAAAAATTAAAGTTTTATAATGATTTTAAACTAATAATTTATCTTCTAAGTTTTATGATTCTAATTCCATTCTTCAAATATCACATTTGACTATACCATAATTAAGACAAAATTATAAGGATTCTAAAAAGTGATTTCCCCTAATTTTATGGTTTACAGATTGTTCTACATAAATTTTCAAGACGTTTTCTATTTAATTTACAGAAAATTTGTTATACATCTTTTTATTCCAACCTATATATTTATTTATCCTACTCCTAATTTTACATTTTATGGTCCATATTCCCTTTGATTTCCTTGTTGTTTTAATTTTTCAACTTGTACTACATAGACAGACACAGTTCAAAAAATAATTAATTTTTTTCAAAAATCGTATATTTTTAGAATTGGTAAATTTTTATGTGTAACAATATATAATTTTTACGTATTAATTCTTAATAGGTTTATCATACAAAATAAAAAAACAAAATTGTCTACAAATAATAATATAATTAAAACATTGAATTTACAGTAAGTCAAAAATATCAAATAACGTTTGAAACATCAAATAGAATAAAAAAATGTCAAACAACAAAATTATTTTTCTACTACATTTGAATTTAGAACCGTAACTGTAATTTTCTCAAATTACATAACAATATTGTTATATGATGGCAAACTGTTTTTGAATTACATTTTATGTCTAATCAAATTATAACAGTAAACAGTTAATATACACGTTTTTATTATACATAGTTATTTACGGAAGTTAATTTTGAGGGTGTTACACTCTCCAGCAAAGTGTGAGTCAAAATAAAATTGAGAAAAGTCAAAGAAAAGAAAAATCAAGAGAAAAATAGTCAAAAAGAAGAAACAAAAGAAAATTCAAGAACAGAAAATACAAGAAAAGTAAGCTAGAAGAAAATTGAATGTCAACTTGAGTACCAAGTGTTTAGTGAATTTTTTTCTTGAACAATTTTATAAGTGTAGTACCTTGGCTGTCTTGCTTGTTAAAAACCCACAAAATTGGTGTTCAAGTTCATTGTGGCTTTGAATTTTCCTAGAATCAAGCATTGACATCATAATTTTAGTTAATTTTACTAATAGCTTGATTTTTGAACTTGTGGTGTGCTTTACATGTACCTAAGTATAAGTCCTATTTTTGCCCAGAATTTGAACCCGTGTTTTGTGGTTGCCCTGCACCTAAATTTGAGCCTATATTGTGCCTTAATTTCATAGCAAAAGTGCCTATAAAATTCGTTTCAAAACTAGCCAAAATTTGCACACAAAATACACATTTTGTGACAGTTACAACCTTACGGTGACAGTTTTCAGTTTGGATTCAGTTAAACGTGTTGTACCCTTTTTTTGTGGCTGTTTGGAACTTTTTTTATTTTATATATGTTTCTAAGCTCAACTGGAAGTTTTCACAATTTTCTAGCACCAATTCATATTTGTTTGGGTGCCTATAACTTGTGAAATTGGTGACGGTTTGGTGCTGAAAAATTTCTAGATTTCTGTTTTATTCTTGTGTCCAGTTTTTTGTGCGTTTTGATTAGTGAAATCTTCCAGTTTTAAATTGTCCATTTCTTTCATTCTAGTTTTAGTATTTTAAGTGTCGTTTGTCACACTAAATTCTTCCTTTAGAGTAGCCTAATTTCTTCATTGAGTGTGCTTTTATTGCTTGTGTCTAGAGTTTTGTTTCCTTAGAATTACTAAGCTCTTTATGTTAGATTGTTCCTCTTTCACTATTTGAAAAACAAGCCTTCTTAATTGATAGAGGTATCGTAAGAAAATTCTAAGGAGATTAAGTGGTAAAAAGTAAGAGTGAACATCATAGAAAAAACCTCAAAAGTGTGAAACACGAGAGGTTTTGAGTGTAAACACTTAGTGAGTGGAAAGTATCTTGTTCTATTATATATTATTCTTGTTTCTAACATCTTCTTTGAAGCCATGTCAAGTTCTTCTAGTGTTAAGAATGAATTGTCTCCTAGAACTCAAAGAATCATGAATGTCATGATGGAGAATTTCACACAATTACAACATGACATGAAAGAAGAGAGTAATAGAAGGCTGAGGGGGGAAGAGGAAAAAAGAAGAGAGTTTGAAAGAACCTTGAGCGAAGATAATGAGAGAAGAAAAAGAGAGGCTTATGAGAGAAGGAGTGGAGGAAGAAGATGAAATAGTAGAAGAGAGTATGTCTCACCAAGAGGGAGTGAGGGTGGAAGCAACTATGATGAGGAGTATGCATTCCATGAATACCAAGAGTGGATGCCCGAACCTTTTAAGAGTTTCCCCAAGGTAGAGGAGCAAGGCAAGGTGGGTTGAACATCAAGATTAAGTTACCTCAATTCTTAGGAGAGGGTGGAGTCGAATCCTATTTGGATTGGGTGATGAAGGTGGACCAAGTGTTCTCTTGTCACAATTATTTGAGGGGTGAAGAGAGGTTGAACCTTGCAATCTTAGAGTTTGAAGGATATGCTTTAGTATGGTGGAATCATGTATTAGTTGATGCTTATGCAAAAAGGAGGCCGCAAATCACTTCATGGACTCAATTGAAGGATGTCATGAGAGAAAGGCTTGTTCCTCATTATTATACTAGAGATTTACGTGTTAAATTGCAAAGATTAACACAAGGGTCAAAGAGTGTTCAAGAATACTACAAGGACCTTGAATTGACCGTGCTTAGGGCGGATTACCAAGAGGCAAGGGAGGCCACAATTGCTAGATTCATCCATAGTTTGAACCATGACATTCAAGACATCCTAGAGTTCCAACATTATGTCACCCTTAGAGATGCTCTCTACAAGGCTGAAAAGATTGTGGGCCAATTAAAGAGGAAAGCTAGCTTTAAGAGGTCTTCAACTCCATATAAGTCATCTTGGAAGGGCAAGGGCAAGAAGGAGTACCATTCTTCACCCAAAAGCAAGTTTGACCAAGAAGAAGCTAAGGTAAAGGAGGTAAAATTTTCTACTTCTAAACCTAGTTCAATTAAATGTTTTAAATGCTTGGGTCATGGTCATATTTCTTCTCAATGTTCAAACAAGAAATCTGTGGTACTAAGAGTAGATGAAGTTATCACTAGTGAGGATTCACAAGCTTCTTCAAGTGGAAGTGAGGATTCAAGAGGAAAAGGAAGTGAATCAAGCCTACCACCCGAAGAGGGGACTTATTGATGATAAAGAGAGAACATCTTCCAATCAAGGTGCTTAGTGGAAGGAAAGGTATGTTCCTTGATATAGATAGTGGTAGTTGTACAAATGCAATTAGTATTAGACTAGTTGATAAATTAGGTTTGAAAACTTCTTCACATCCGAAACCATATAAATTGCAATGGCTTAGTAATAAAGGTGAGCTAGTAGTTGATAGGCTAGTCTTGATAGCTTTCACCATAGGTAAGTATCATGATAATATACTTTGTGACATAGTTCCTATGGAAGCATCACATATCTTACTAGGAAGACCTTGGCAATATGATAGACATGAATTACATGATGGATTATCTAACACTTATGTCTTTTCTCATGGAGGTAAAAAGGTTACACTTGAGCCATTAAGTCCACAAGAGGTTTGTGAAGACCAATTAAAGATGAAAATCAAAAGAGAAAGTGAAAGGCAACAAGCCTTGGCCAAGAGAATCATTTAAAGTTCAAAATCAAGTAGGAACCATGCCTTGGCCGAGACTTGTGATTTAATTACAATGAATGCCACTACACATCCTAAAGGTAAAAACAAGTGTGAAAGAGTGAAGGAAAAAAACAAGCTAACTTGTGTCAAACTACAAAGGTTGTTAGGAGAGAGATCCTCATTAGGAAATTCATATTTCTATGCATACCTAATCATATTTCTTTGAGCATGCAATGTGTAGGTAATCATAAGACAAATGAGGACTTGATGCTTGAGAGACCAACTATGAGGAAGTTTGAGCTTAGTTCTTTATATAATGCCTTTGTTTTTGCTTATGCTAACTTTTGTCTTAAAAATGATGTTAGGATGTTATGGAGCATGGCCGAACCAAAGGAGTTTGTTTTTGTGCAAGGCCGTGAAGGATACAAGGCCAAGGATACCTTGTGAGATGTCTAAAGAATTCACATTCAAGAAGTATTGTGTTCTAGGACCAAGTGAGAAGTTGTGTATAGAGGAATCATGGAGTGACATGGGTAGAGGAAAGGAAGCCCTTGGGAATGATGCATTATCAAAGAGGGAGACTTCTTTAACTTTAACTTATCCTATTATTTCTAACTTGCACGACACTACTTGTGGCATAATAGAGTTTCAAGACATTAGGCCTTGGACAATGTTTGATAGTGTTAAGTTGAAACTTTTACATGCTCATACTACTGGATATTTTTCTTATGTTGAGTATCCTTTTAGGTGGAAGATTGAGTTTAAGAATGAGGGAACACCACAAGCTTCTACACCTAAAAGATGTATCTTAAAGAAGAGTTTCAACTAAGTGGACTCACAATGGAATGAAGGACCAGTATCTACATATCTAAAGGTGGAATTAGTGATTCCTTGGAGTTTCGGTTTCATCATAGAAGATTACTTGAACTCTTCCTTTACTTCTCTACACTGTATTACTGATATTAGTAGACAAAGCATCTTGTTATTAAATGTTAAGCTTGATAAAGTTTCCTTGATCTTTGATCCGGGTGAAATTGGTATTGTAGGTAAGAGGCTATAGCAACTTGAGGGCAAGTTGGCCACAAGAAGGAGGTTTGATGGAGGACCATCTCCAAAAGCCCAACAACTCTCCAAGTCAAAGCTAGAGGAGGAGGTCAATCATCAAGTTAAAGAAGAATGAGGACCTTACTCTTTCAAACTAGGCTTGAAATAAATTCGCTGTTATTTTTGGTGCCTGAACAGGTTCAATATTTCGAGCATAACTTTGGCTATACAACTCCAATTAAGTTTCTCTTGGTGTCTTTTTAAAGAATACTTAAAGGGCTACAAAAGCTATGAAGATACCAAAGCCCAATTCAGATTGCATCTAGGAGGAAATTGGGCTTGAAGTTAACGTTTGGATGCTGTCAGGATTTTCCAGCGAATTGCTTAAGTGTTAGGCTTCTTTCAATTATGTATTTATTTTTAAGACTTAAATTTGGGTCTTGTAATTGTAAAGTGTGCTCAGCCTAGAGTGCCTCTCATCACACCATTAATTACCCATTCATCCTAGAGTGAAGAACAATTCAAATTTCCAACCTTATGTTCATTGTATTTTCATTAAATTGGTCAACATTTCTATTGTGGACACTTTTAGCCAACTTTTTATGAAATAGAGAATTTCTCTTGAAAGGAGTGAATGCTCTCTTAGGGTTTTCTTATGAGACCTTTGAATCTTATCAATGGACCTTGATCCATAGTGGTGATTCCTCAATTAGAGCTTATTGATTCAATCACGACGCTCTCCATCTTTTATCTTCTCCATTTTTTATTTTATTCCCATTTGTTTTTGTATTGACCGTGAGTTATCATTGTTATACGTGTTGATGATGCTTGGTGAATGAAGATTGGGACATTTTCTTACAAGTCCGTGGAGGTTCCATCATAAATCACCATGTGCTTGTATCACACACCGTGAAACATTTATTTAAAAGTGTGCAGGGCCCACACATGGGGTAGATGTCCTAATCTCTAAGTGGGCCAACAACTTGGGCCCACCACACCCGAGGTGTGGCCTTTTGAGTTTCTGGGATATATGATTTCTTTTGTTTCAGTTTCTCTGGGTTCTTAAGAATTTTCTCTACATTGTCATGGGTCTATAATGGAATTTCATGCTTGCTTAAAGTCCTCACTTTTTCAGTTTCAGTTTCATTCTATTTTTATACTTCTCACTTAAGGTTGTACGGTACTTTTGATTCTCACTTATAGAGTAAGTGGCAAATGACTGTTTTGCCTTTACTTCATAAACGGACTATGCACATATCGTTTTTCTACTAGTCATTTATTCTTTGTATTAAATAACTTCTAAACGCTAATTGAAATAAAATATCATACTTTAAATCTCAATTTGTAGAGAAGATGACAAAATGACCATTTTACCCTATTATAAAATTGAGGATGCTACATGTCACATATGCCATGTGAAGTCATGTTCATGCCTCGTGGATCCATGCAAGGTCCAAGATGTTCTTTCCCCATCTAAGGACCACAGATAAGCTTCTTGAGTGGCACATCACTTTACCTATAAGTAGCATAACATATCTTCTAGTAAACACTTTTAACATAATTAAATATAAATTTTCACAATTGAGAGAAAGTTTTTCTTGGATTCGTGAGTGAACATGTCAGAGTCTTATCAATGGTTACAACATTGTGCCAATTCTTCACACAACTTATTGGATTATCCACAACGCCATCCATTTCTATCTCTTTCACCTGACTTTTCTTTTTTAACCACCATTAAAGTTTCCTTCAGACAATTACTTGTACATTTCGTGAGTCTTAAAGATAGATAGGACAAAATCAAGCTTCTCCATAGGAGACTTGTATCTTATGGTAATCAGAGCTTAGATCTTCAAGAACTCTATTGTTGTCTTCCTTGAGTTCCTTTTTGGGTACGTATAAGTTTTCTTTAAATTTCTTGAGTTTGAGTAGTATATTATTCAATTGAGTTGTTTTTATGTTGTTTTCATGTTTCTAGGCTAGTGCTTAGGTTAATTTTGCAATTTCTATGTTGTTTTGATCTTCTAAATTTCGGTGTTAAGTGGGGTTTAATCATTGCTATTCACATGCCTAGTTGTCTTGAATTGACTCATTCTTTACTTATTTTTCCCACAATAATCTTAAAAAACATTATTATTTAAATTATTCATTATCTATATGATATTATTTTAAAAAAAAAAATTTGAAATGAAAATTTGTTTAGGATTGAAGAAATGGTTGTAACTAATTACAATGATGATATGAGATAAAGAGATAATGGTATTATAAGAATCAATTTTTTCTAAAAGAAATTAGAGAAAGTAACTTGAGATCAAAATCTATTGAGAATTGAGAAAATAGAGTGATTGTAACTAGGTACAACCGATTATCTAATATGAGGAGATAATGGAACCATGAGAAAGTTAGTTACAAAAAAATAAAGTAGTGACAACAATACTTAGAGATCAAATAAATACCACACGTCAAATAATAGAAAAAAAAAGGAGAAGATGAGGCATATTTCACAAGAAGAGAAAGTACATCACAGTAAGAGCGAGAAAGTGTGAAAAATACAACCTTGGTGAATTCTATTTTTTGATCGATCTTGTAGCTTGAATATTTATCTTAACACTAGGTTTTTATTATTTTCTTCTTTTTCTTTATTTGTTGTCTTGGTCATTTTTGTATTCTATATACACAATTGATTGAATAAAAATAATTATTGCGTGTTTTTGTTACGTGAACGAGTGATAAGTTTTGGTCTTAATGAATTTTGTCTACCATGTCTTGTAATTATTTGTTTTTGCCTTTTGACTCACAATAGTTATAAAAGTAATCAAAGAGAAATTAAGATATTCTAAGGGGTGACTAGAGAGACATGTGAGAAAAAGAAAAGTTGAAGGCTTAACCCAAAGTTTCGGTAGAAAACCAAAATTTGTTTTACTAGAAATTTCTTTGGTGGAAAAGGAATTTTTTTTATATAACTTTATAATATGATATTCTTTCTGCTTATAAAAAAATGTATTTTAAAGTTTTTGATAAAATGTGAATGACTTCAACTCAGTCAATAATTCGAAGATATTAATTGAACAATTCTATCATTACTATCCCTTAAATTACAAATATTTATAAAATAATCATTTAATTATTATAAACTCTATCACTAGAGTAAAGAAAAAAAATATATTTAAATAAGCATAATAGATAACTTTAAAAAATATCATTTCTATTTTTAATGTTATTTTAATGTTGAGAATTTAATTATTAGTCATTTGTTAGTTCAAATTTTCACGCTTACTTTTTTCTTTTAAATAAAATAAAAAATATTTTGAAATGAAAAAATATTATTTCTTTTCATTTAATGAAATATATAATATAAAAAATTATGATCTTGAGATGAATTAAATATGGATAAAGTTAATAATATTATGCAATTGGAATATTTTTTATCGAGCAATTAGTACATTTTTTTACGTGCAGGTGCAATGCTAATATCTTATCTAACCGAATTTTAATTTAGTTAAAAAAAAATTCTAGTATTTAACTCAAAATAAGTATTAGTGATGAATGATGATTTCATTTTAAAATAAATAGTTTATAATGTATAGATAAATAATCTCGATCGCATTATTAATTAATTATTACACATAATAAATACATAAAAATAAAATAATAAATATACTTTAAATTTTGATAAAATATTAAATATTTATACAACTTTCTTTTTTATGAGTACGAAAATTAATTAATTTAATTGTAGTAATCAAATTTAATTTATTGGTATATAAAAATTGAATTTTTTATATATAAGAATAAAAAAATTCAAGTATTTTATGTATGGATATAAAACCATTTAAATATATTAATATTCCATAACATAATAATAATAATATATCAAAGAATTACACATTACAAATTAATTTTATAAAAGAGGGATAAATAAAAAATGAATGTTTCAGCCCAAAAAAAAAAGATTTAAAATGATCTATTGTAATTTTTATCTTCAAAATTTTGCAATTTTCTATGAATTTGTAACTAAAATTTATAATTTCGAAAGTTTTATTCTTACTGTGAAGAAATGTTATAATTTATTATTTGATTGAGCAGGAGAGAATAAAATAAATTAGAATAAAAAGAATTTAAATTAAAGTAGAGTAGATTTCAGAATTTTCTTCTAAATTCTCTCCTATGTTTAACTTATAAGAATTGAAATATTTTCTTCTTTTTTTTCCTTTATCTGTGGTAATTTTTTCGATTAAGAAGAAGCTTGCAAGACCAGAAAAATTGAAAAATAAAATTCACAAAAACAAAATATTACAATATTTAAAATTTATTATAAAAAATCCAAATAGCTCAAATTAAAATAACAAATCTCCTATTTATGTATTTATTTTGATTTGAACCTTTAAATAACAAAAGCATAGAGTAGCATCAGTTTTTTGTTTGTTCATCTGGCGGTGTTTTGCTATTGTGTGAATGCTGGTGCGAGTTAGGGTTGGCGCGGTGGTGCGAGCGGGCACCCACAATTGGGCCCGGTGGGCTTCGAGTGGGGCCTCAAGCCCAAGCCTTTCGATATGGCGGCGGAAGAAGGAGATGGGAAAGGAAGCGCTTGTGGTCGCCAAAGAGCTCAAGAGGCTCCAGTCCGACCCGGTTCGGGTCGACCGGTTCATACGGTCCAGCGTCTCGCGCTTGCTCAAGTCTGATCTCGTGGCCGTCCTCGCTGAGTTTCAGAGACAGAACCAAGTCTTCCTCTGCATGAAGGTTCGTTCTTGTTCCTTTTTTAATCTTAATCTTTGTTTTGTTTTTATTCATTTAAATAGCTAATAAAACATCGGTTTGTTTAGGCTATGTTTGGAAACACGAAAGGACATCTTCTTGTATTCATTTTGTTTTCATCCTTTGTATTTGTATTGGAATGTGCAAACAGCATTTCCTATTGCATTCCAAACATGCACGAAAACATATAAACCAACATGGTTTGACAGATAACTATGTACTTTAAACATGCTGTCCATGTACCTAAAAGAGATTAGTATCTGTTTCTTTTGGTTGGAGTATATGCAATGTCCCTTTTTTATCTCCAGAACTGTTAATGGGTGAAGTGGAACAAAGTGTGCACAAATAAGCATAAAGGACGCTAGGAGTGTATTCAATATTGCTCTGCAAGGGAAGTGGATGTGGTGACTTCTAGTATAAAAAGACAGTTTTTGGGTAAAAGTGTTTATAGTATAGTATGATCAGGTGAGTCTACAACTCATCAATCCCCCCTTAGAAGTGATTCTTTTGGTGGAAAGACATTTGCAAAACCTGTCAAATAGGGAATGCGAACACATGGTTTATGACAAATTTGCAGAGGGTCCTAGGTGAGGGTGCTGACATTGCATTATGGGGTGAACACTAGGTTGAGTAATTGTCTCATACAAATATGTCTATGGATGACAAGATTATTAGATCAACGATAGCTGTGTATGACTGTTTGTTACTCTAAATCTCTTTAGGATAAGATATCTCAACCTCAAATTCCTTCAATAAATTTAGATATATACACATATAAGCTTATGCTTGACTTGAGCCAGTCGGATTCGGAACTACAAGTACATCTACATCCGATTGTGTAGTTCTGGGTGATGATGTGGACAGATCAATTACATTCTCTGTTAATGCAATATCTGGTCATATCACAATAAGATTGTTGAATTTTCACACAAGTATCCTATATCTCTCTGGGTCTTCCAACTCATCTTTGTTGTTAATTTTCGTTTTCACATTTGGTGCCATGAGATGGATCATCGTGAAGGGAGACATTCTTCACATCCAAGTAATGAAGGAGTTAACAGTGAGTGCCAAAGTGGCTACACTGAAAACAAAGAGGCAAACTAATATGAGGATTGTCAATAAAGAGAAAGTCTTTGTCAACCTAATAAGTTGAGCATTTGGCTGCCGGCATACTCTTTAGTTACCAATAAAGCTTTCAACCAAGCAATAGAATCAGATGGATTCATTGTAGTTGCAAAGACCCATGACCCATCTCAATGCAATGGCCCATTAGTCAACAAGAAAATAAAGAAGATTGCACACATGACTCAATTCAAGGGATAGGAGAATGTGAACAAATGATAGAGGGTGAAACATAAGCAGCAATGAGAGACTATGGTTCTCCTTGTCAACCTCTTACAAGTTTATGATTCTATCACACAAAAACAAATTAAAGCACATATAAACTTTGTTTTTGACAAATTGGATAAACTCTCAGTTCTGTTGGTTTTTGAGCCTAAATTTCTACTTGTTTTTACCACAAAATGTTCAGTCTTAGTTGATGTTAGGTACTTGGGTCAAATTGTCTCTGTTCTCTACATCAGAATGGAGAATGGACTTGGTCTAACTCAAACCTAAAGATAGCTCAAGAGGGTAGGAATACCTATGTTATTATAAGGAGTACTTTAGCTATATATCAACCTGATGTAGGATTTTGGTGCACCACCATCCTCATGATGCCTATGATTGGATATCTAGTGTTGAACTTTGCAAAATTAGGCATTTGTGGTTGACCCATCATCAAGACTAGAATAAAATTTGACATTAGAATGGTGAGTGAATTGGGTCATATCACAGCCAGTATGGGACATTAACACTCTAAAAATATTAGGTTTATATAGCTGTTTTTATCTTTTAATCATCATTTTATGTATAATATAATTGTTGGATCAAGTAAGTCACATGTAATGTAATATATGTAAGGTTATACTTTATCAATTCTAGTTGCTTTGTTATGAAGTTGGAATGTTGAATGCTTATTGCAGAGACACTATTAAATTAAGTACGGTCTCTAGGATATGATTTTTAAATAATGGTGTACTACTACTTTAGTAGTAACTTAGTTTAGGCTTTAGAAGGTTTAAGACTTTAAGCATTTTCTTACCTTGATTTTTATTGCTATTTACTTCATGTTTTGTTTAGATACTAATAAATTTTTATTAATGATGATTAGTGCATGAATTTGGAGTATTTATTTTTTCTTTTTGATCATATTATATATATATATATGTGTGTATATATATAATATATATATGTATATATGTATATGTGTGTATATATATATATATGTGTGTGTGTGTGTATATATATATATAAATATATGTATATGTATATGTGTATATATATATATATACACATATACATATATATATACACATATATACATATATATATTATAGCGGTCATCCCGCTATCCTACTTTTGGGGTCAGTCGCTCTGCGCTGCTATATGGGATTTACTATTATGGTTTTATCATATATTTGTCAATATTTTCTGTCTTGTCCAAAATCATTTTGGTAAGTCCATCAAAAAAACTAGATCAAGTAATGGCATAGAATACGTAAATCATGAGTTCTCTAAATTTGTTACTGATAATGACATTATTCATGAACTAACTTGTGTTAATACCCCCCACAAAATGGGTTTACAGAAATGAAAAATCATCATCTCCTTGAGGTTGCTAGAGCCCTCCTCATCCAAATATTTGTTTCCAATACCTATTAGTGAGAAGTTGTCTTGACTACCACATATCTTATCAATAGGTTGCCCACTCGACTCTTAAATGGTATTAGTCCTATTGTAGTCTTATTGTCTTTTGTTCCCTCCACTTCCCTACTATCTAGTGTACCATATCATGCGTTTGGTTGTGTTACATTTGTCCACTTTCATAGTCCTTACCGGGGTAAGTTAGATCCAAGGGCAAGGAAATTTGTTTTGATTGGTTATCCCTCAAATAAAAGAGGATACAAGTGTCATCATCCTTAAAGTCGTCGTACTTGTATCTCAGTAGATGTCTCTGTTAGGAATGGTACTAATTCTGTTACAATGTATTAGTTTTTCTGTTTAAGTGTATTTTCTGTTAAAGTCTTCTTTTATGAAGGCTTTTAGGTTACTGATTGTACTACCCAGGTATGTTTATAAATACCTGGGTCATTGCCTTATTTGGCAAGCCTTTCAATTAATCTCTCTCTTTTCTCAGTTTTTCCCTCTCTGCCTTTCATCTCTTTCTTTATTTCTCTCTTCTCTGGTTCTTTCTATCTAGCTGTTTCAACAACAAGAACCAGCTTTTCTGGTTTTTGGTGGATACCTGGGTCATTGCCTTATTTGGCAAGCCTTTCAATTAATCTCTCTCTCTTCTCAATTTTTCCCTCACTCTCTGCCTTTCATCTCTTTCTTTATTTCTCTCTTCTCTGGTTCTTTCTATCTAGCTGTTTCTACAGCAAGAACCAGCTTTTCTGGTTTTTGGTGGATCCTAAGTTAGGGCTAACAAGTGGTATCAAGAGCCATCCCCAAGAAACAAGCAAGAACAGAGAAGATGTCATCCATTACAAGGTTTGACATAAAGAAATTCGATGGGCATGAGATAAATGACTGCTACAAGCTCAAGAACAAGAAAGAAAAGAAAAGTGCAAGAATCCTAAATCAGAAATTGCTGTGGCAGATTCAGATTCAGAGTATGATGCTACTGTTTTGGTGGCTGCAGCAGCATTTTCTGATGATAAAGAAGAGTGGATTTTGGACTCTGGATGCACCTACCACATGTGTCCCAAAAGGGAGTGGTTTTCAACCTATGAACCTGTTCATACAGGAGTTATTATGATGGGTAATGATGTTGTTTGCAAAGTTAAAGGCAAAGGCTCAGTGCAAATCAGAACCCATGATGGAGCAGTCAAGACACTCACAAATGTGAGACATGTACCTGAATTAAGAAGAAATTTAATCTCTCTTGGAGCTTTGGAGTCCTTGGGATGTAGGTATTCTGCTGAAGGTGGAGAAATCAAAATTTCTAAGGGCTCGCTCACTCTTATGAGGGGAAAAAGAAAAGGTAATCTTTATTTCCTTCTTGCTTCCACTTATTCGATCATGGCACCGCTGCCCAGGCAATCTCGCCAAGCAATGAGGAACAATCAAGGTTGTGGCATATGAGATTAGGCCACATGAGTGAGAAGGGGATGCAAATCCTAAGCAAAAGGGTTCTTTTGGTGATCAAAGTTTCAGCAAGTTGCGCCTAAGGGAGCATTGCATCCTTGGGAAACAAAAGAAGGTGAGTTTCTCAAAAGGGCAAAGACACTACACAAGGCATTCTAGATTATCTCGCACTCGAGTTTATGGGGTCATCAAGAGTGCCATCCCTTGGAGGAAATAGATATTTGATGACCATCATTGATGACTTCTCAAGGAAGGTTTGGGTCTATTTCTTAAAGCACAAGAATGAAGCCCTCACTAAGTTTAAGGTTTTCAAGGCATTGGTGGAAAATCAAACAGGTTAGAAAATTAAAAGGCTCTCGAACCGACAATGACCTTGAATTTTGCAATAAAGAATTTGACCAACTACGCCATGAAAATGGGATTGTTAGACATAAAACACTTCCCGGAACTCCACAACGAATGGAGTGGTGAAAGGTGAAACGAGAACCATTTTGGAGAGGACTAGATGCATGCTCTCCACTTCTTTGGGTTGTGGCATAAGGAGTTTTGGGGCGGTCTGCTTAACAGCTTGTTATTTGATAAATAGATCCCCACATTCAGCCATCAATTTTCAAATTCCGGAGGAGGTTTGGTCGGGTAAACCGATGGACTATTCAAACCTTAGAATTTTTGGTTCTACTCGCTTATGCTCACAAAGAATGATGGAAAATTATCTCTAGATCCTCTAAATGTATGTTTCTAGGATATGCATCTCAATCTAAGGGTTATAAACTCGGTGTATTGAAACTAGGAAAGTGATTCTTAGTAGAAATGTTGTCTTCAATGAGTTATCTTTTATATACTCTACACAAGGTACTACTTCCTCTATTCCTTGTGCAGATACTCAGAAGACACAAGATGAAAATGTGGAAGTTGAAATAACTCCAAGTCAACAATGCACAGATGCTGTTACAAACCCTCACATTCAAGTCACTGATTTGCAACCTATAGAAACCGAAACAGCCCCGGTAAGAGAAGAGGTTGTCCAAAGATACTCAATGGCGAGAGATAGGGTCAGAAGGGAAGTAAGAAAACCAGTAAGACTCATTGATGAACAAGGCATAACAGCATATGCCCCGCTTGCTGCTCAAGAAATAAACAATGAGGATGAACCATCAAGCTATCAAGAAGCCGCATCACTTTGGTCCAAATTCGAGAAAATTGGCTGGTTGCAATGGAAGAGGAAATTGAAAGCCTACACAAGAATAAGACTTGGGAGCTGTGTGAAAGGCCTAAGGACAGAAAAGTCTTGGGCTGTAAATGGGTTTTTAAGAGGAAGGATGGCATCCCAGGTGTTGAGCAACCTAGATGGAAAGCAAGGTTAGTTGTGAAGGGTTTTCATCAAAAAAGAAGGTGTGGATTTCAATGAGATTTTCTCCCCTGTTGTGAGGCATACATCTATAAGGTTCATCCTTGGCTTGGTTGCACAACAAGACTTGGAGTTGGAACAAATGGATGTTAAAACAGCTTTCTTAAATGGAGAGCTAGAGGAAGACATTTATATGAGCCAACCTGAGGGTTTTAAGGCTGTTGGTAAGGAGAACAGTGTTTGCAAGTTGAAGAAATCTCTCTATGGCTTGAAGCAAACCCTAGACAATGGTATAAAAGGTTTGACACTTTTATGATTGAGCGAACTTCAATAGAAGCATGTATGACAGTTGTGTCTACTTCAAAAAAGGCGCGAGAAGGTTCCTATATCTACCTCTTTTGTTATATGTAGATGATATGCTGATTGCCTCTTCCAACAAGTCTTTGATTAGTGACTTGAAAAGGCAGTGTGAGCATGGAGTTTGAAATGAAGGATCTTGGGGAATCAAAGAAGATCCTAGGCATGGAAATACAAAGAGATAGAATCTCTGGAAAGCTCTATCTTTCACAACAATCCTATATCAAGAGACTTTTGGAGAAATTCAACATGGAACACTCCAAACCGGTAACCACACCACTTGCTGCACATTTTCAACTTTCATCTTAGCGAGTGTCCTAAAAAGCAGAAGCTGACCTTGAGGAGATGTCTAAAGTTCCCTATCAAAGTGCGATGGGAAGCTTATGTATGCAATGGTTTGTTCAAGGCCGGTTTGGCATATGCGATAAGTGTGGTCGGTAGATACATGCATAATCCAGAAAATGCCACTTTGGAATGCTTTGTGAAATGGATCCTAAGGTACTTACGGGGGGACTTCTACCCTAGGATTGGTATTCTCTAAGGGCAAAGTCGGCTTAAAAGTTACGGTTATGTGGACTCGGACTTTGCTTTGGTGATAGAGACAAGAGAAAATCAATTTCTCGGTCTCATCTTCGTATTTGCTTCAAGTGCCATAAGCTGGAAATCTAGCTTACAAACTGTTGTAGCACTATCCACCAGACGAGAATATGTCTCACTGCGAGAGGGAGTAAAGGAAGCAATCTGGTTGAAGGGTTTTGCCACGAACTTGGAGTTACACAAGATTCGGTGGAAGTTTACTCGATAGTCGAGTCTTTATACACTTGACAAGAAATGATGCATTCCATTCTAAGACTAAACACATCAATGTAAGGTACCACTTCATCGAGAAATAGTGGCTAGAGAAGAAATTTCAGTTCTGAAGATTCATACTTCAGAAAATCCAGCAGATATGCTAACTAAACCGCTGCCAGCTACTAATTTTAAGAAGTGTGTAAATCTAGTAGGTGTTTCTAATTGTAAAGATTAGAATGTTTTTCAATAGAATTAGTCCCAAGGTGGAGCTTGTTAGGAATGGTACTAATTCTGTTACAATGTATTAGTTTTTTTGTTTAAGTGTATTTTCTGTTAAAGTCTTCTTTTATGAAGGCTTTTAGGTTACTGATTGTACTACCCAGGTATGTTTATAAGTACCTGGGTCATTGCCTTATTTGGCAAGCCTTTCAATTAATCTCTCTCTTTTCTCAGTTTTTCCCTCACTCTCTGCCTTTCATCTCTTTCTTTATTTCTCTCTTCTCTGGTTCTTTCTATCTAGCTGTTTCAACAGCAAGAACCAGCTTTTCTGGTTTTTGGTGGATCCTAAGTTAGGGCTAACAGTCTCCTTTCATGAAAATGAGTCATTCTTTGTCAGTCCTCAACTTCCGAGGGAGAGAAATCTAGAAGTTGAGGATGTGTCTGTTTTAGAGTCATTGCCTTTCTTGTCTCTACGGGATGCCAAGGAACTAATAATGAGATAGAGGAAGCCTATAATGAAGTTAAGGAGCAATATTAGAGCAGTGAAAGATTCTTTGGAAAGAAATATCACAGGAGGGAGGAACAACACACCCCACTCCTATAACAAGAAGAGTTTTCTGATGCAGAAGTAAGTGCTCTTGAAGGTAATAATGAGGTGGTAAGTATTAATGGTGATATACCTATTGCTTTGAGAATAAGAAGATGATCATGTTTTGAATAACCAATTTCTCAATATGTCTCTACTAACTATCTCTCCGTCCAACATCAAAGTTTCATTGTTGTCATTGATGCTACAAAAATTCCAAATTCAGTCCAAGAAGCCATGAGAGACGAATGTTTAGTTCAAGCCATGAAGGAAGAAATGAAAGCATTGGAAGAAAATGCAACTTGAGTGATTGTAGACATACCCAAAGAGAAGAAGACTGTGGGGTCCAAATGGATATTCACGGTGAAGCATAAACCGGATGGGACAATAGACCAATACAAAGCAAGACTGGTTGCAAAGGGATACACCCAGACCTATGGAATAGACTATGAGGAGACGTTTGCTCTTGTGGCAAAGATGAATATAGTACGAGTTATCCTTTCCCTAGCAGCTCTTTTTGGTTGGGACTTGTAGCAGTTTGATGTTAAAAACGCATTCCTTCATGGAAACCTAGAAGAAGAGGTTTACATGGAGATCCCCTTAAGATTTGGAGTTCAAAATAAAGAAGGAAAAATGTGTTAACTACAAAAGGCTCTATATGGGCTTAAACAATCTCCTCGAGCTTAGTTTGGGAAACTCACATAGGCTATGACATCCATGGGATACAAATAGAGTCAAGGTGATCACACTTTATTCATAAAACATTCTCCTATAGGTAAACTCACCATCCTTGTAGTCTATGTGGACCATACAATCATTGCAAGTAATGATGAAGAAGAAGTTGACAATCAAATTTGAAATGAAAGACCTAGGGAGACTGAAATAATTCCTTGGAATGGAAGTTGCATATTCCAAGAAAGGAACTTTTATCTCTCAAAGAAAGTATGTAGTAGACCTCCTCTAAGAAACAAGAAAGCTAGGATGCCATATTAGGGGTTCCAATCGAACAAAATCATAGGATAGGAAATGAAGAAGAAAGCCCACCAATGGAAAAATCTTAGTATTAAAGATTGATTGATTTACCTATCGCACACCAGACAAGACATTGCCTATGCCGTCAGTGTGGGTAGTCAATTTATGTATGACCCTTGAGAAAGACATTTGTAGGCAGTTAAGAGGATCCTCCAGTACTTGAAGGCAAGTCTAGGGAGAGGTTTATTATTTAGGAGGGAAGACACTTTATTTGTTGAGATATACACTGAGGCAAACTATGCAAGGTCAATTATAGAAGAAGGTCAACATTAGGGTACTATATGTTTTTGGGGGGTTAATTTGGTGACATGGAGGAGGCAAAAAGCAGAACGCGGTAGCTAAGTTTAGTGTAGAAGGTTGAATTTTGAGCTATGGCAAAAGGCATTTGTGAAGGATTGTGGGTGAAGATCATTCTTGATGACCTCAAGATTAAAGTTGAGGCTCCTATAAAGTTATTTTGTGATAACAAGTTAGACATTAGTATTGCTCGCAATCCCGTTCAACATGATAGGACTATACATGTTGAGATTGATAGACACTTTACTAAAGAAAATTAGACGGTAGGCTTTTTGTTACAACTCACATTTCGGCAGGACTCCAAGTGGCAAATGTTCTTACTAAGGGGCTTCGCACCAATAGATTCAAGTTGGGCATGATAGATATTCACTTACCAGCTTGAGGAGGAATGTTGTAAATATCTTATTGGATCCCAATGTTATTTTTATTCCTTATTTCCACATTTATTGTATTTCTTAATTTAGGGACAGTTGTTTCCCTATAATAGGAAAATTAGAGAATGTAATTTGGTGGGATAAAATTAATAAAATTGTTCTTTTTTCAACCGTTAGAGATACCACATCTACTACAGATATAGTTTGTTAAGTATATATAAGTGGGAGACGACTCGCACCTTAAATACCAGTTTTGAACGGGTGAGTTAGACCCTTAACCTACATTTTTAGATGGTATCAAAGCGTATTTTAGGATTGTCTTTTGTTATTCTTAGGCCTATCGTGCCATCCACTATCGGGCTGCTACTAGACCACCCGTTGTTTAGTCTCCATGATCAAGATGTACAATCTTTAGCGTGAGAGGGTGTGTTGAAGATCCCACATCATCTAGTGATATAGCTTGTTTAGTGTATATAAGTAGGGGACAACCCTCACCGTATAAACCAGTTTTATAAAATTAAGTTAGGCTCTTAACCCTCATTTCTAAGACCTACCTGAAGCAAAAGCTTTCATTATTTAAATTATGAAGATCAACTGTCCAACTAATTTTGCTAGTTATTTTTGGGTAATCTTTGGGGGGGAAATATTTTGGGCAATTTATCCACTTCTCTTGAATTGTTTGTTTCACGCCTATATGCTAGTGTACTCTATGACTGAAAATTACCTGTATAAACCAAACGTGTTGTGACAATATAAAATTGAACCAGAAAAGAAAAAATCATAAACAATAAAAGACTGCAAAAGCTGAAATATCAAAATTTCATTACTTAGTACCAACTTCTTTGTTTTATGTTAGTAACTATTTGATCTCATTTTGATATGCATTGATCATTTAATGATGAATCCTTCATTTCTCTTCCAGTTGTACAATATTGTCCGGAAAGAAATATGGTACCGGCCAGACATGTTTTTGTACAGGGACATGCTTATGATGCTTGCGCGAAACAGAAGTACAGAAGAAGTGAAGAGGGTTTGGGATGATTTGAAAGCAGAGGAAGTTGTATTTGATCAGCATACATTTGGAGACATTATTAGAGCTTTTCTGGACAGTGGATTGCCCTCAGAAGCAATGGATATATATGAAGAAATGAGACAGTCTCCTGAGCCTCCTCTTTCGTTGCCTTTTCGTGTGATATTAAAAGGGCTGATTCCTTATCCAGAATTAAGAGAGAAAGTAAAAGATGACTTCTTAAAGGTTTTCCCAGATATGATAATCTATGACCCTCCAGAGGACTTGTTTGAAGATCATGAGCAGCACAAGGATAGAAATAATAAGAATATCATTGCTTAGTTCTCTTATCTGCTGTATGCTCTAACAAATTATTTTCATGTAGAGATCATGGTGTTTTCAGCAGATTTTGTGTGCTGAACTAGTCTGATGCCATGCAGTGTTGCGACCTGATAGATGTTGTATATAATCAGAAACTGTTTCTCTTTTGATCTCAGCTTTGAGTATTTCCAAATTTAGAAGCTTATTTTTTAAGACCAATCTACAACTTCATGATACATATTGAGGGAGTTGTTCAACGAGAATTACTCAATTGGTTTTTTTGGAGGAACTAGATTAGAGAAAGTAGTTATTTTTGAGATGCTTAAATTATAAAGGATAAAAATGAGTTATGTGGACACGTGAGATCCATTCAAGAACCCCGGATTATTGCTGCATTACGCAAAGCTACATAACTTTTCCATGACTAACTGCTATAAATAAGTATCTTGGGAGATTTGTTTTACATCTAAATAACCCAGCTTAAATTTTTATTTTTAAACAATAATAGCATAAATATACTTCCATTAATGATCAATTGAAAATCAATGTCACTTTTAATAATAAGATCACGGTTATCAAACTCGAGTTAATTTGTTAACTTTTATAAGTTTATGAAATTATTTACCTCATGAAATTGATTTGTGTGTAAAAACTATTGTTTTAGTAGATTTTAGGTAGATTCATTAAATTCTAGGCAAACTTAGTAGACTCTTCAATTTATCATTGAAATCTGTAAGTCAACAAGTTCTAAAAAAAAAGTAAAACATGTCACTTCAAGTTGTTTGTTGCACATTTAGAGTTTAATATACTTCAAATTTTTGTATCAAAATATTTTCACATATAATAATTTTAAACATTCATTCTTCAATGTCAATTCCTCGATAGAATCATTTTATCATTATTAATACCTCAACAAATTATTATCTAATAGTCATGTATTACTAAAATTAATTATTTAAATATTGTAGAATTATGGTTGATATTTTATTTTATTATATTATTAAAATATTAATTTTATATTATTTATAAGTAGTAAATTATTATTTTTAACATAAAGTAGGTTCTTATGAATATAAGTTAACTCCACAAATTAATTTTACATGTCTTTCACAAGCAAGTGTAAACTCTCAATTTTGACAATCTTACTTAAGGCATTTTTTTATTATTGTCCTTTTAAGTTTAAAAAATTCTATTTTAATCTATTAATAAATCAATATGAAATGTTTTTATTATTTTTCAAATACACATAATGATATCTAAAAGTTACTATTATTTTAAAATTTAAATCAATAAGTATTAACATGAAATTAACATTTTTAACAAAAAACGAAAAATAATGTGAAAATGATCAAAATACATTTTAAAAATATAAAGATATAGATTAAACTTTTTAAATTTAAAGCTCAAAATAAAAAAAAATATCTAAATTTAAAAGACTAAAAACAACATTTGACGAAAAATGAAAATCAACGTATTCTTACTATATTCATATCATGAGCAACTTTGATTTAAAATTTATCATTTTTTATACATAAATTACATCAATTATACTGGACCCACTCATACCTTTTAGGAAAGTTGTAGTTTTTCATATTGAAAAGTAAAAAGAAAGTAAATATTGTTGGAGAAATATTCTCTTAACTCATTTTTCAGTATACTCTGTTTGAAGCAAATTTCATGTGAATCTCACAAAATTATGCAAGTCTTAATGTCTTATTTTGTTGAGCACTTTTTATAACCAATTCCACACATATTTTAGCGTGCATAAATTGCTAATATTCCTCTACCTTACCAATATCCCTACCGTGTGCAGCATAAATAGAAAAAGAAATGTTATAGTCTTAAGCATGTGTATCTTCATTCCTCAATAAGATTAAGATTGCAAATGCAAAATTATAAAAAGCAAATGAAATGAAATGACGAGAAAGACAAACAAGCATAAAGAACAATAGTAGCTTTCTAAGGTTTTTTTTTTTTTTTACTCCTTTCATTTTTCTTCTTTCTGTTGCTGAATTGTTCCATATATCTTAATATTATACAATGATTCTACAATGAAAGCATCATGGCCAAAACAGGGTAAAAAGACAATAACTGACTTTCAAGATATAAACATATACCTAAGGGCTAAATCATGTTTACATGACCAATAACAGACCATGAAATTATTTACATTGTCAAAATTATCACAATGAGCATAGTAACTTCTGAATACCATGCAACATCAAGAATCAGTCACCTAGTAGGCAAAGCGGTTGTCTCATGCTAAGCTCCAGTTTAAGTGCAGGAAATTGCTCCAAATCATGGGACATACTTAAAATTTTCTGCAATAAGACAGTTTTGAACAATTGGAAATTAATATTTTGTTATAATTTAAAAGAAACAGCATTATCACTATCACTAGATCCATTGAAATAAAGCATAAACTACTTCAGCAGGTAAACTTTTTAATAATGGGCAGTACTTGACTTAAAAACAAAAATCATCAGACCATTATTTTGCTGGCCTGATCAATATACACTTACTTAAACTATACCTTCATTAGTTATTATGACTGGAAAGATCAGGCTATATGTCAGTTTAGGCAATTAACTTTCTAGTGTTACTAGAGAATAGAATTTGAAATATGTATATAAATAAACCTGAAATTGGACGACTTTACACTCTTCTGAGTACAATAATTGAAAGACAATCTTCTCACATTAACAATCTTTTAATGTTAATTTCTTGAAGATTTCAAGATGAGAAGGATTTGAAGAGAAGCTGAAAAAAGAGTGAATCTCATCACTCTTCTTAGGTACAAGATACTGGAATGATTACTGAGTCACCTTATAGTCCATCTTTTTCTTTTAAAAAAAAAAAAACTGCCAATGGTCATTCCACTAATGATTTCCTAAAATATATAAAGCTCCAATGTATGAAAAATTACTAAATCAGCAAGTAGCAAAACAAAAAAACAACAAAACAGTGAATTCCCCTAAACCCTTTTCTCCTCTTCCACTATCTACATGTTCATTTACTAATCACTTTGTAGCTGTTCCATGTAGCTCATTTCCCATATAGAAATCCATAATTAGTGTGTTTCTGACATCCATCCATTAAAACTTAAACTCTTCTTCAAACAGATGCAGTGAGCCAACAAGTTTTGCTAGGAGAATATTTGGTGCAAATCTAGACTCTAGAGAGGATGTGTAAAAAATAAATATTTGGTAAGTGAAAATACAATTGAACTAGGTAGGGATTGGATGTACCACACACAGACAAGGATGAAAGTTTTGTTTTGAAAGTTTACATTCAGAAAACTTACTTGAAATCATGGTAACATGTCACAAGACAGCATGAGAACATCTTAAATTAAAACAGTAACTGTAATATATTTAAACGTACAACATATCAAGATGAGATTTCAATTTTAGAAACAAAAAAAAAAAAAAAATACTCTGAACCCTCCAAATATATGTAACCAATAAAAAGTTCAAAATGAGTTAGGACTTGAACACAGAAGGAGAGCCTTGACCTAGAAGACTATGACTAACCCATCAAATCTCCTTTTGTACTCAATGTAGGACTCCTAACAAAATCCAATGTAAGCAATGCCTTTTTAGTGGTTAACTATGCAATATAAACTTTAATGTAAAGGAAGATCCTAAATTCACCATCTCAAGAAAAGACAGTGGTAAGGGGATGACATATGCTACACATGTGATTATAGTGAATCTTAATTGAAAATAATAGAAGATGTCTGAAAGTACCATATGAAAATGTGAAGTGTCAACAGTTAAAAACTTGTGTTTTGGCCAAAAGTACAGATACTCACTATCCCTTGCTTGTGAATCTTTGGGACAGTTTCGAAGTATCATAAAATAATCATAAATGTAAACAATAACAACCCAAAAATTAGAAGCCAAATAGTATGCATGAGAAAGCTATGGAAAATAAGTGATAATTTCTTAAGTTGAACCAAACACACAAAACCGATTACTACTTTACTAAATGGAGCTATGACATTAAAAGTAACAAATCACGTTATAAACAATTAATAGATAACTCAAATAACTCAATAAGTATTAGAAGGTTATGCAAACACAATTACCAGTGCAGCAACATGCGCATCTTGTAAAATATTTCCATCAACTTCCAATCTGGCAACAGGAAACTCAGGAAGATGTCCAGATTGTTTCTTTCCAAGCAAGTCACCAGGTCCCCGCAATAAAAGGTCCATATTAGCAAGATAAAACCCATCTGATGATTGCTCTAGTACTTTCAAACGATTTAGGCTGCTGGCAGTTGACGTTACTAGTATACATTTAGATGGCCTCGTTCCACGTCCAACTCGTCCTCTGAGTTGGTGTAGTTGGGCAATTCCAAACCTCTCAGAGTTCAACACAACCATCATGGATGCATCTGGAACATCAACACCAATCTCAATTACTTGAGTAGCAAGTAGTATATCTATTTCTCCAGTTCTAAACATTCTTAATGTTTCTTCTTTTTCTTCACTTTTCATTTTTCCATGCAATAGGCCACAACTGTATGCTTCAAATCGGTGTGATATATCTTCAAGATCAGCAGAAGCAGCACGGAGCTGGGGTAGCTGCTCGGAAAGTTCAATAATCGGGTAGACAAGATAAACTTTTCCCCCATCTTCCAACTCATCCCGCATCATCTGTCATAAAAACACCATTTTATGTCAATATCATAAAAAAAATGAACAAATAAGATCCTTGTTCAATTGACAGAATAAAAATCTTCTCAATACAACACAATAAGTTTCTATTTGCAAGCCCTGGCACAATGGTGAAGCTGTGACTTGGTAACTGGTTGATCATGGGCTCAATCCAGAAACAACCACTTTGTATATGCAAGGAAAAGTTTGTACACAATGACCCTCTCTCATATCTTTGCATAGCAAGGAGCCTCTTGGCACCAGGGTACATTAGTTACTGATGTATGTTATGTTTAAATAAAAAAACTAAATATGCTCAAATTAAAGCTTGATGTATTCTATCTGTTTCATTCTCTTCAGTTTTTTTTTCATAAGAATGGTTCTAACACAAATAAAATGCACTTCTCCTCTAACTAACACTAGGTTCCATGTCAGGAAAAGTATATTTGTTGACTTGAAAAGGTTGAAAGGAGTGACAACAGATTCGACAAGAAAAACTGATCATGTGAAATAGAAATGTTTAATCTTCTTCTAAAGGTAGATGCTATTAGCAGCACATCATAAAGAGACATATTGATGCCCATCATCTAAATTTCATCGCCTAAATTGTGAAATAATCAATTAATTGGAAAAAAAAAAAAGAAAAGAAAAGAAAGCCAAACACTGCAGGAAAAAAACAATAATAAAGACATGAAGTACACAACAAGGACCATCACCTTGTAGACATCCTCAAATCCTTTGTCATTTCCTTCAATTGTAAATGTTTGAACAGGGATTCTTCCAGGAGGTAAGTCAGTTATCTGTGATTGAAGGAAAAGAAAAAAGCATTTGCAACAGAAAATGATTTTACTCACTTAAATTGTGAAAATTGGCAAAAACAAACCAAAGTGAAAACAGTTAACATAAAATATATCACAATTTTTTAAAGGTTCTCTCTTTCGTTAGTACTTTCTTTCTTTTGATAATAGAATCACAAAAGAAATAACAGAAAAGCTGGCAACACAATCTAATATCATAATCCTAAATATAATGCACAGGACAGGGCCATGAGGATCTTAGACAGAGATTAAAATTGGATGAACATTGATCATGCATGTAGAGATTTCCCTATTTCCAAATCTCAGTTGCCCATCTCTAACATCACATATATTTCCTCTTTTGATTCTTCAACTTAAGCTGTCACCTAAAAAACAAAAAGCATGTGTTCTGACCCATGCTCTTGGATTTGCTCAATGAGTATGCCCAAGACTAAGGTAAAGAGATAAGGACTCAAAGCTGACCCTTGGTTCAGCCCTATGGTTAATAGGAAATAAGGAAAATCAAATGTAACCCAATTTTGTATGCTCACCATAGTTGTAATGCCTTAACTTTTTTATGATGTAAAATTAGAAAGGTTGAGAGCTTACCTCCCAAGCAAATCACAAATCAATTCACAGGTAGACACATCGAAAATTCAAATATATTCGAGGAAAAAGAGACACAACTAGAGGGAGTGAAAAGATGTCTAGCATTAAAATCGTGAACAGGAAAAACTAGTACCTGTGTCAAAGACATGTCACCATATAAAGCAAGTGCAAGTGTTCTTGGGATAGGAGTAGCAGACATGGCAAGAACATGTGGAGCCATATAAGCATCACTCTTTGAGGAATCTTCCATGTTTGAATTTGAAGATGGACAGTATAACTATAAGAGAAAAATTAAGAGACCACAAAAATAATATTAGAAAAAAAAATTCAGATAGAAAAGGGATAAGAGCAATGAAGACACTAATTGCAGGAACACAAAAATATAAGCCATATACAAGACGCAATTTGCAGTGGCAAGGAAGACATCATTTCCACAAAAACATAACATGAATGTTTACTATAGTTACCTACCCTTCTCTAATCTATCCAACTGAATAACTCTTGTGAAGCCTCACAAATGATCAACAATCAGCCTTTTTAGTGTTATTTCGAAGATCTAAAATTTAAGTAATTCTATTATTTAACTTAACTGACAGCATTATTTTTTTAGTTTAGACCATCGTAAACATCTTTTGTTATGAATTATTCATTGGAAAAGAAGCTACTAACTCAATTTTACAGCTACTTATCTTTTAAGGAACATATAGTAACGGGCTATGAACATCACTTAGTATGTTCAACTATACTTGACTACTTGTGTCAAACAAATACCTTTAACAGCATTATTCTTCTCTCGTTATTACTTAATTTATGTGTAAAATCTATATTTGTATTTAACTACACAAATAATTCTAGTTAATTAAGAGTTAAACCAGCATATCATATGAAACTTCAAACATAGTATACATAGATAAAACTATAAGTAATCATTCCATCATGGGCATCTGTGCATGCTCAATATAACCATATTTAAATCCTGAAGAAAAGATGTGAACTACCTTACTGTTAAACCTTCCTCTTTGAATCACACCAAAACGATGCTGCTCATCCACAACAGCAATACGTAAGGCTAGGAATTCCACACTTTCTGCTATCAAACTGTGGGTTCCTATGACCATTGAAATTTCTCCAGTCTGGATACCCTGCAATACCAACAGGTAAAATTATAATAATACCAAGCAGTTTCAAGAGAATAAATGGATTCACATCATTCAAAAATTTGTAACTTCTTTATAAAATATACCTTACGAATCATCCGTGATTGTTTTAGTGGGGTTGAACCAGTGAGTAAAGCAACAGTTGGTTTGCACATGACCTCATCCAAGTTTTCAAGCAAATTAAGCAAGTGTTCATAATGCTGGATTGCAAGCAACTCAGTTGGAACCATGAAAGCAGCCTAATCATGAGACAAGAAACTTAATATTAATATAAATCGACTGTTTAAATTTCTTATGATGCATAAAGCCCCTAGTGATAACAAAACAAACATTGCAATAGTGCAATCACATATGCTATATGTCCATGAATCTAATGAGAAACAAGGTAATAAAGACAAAAAAAAGGAAGCAAAATATAAAAGGCGATGACCAACCTGATAGCCGGACCCAATAACCTCCATGCATGCAAGAAAAGCTACAACAGTTTTTCCACATCCAACATCACCCTAAAAGTGTCACAAGATAACATCAGGTGAGAGCATGTCAAGCTGTTTGTCGATTGACTGCAGAACATTAATGAAAAATGCTCCAGTTTAGACAAAATATAAGTCCTTTTGTGAAAAAATAGCAAGTGAAGAATGAACAGCAAAAAGAACAAACCAGAGGAATCAAGCAAAATTTACAAGAAAATGAACTAATAATAGATTTAGGAAAAGGTAAATTGTACGTGTTAGAAATGTGGGTTAAAAGGCCTAACTCAACCTCACAAAACCAGCTTATAAAGTGAGGGTTGCCCCCCAATTATATACACTTAACAAGCCATATTTTGTGAATCTTTCTCGCTTAATTTGGAATAGTAACGTACATGAATAAATAGAGAGAAGGTGTAAATTACTCCCTTAATTCTAGGAACTAAATTAGGAAAATACAGCCTGGTGGGATTTTGTAGAGATAATATCAGAATCTCTTTATTCTAGGAAATAAATATGGAAACAAAGCCTACATAACAAAAAAACAATTTATAGTAACTATTCCCTAAAATCAGTAACTGGATGACGGATTTCATCACTAGGCAATGTAGGATCTCCAACACCCCCCCCCCCCTCATGCCGAGGATTGGACATTTCGAGCATGGAGAATAAACAAAGAGTGGTCCGATAATGGCTCGATAACGAATGGCACAATAGGCCCAACAAAAACAACAAACAATCCTAGGATAGGCTCTGATAGCATGTTAGAAATGTGAGTTAAAGGACCTAACTCAACCTCACAAAACCGGCTTGTAAGGTGAGGGTTGCCTCCCACTTATATACACTTAATAGGCCATATTTCTAAATCTCCAACAGTATGTATGTGAGAAATGAACAAAAAGTAACTGCCTCTAACTTGCAATCAGTATATATACTAACAAGACTGAGTTAGCTATTATAACTGACCAATAGTGACAATTGAAACTATCGCAAAAGAAAACAGAAAAGATACATTAGAAGAAAAAGCATTTGTCTAATAGAGAAATACATTCTCCCTCACAGGTAAGGCTATATAGAGTCCAAATTCTACTGACTATACTAATTTAGGAAAAGAATGAAATTACAAAAGGAGTTCAAATCAGGCTTCCATATCATTTGATTTTTCAGTAAAAGAAAAAATCATGAAAAAAAATATAGGACAGGATAGCCACTAAGCATCTTCTTTGATGCATTGCATTTTATATCATTTTTAGGAGTCATTTTCATTAGGATAGATTACATAATCTGGTGTTTAAATCTTAGTCTTTGCATATTTCTTTTGCTTTCTGTCTTTTTGTAAAACCTATTACACTTTTGGGTATCTTTGTTTCACAATTTACAGGAAGCGATTTTACATTATTTGAGGTTCAAAGAGTGATTTGCAGTTCGAGGAAATCATGCACAACTATGTGGACCTGTGCACAGTCATGTCAGATTCGAAGCTGGCACATTTGGAAGCTGCAAAAGTGACACAGGCATGCAACCATACCTCAAGCCTGTGCAGCAGCCAGCACACCAGAATCCAGATAATGTGAGTGATCCATCTTGTTCTAGGCTTGAGGCCAAGCACTTGACAACTAGTGATGTTTCATCGAAGTATCATTTTGTTCTTAGTTTATCTTCTTGATTTCTTTCTTATTGAATTGATCATTGTATGACACTGGATCATTGCTAGAGAGCTCACACCAACTAGTGATATAGCCAAAATAATGTATATAATAATGGGGGATCTCACTAATCGAAATTCTAAGAAGGTAACAGAGTCTATCTTAGCTATGTTTTTTTAGGCCTATCAAGCCACTCGTTATTGAACCACAACATCCAATCCTACAAACTTCACACTTGAAATGTTAAATCCTCAAGTGAGGGGGGTATTAGAAATTCCACATCAACTAGTGATATGGCCAAAATAGTGTATATAAATGGAGGAGCAACCCTTATCTCATGAGTTACTTTTAGGGTAGACTAGTGGAGTTAGACCCAAACCCAAATTCTAAGACTTTAAAAAAAGTTCAGATGTATAAGGTGATTTAACTTATGGGGAGAAGTTTGATTCATATTTTACCTTCTAATTCATTTCATTTTATTTTGTAAGTGTCAATTGAGAACTTTATCTAAACTTGAGTCAAAATGGAAATAAAAAGATTAGTTCAAAAGAGAAACACTAATAGCCTTATTTGGAAGGCAAGGTGTTTGGATTCTACTTGGTGTAATGATTGTCCTTTAAGAGGGATTTCACCAACAATATGTTTGGAATTGGGCATCTATGTTTCTTTGAATTTTTTTCCTCTTGTTATATTTTCTTTTATAGGATGTCCTCCTATCAATCAATCTCTATGTAATCTTCTGCTAGATTCTTTATGTTTCATTCATATGCTTTAATCTGAAAAAACAGTTGATTGTTGAACCATGAAGATCATTTTTTGAAATAAGTTAAAAAATGTTATAAATTGAATTGGGGTTTTCATGCTCAAGGAGGATGTTTCCTAACGCCTAAATTATACTGTTAGCTTTTTTATTGATATAGGAACTGGGAAGTACATGACACAGAGGAAATTTGGAGTGAGAGGAGTAATATATGAATATGATGACAGTAAAACAACACCAAGAGAAAAAAAATCCAAACCTGAAGAAGCCGATTCATCGGAACTGGTCTTTTCAGATCCCAAATAATTTCTGAAACAGCATGCAGTTGACTAGTAGTAAGAGTGTATGGAAGGACCTCCAAAACCTTCTTGGTGAGCAAGGACCATTCTTCAGTACACACAGCATTATTTTCTGGTCTTCTATACTTATCTAGCAATCCATCCTTTTCTATTTGAGTACCAAGACTTTCAAGCATTTGGAATAAGCGTGCTAACTGACAAAAGACAGTAGAGACATACATTACGAAAATCAAGAAACAATGTTTCAGGCTTTTCCTCATATTTCAAGTTATTAAATAGCACCTATTAGCAAAATGAAAGGAAATTATCCAGCCCACTGAAAACTCACTTTCTACTATTAGTAACTTTCAAATTGAAAACTGAAATAATAACTATATGAAATCATGTAACCAACCAGAGGCTTCATAATGGTAGCAATAAGGGATAGAAGAGTGATAGCAATACACACTCTAACACTATTCTTTGAACTCACTTTCTACTATTAGTTCAAACTTCAAATTTATAAGAAATTACAAAATCAAGAGTGGGAGCTTATAAATGGTGGAACCTACCCAATTTTGTGATTCTCAATAAATTTCATCCGATATTAATGTTTAAAGAGTGTGTTAAGAGTGTACAACTGCTAGTATTTCTCCTGAAGGGAACTACTACAAATAAAATCTGATATAAAATGAGTCTCACCTGCAAGTAAAAAAACTCATCAAATATGAGTCTCTTGCGGGCCAAGTCAGCTTCGTTTATGTCTTTGGGTTTGTGGATGCCAAAATATGCCTATATAGTCAACATTTAAAATTTTCAAATTTCAGTGAAAATATGCAGAATCAGGTGAAGTTTCAAAAAATGGGAGTGAAGGAGCATTTTATTTCTTAGGGAAAGAGACAATAGAGATGGGCATTCCTCAATGTTCTCCAACCAAATACACCACACAGAACAGCATAAAGCACAAAAACTAGCACGCATTTTAGCTTAGATTCACAAGTGCAGTTTAAACAGATTGATATAAAAGACTTGTTTCATCATTAAACAATATTAATTTACGAGCATTGTAGAAGATAGAAGCCCTTCCTAGGTTGAGCCAAGAGTGCCTATTTCCGAAGTCCTAGGTTGAGCATTGTGGATTTTCAAACATTATAATCACAATTCCAAAGTCCAATAATTCTAATTCCATGCACCAAATGACCACTAAGTGAAATCCCTAAATAAAAGGTAGTGTTAAAATTACAATTAAATTATAAAAAATCAAATCATCATAAATGAACCCAACCACGAAGTCTAACCTGCCCCCTCCCCTTTGTTAGTGCAGTTATGCTTCAAAAATCAAATATGCATCCCAAATATAAAAAGCGGAACACTTTCCCTTGATTCACAACACACAGCTAAATCTACACAGAGGAGAGGGCAAAATTGAAAGGAAAAAGACAGGTTTAAAATACAGAGTACATAACTGGCCACTGCAACTTTATTTATAAAAGTATCTTTATTTCTTTCCTTTATTTTTCCAATCCTTGGTTTCTTGATGATGACTTGTTTCTTTTTTCTCTGTATTTATTTTCTTTTAACTCACTAAACTTTTAATTCCCCTAACCTCAAAACACTTGCAATTCATCAGCAGGCACAGATGTATATTGCAGACGAAGAAGTCTGAACTGTCACGTAGGTATCAATACTCAAATTTTCATATGGTAATTAGGCACATAAATATTTTCATCAATAGACTAAAGAATGCTACAAGTTAGAGATCCTTACACCATGAAGACTTAGCAGCCCAAATTGCTCTATGATATCTTTCGGAATTGGATCAACATTGACAGGCAAGGCTTGTAAGGCTCTGGAAGAAAATAAAAGAATACTATATTGAACAATCTTTTACAGGGCATTCTGTTTCCTTTGTTTAGATAAGAAGGTTGTTGCAACAGATACTTCTTTCTAGATAAAATTTGAACTCAATGTAGAAACAGAAACAAATACACATGCAATATGTCCACATCAACATGCAAAACATGGAGAGAAGAAGCTTTGGAATGATATTAGTTTTTGTTTAAGCATAAGTAAAATGGAGCATAATGAAGTATATATAACGCATGTTCAGCAAAGCACACACTAACACATACTTGGAGGTAAAACTCGGAGATCATACCTAATCATCCAAGTGTCTTGAATCTATCATACAAAGCACGGAGATATAGAGAGACAAAATTATATAATGAAGGACTCTTGACGTATTAATTGTGATATAAAGGTTAATCTTAATCTACAAGGAAAATTTTACTGTATGACAATAAGACCAGTAATGCTTTTAATGCACTTAATGTACAACACAATAACGGATCGGCAAGAGCATAAGATACGGTAGAAATGAGAATGCTGTGTTGGACAAGTGCCTCAAAGGTCAAGTTGTACAAAGGAAGGTTAATTAAGTGGTTTCTCTTGACTAACATCATTTTATCAAGTTGATTAGTTAACCACTACTAAACAAGAAACATTTTTTTATAAAAAAAATTATTAAAAATGAGATTCTGACTTACAAGAATATGGAAGCACCAACCTTGCAATAATGTCCCTAAGAAAAGTTGGGTTCAAACCCCCTTTTGAAGGGTAGATAGGATATGGCCTCTCTTTAGCAAAAAAAGATAAATCTTTTCCATCTTCAAGCACATCAATATTATATTCCCTGATCTCATAGTGAGATTTAGCACGCATAGTCCTGACCTATTTTAAAAAGCAACAATCATGTCCAGTCTTACAAAATTCTAAAACTAAATTAAAACAGAATATTCATGTATAACTGAAGGAAAAAGGTTTATGTCCATGCAAGTATGAAATAAGTGAGATTAAAGCAAAGTACACTCAATCATATAAATATAATACAAATTTCAATTATAAAACATATTAGAATATATATTGAATATCTTGAAGGTGAGAGTGATGCATAATAGATTAAGATAATTAATGTTACTTTATTGGCGATAATTGTCGTTAGAACCTTATCTTATTCTTAGAGATTTCATCTTATCTACAGACTACAATAAGTTATTTGTTCCTATATTTGATTATGGTTTGGAGTCCAGTGTTTAATCTAATTCCTAGTATAAATAGGACTTAGTGCTATGCCTTTGATAACAAATCATAATGCATCTTATCAATTTAATATACTATTATTCCAAGTCTAGAAACTACTCTTTCCTATCCCTATTTCCACTTCCACACGGGTCCTTACAAGATTCCCAACATTAATTATAATAATAGAAGTTATAAAAATAATAATAATAAAGGTATTCAACAAAAGGTTAATTGCTATGTATTGTTAGTATAAAATATTTTACACAATCATCCAATATAAAACTCAGCGAACATATCACACATGGGAAGTTGTGATTGGATGACTATCTTTCACACTGTCAATGCATACTAATTATAAAAAGTTGAAAAGAGAACAAATTTTATTAATTTCTGTCATACCAATCACATTCTCTAATCTTCCTATTATAGGAAAACAATAGCCCCTAAATTAGGAAATAATAAATAAGGAAAATAAATATATCTATCTCTAATCTTCTAAGATACTTTTAATATTTACAACACTTTGGCATAACTTGGTGAATGAATATCTATCATTCCTAACTTGCCTCTAAGCTCCTGGAATCTACTGGTAGGAAGAGCCTTACTAAAAACATCAACCACTTGAAGTCTTGTAGGAATGTGAGCAGTAACATTCAGACCACTATCTAATTTTTATTTAATAAAATGCCTATAAACCTCAACATGTTTAGTTTTATCATGTTGAATTGGATGGTGAGCAATACTGATGGCTAACTTGTTGTCACTAATTAGCTTCATAAGATCCTCAACCTTAATCGTGAGGTCATCAAGAATGATCTTCACCCATAATCCTTCACAAATGCTCTGGGCCATAGCCTGAAATTCAGCCTCTGCACTAAACCGAGCTACCACGTTCTGCTTTTTGCTTCCTCCAAGTCACCAAATTGCCCCTCAAAAACATATACTGCCCTAAAGTTGACCTTGTATCTGTAATTGTCCCAGCATCAGTATATGTCTCAACAGATAAGGTGTTTTCCCTCCTAAATAATAAACCTTTCCCTGGACTTGCCTTCAAGTATTGGAGGATCCTGCCAACTGCCTGCACGTCTTTCTCACGGGTCGTGAATAAATTGACTAACCACACTGATGACATAGGAAATGTCTAGTTTGGTGTGGGATAGGTAAATCAGTTTACTTACCAATCTCTAGCACTGAAATTTTTTCACAGATGGGCTTTCTTCTTCACTTCTAATCCAGTGATTTTGTTCAATTGGAACCCCTGCGGTCTTGCAGCGAAAACAGAACTCCCATGGTCAAGACCTCAAATATATTAAATTATATTAAGGAAAACACACACTCTCTTTCTCAAAGGTTAAGAAGTACGATCCCTGATTGTGTCCCAAATATACCTTAAGGGAATTTTTGTCCTCGTCCCTCTAAGGAAAAATCCTCAAACTCAACCTCAAATGGGATATTTCATATAGGGACCCCAGATGATAGGGTAAATTCCCGTCCTTAGCATGACTGGCTGTAGCATAAGCACCAAACCAAAGCTTAGTTGTCATTAATTCACCTACTTCCTTTCTTGATCTCTAACTTATTCCCTTGATGACAAACAGTACTTTTTTTTTCTAGAAAATAGTTTGCATTTAATTTTATCTACATTGCCAAAATTAAATTGTATTGGGAAAATAAAAAATGAACTAAACGGGCCTTTTGTGTTTGAGCGAAATATCATAGGACCTCAACAAAGTTGAAAATCATTTAATGATCTGAACTTTAAAACTATCAATTCAGGCCCTAAACTTGTGTGTATGTGTGCATGCACATTTTTAAATATAACAGCAATCAAGTCTTATTCCACTAGACACAAAATAATATTTGATTGGTTCTACATGCAATCCTAATTAAAACTATTTTCATTATTAGAGAAAACAGGTAAGGATTTATTCGAGCCATGTAATAAACTTAAAGATTAATGTCATGTCATTGGATGAATTATTCTAAAATTTAAGTCCTTATACTATCTTTATGCTTAGACACTGACTTATTGTTGGTAGACTTTCACAGGTAGGTCGTCCATAAGTACCATAAACCATTGCTATGTCTTGTAGTGAGGCTTGTCGCATGCCCTAACCTGGAGCAATTCCCCTTCCCCTAAACTTTTTTACACACACATACAAGGAATCAAAATAAACTTAAAATGTCTTCCATGAAGCAACACAAGTAAAGCACCAAAGAGAAGTTATCCAAAAAACTATTTCAAAGCAAATTTAAGAACAAACAGGTACCCATAAAGGTGCACCAATTACTGTTATTATTCATATTGTTTTTAAATATTTATGTTGTTATTGTTGTTGAAGCTAATTAAACTCTCTCAATTCTCAGAGCTAATATAGAAACAATCAAGTTTGATCAACATTTGTTACTGTTAGGATATTAGAATAAGGGAGTTAGTTAGGATAGTTAGGATATTAGTTAATGAGTTAGAGGGGTTTATTAGATATAAATAGGGGAAGAAGGATAGAAAAAAAGGGGGAATTAATCATTTTGTAAATTGAGCCTTTGCTCTTTGTGAAAGGAGAAATCCTTTGTGAAGGGGAAACCCTTGGAGGAGAGAGTTCTCTTCTGTTTTCTACGTTCTTGTACCTTAATCAATAAAATTCGCTCTTCTCTATCTCATCCTAATGGTGGGTTCCTAACAAATTGGTCCAACCTGCCGGATCCAAATTTGGGGCCAAGAAGAAGGTTCTGCCGGATCCAAATTTGGGGCCAAGAAGAAGGTTCTGCCGGATCCAAATTTGGGCCAAGAAGAAGGTTCTGCAGGATCCAAATCTGGGCCAAGAAGAAGGGGCTGCCAGTTGCAGAAGGATGTGGCCTACCTCAAGGCACACATGCCAGATTTACAGCAAATCAAAAATCTTATTATGGAGTGCTTAAACAGAAAGGAGAAAGAAGGATCGGAGGGCAAAGGGGAAGCATCTGTCAACAATCAAAGAGGGTCAGAAGAGAAAAAGGAGGACAGTGACCAAGAGGAAGTCTTGCCACATTCTTGGTTTAAAAAGGTAGAATTACCCACATTTGAAGGGAACGACCCCTTGGGGTGGCTGGCTCGCGCAGAGAAATTCTTTGAAGTGCAGCAAGTCAAACAATCAGAGAAGTTAAAACTAGCATTGATCAGCATGGAGGGCAATGCATGTCACTGGTTCCAATATTGGCGAGACAAAGCCAAGAATCCTTCTTGGGAGGAGTTTTCTGGTGCATTGATGAAAAGGTATGGAGGGAATGGACGCGAGACAGTGTTTGAGAGGCTGGCAACTATCAGACAGACTGGCAGCTTGGAAGAATTTATCCAAGAATTTGAACTTCTGGTTGCTCAAGCAAAACCCACCTCTGAAGATCAAATCTTGGGTTATTTCTTGGCTGGTTTAAGCAAAGACATTGAAGGGCAGGTGCGCCCTCATAACCCAACAGACTTACATCGCGCCATGGAAATTGCTCGCGACATAGAAGAGGCTTTAAAGGAAAGCCACAATTACAGAGATTACAGTTCTGCAAATTCTGGGTTCAAATATCAAGGTGGTGGGGGCATCGTGTCACGGGTAGAGGCATTTGGAGGCACCAATAGTGCCCAAGAGTCCAATGGTGGGACTCGTGGATTTCAGGGAGGAAGTAGAGCTACTTCTGAATCTTCTGCAGCTAGGTCAGGGGGAAATGATTTTCAAGGAGCAAGAAACAAAGGAACTAGAAGCCTCCCTTATGATGAATCTTTGAAAAGGAGGAAGGAAAATCGTTGTTTCCACTATAATCAAGCTTTTAGTCCAGGCCATAGATGCCTAGAGAAGAATTTAAGGGTCGTAATCTTAGGAGAAGAGGAGCTAGCAGATAGAGAAGGAGATTATGCTAGATTGGAAGAGGAAGAGGACCAAGAAGAAACAGGTTGAAGTTATACAGAATCCAGTTCTCCCTTCACCACCACCAAAGCCACCTTTGCTGTTATGTTTTCATTGTCAGATTTCAACCTTGAGGACAAGGTTGTTTTGAGGTGGGGTGTAATGTTAGGATATTAGAATAAGGGAGTTAGTTAGGATAATTAGGATATTAGTTAATGAGTTAGAGGGGTTTATTAGATATAAATAGGGGAAGAAGGATAGAAAAAAAGGGGGAATTAATCATTTTGTAAATTGAGCCTTTGCTCTTTGTGAAAGGAGAAATCCTTTGTGAAGGGGAAACCCTTGGAGGAGAGAGTTCTCTTCTGTTTTCTATGTTCTTGTACCTTAATCAATAAAATTCACTCTTCTCTATCTCATCCTAACGGTGGGTTCCTAACAGTTACAGTGTCCAATGCAACCACCAATTTAGTCACTTGAATAAATCAAACCATGACTCCTACATCTCGTCAATTAATTTTAGTGACTAATTATACCTAAATCTTGGAAAATTCCACATCTTTGTTTGCCTCAATTAGAGTGATGCGGTTCAAAAACCTATTGGGCAACTTCACTTAATTGATTTCAAAATAGGTATCAAAGCCTATAGCCCATCGTCGTGTATCACTTGTTTTAATAGAAATTTGAGGACAGGGTGTTGAAAATTCTCTAATCACTTACCTCAATTACTGAAGTGAAGTTTAAAAACTTGTTGGGCAACTTCCCTTGATGTCAATGGACTTTTAGATGAAATCTAACACAAATAGCTCATTTGGGTAAACAACTCAATTAAGCATCTATGGAATAAGTACTTATCATGTAAGCACTTGTGTATAATCTGTTTTTAGAATTATAGAAAAAATAGGGTTGGTGAGCTTATTAAGTTGCAAGTTGTTTCCATAAGCTATATTGGTGAGCTTATTAAAATAAGTTTAAAACAACTTATATTATGAACATGTCGTTAGTTTCGATTATAAGTTATTTCACTAAGTTCTTTCAAACATTTATGCAAGTATTTGTCATAAGATAAGTCCAAATAAGTTGTAAATAAGATCTTTCAACATACCTAAATAATAAAATTTTCAGTGATTTTACGCAAGTTTCATGTTTGGGTAGGCAATCAAACATGGTCAAACTCACTCTCATACAAAGAGCATAATATAATTTCTTATTTCACGTAGTGTACCTATTATCACCTTCAACACCCTCATTTATTAAGATATTCCGTATCAACTTGAGGAAATAATAATTCATTCATATACTGAAAACTTGCTATACAATAAGAAAGGTTGGGGAGTAGGTGCAGTAGAACAAACTTACCTTGCCACTGACACATACTATGTCTCCCTCTTGATACTTTCCTGCGAGGCTAGTAAGGAATGGTTTAAAAGTAAAACGAGAGCCACGAAAAAATTTCTTTAGATGCAAATAAATTGTCTTCTCTTGCACTTCAATAGCATCATCAGTCATGTGCTTAGAATCAGATTCACTTTCAGCAATCTGACAACCCACAATCACCTCAAGAAATGAAAATGAACAATTAGCTTTGACTCCCCTGCAAAGGAAACACTAAAATTTATCAACTTCAAAAAAAATTGAATCACCACCAGTTTCTAGGATATTGACAATGTAATTTTACACACCATGACATGCACCTGGACAGGTGCAAGACACAGTGATGTCATGATTCCTAGTACCCCACTGCACCAAAAGATTAAGTTTCTAGGCGCGAATGGATTTATTCCATTCTTAACACCCTCACACAGATGCCATTTGGGCCTGAAGCATAGTCTATAGACAATGCACGAACCCATTTCCACAGTATGTTCAAATTCATTTCTTTTAATCTCAAGAGAATGACGGCTAGGAAAAAAATCTTGATCACTTGGCCAAGGAGCCTGGCTCTTATACCGTGTCATGAACCAACTATTTCAAAAGCTTAAGCTATTAGGTAAAGACACCTAAAAGGTTTTGATGGGAACACTTTTAATGAAGGGAAAATTAGGAGGAGTATCAAAGTTTATGAAAGAAAGAAATGGAAACCAATTAATTGGGGACCACACATCTCAGCACTCACCCATCTGTGCACTAAATGGAAACCATTTCTCATTCTTTGGAATTTCTATTTTCCTTTTTTGTAAGAAGTTTCTTCCTTACTCAGAAAGTACAGATTCTAGTGGCTTTTGCAGTGATTGTGGATTGACTGGTTGATGAGATATACACCCATCCATGACTGCTTGTTTTACATCCATATTCTGCTTGATTTCTGCCTCAACCTTCCTGCTGTCTTCTTGGCTATCATTCTACACCTTTGTACCTTCATCTTTCTCCATGATTACAATTTCTCCTGTTCTTTCTCTTTATCAGATTTTGTTTGTGCCATAGGTCCTTGTTTCTCTTCTTGCACTTCATCTCTGCAACAGTTTTCTTGTTCCCCAGTTTCTGAATCTTGAATCCAAATATCTGGATCAAATTCTGGCTGGAACTCTTTGAGAAAAGCCTTCATGAATTTCCACCATGATTCACTAGGATGGTCCCCTTACCACAAATACCACCAAACAAATGCACGTGCTGGCATAGCCTTCCCAACTCTCTGCATCTTCTCTTCCTCAGTTATTTAAGTTGCCAGAAAATACTGCTCCACATTAATCAGCCACCAACAGGTTTCTTTTCCGTCAAATTCTGGAAGCATCTTCAAGAATAGATACCCACAGCTCCAAGATCAGAGCTCTCATACCAGCCGATAGAAACCTAGTATTTTATTAGAAAAAATAAGGGACACTTCCCCAATACAGTGCCTAACTTGCAGAACTTTGAGGGTCTGCACCTCTGTTCTGAATGAGGTTGGAGGTCAGTCTGTGACTGCACCAAAACCATTACAGGTATATAGAAGGAAAAAAAAAGAAATAACTCATTTATACTAAACCATTACAGGGTCATTACTGATTTATACTACATCAGTTATGACAACTCAGTAAGGATAATGCAAATAAAGAGGACAGAATCCCTGTGAATGAGGGACAGATTTCGGTAATTGTAAACAAGGAGGTGCCTAGTGGAAGAGAGTTGTATCAGAATACAATTGAATTGAAGAATCAAGATTCATTCTTCTTCTACTTGTACCTTCTCTACAATTGTTCATTCTATCAGCATACTCTCGTGTGTGTGTGTATGAGTTTGCAAAACCACCAGGTTCCTAACAACCTCCCAATGCCCAAAGTCCCCAAATGCACTCAAATGACAAGATACCCCCTCGCTTCACTTCACCTCTTATTTATAGACAACATGCCTTATTTCTGTAATTGTCCCAGCCCCAACTAACTCACTAATGTAACTAAACTGATTAACTAACTCTCTTATTAACATATAACCAACTACTAGTGAGTATATCAGCAATCATTTTAGATTGGACAGAAAACTACATATTTTATCAGCATTCAAATCACAAATTGTCTTACAGTTACTGCAGAAAGTTTTGGTCCTATGATGATATGCTAACTAAGAATGTCACTTGAACAGGTGGAAAGTGAGAAGATGGAACACATGGAATGAATATACGAAGGTCAAAAATCATTTTAAACTCATCCTCCATTGTCCACCTCTCAACTAAACACAGCATAAGCATCTGCAAAGACATTAAAATTAATAAATGATTGTGATTTATATCCTAATCTTCCCCATTTATATCAATAAAACCCTTTAACTACAGTCTTCATCCAATTAGGCGTAAGTAACTCACGCGTCGTCCAACAGCTGCTGGGACACCATCATATCACCTCTGCCACTCTTGTTGAAGCTTCCCTAGCTCGTTTATTGTCTCAGATGTCTATTCTTACCTGTTTGGTTTGTGAAGTTCAACATGAGCCTTTCTCCTCTTGGGGTTTTATCCTCCAGCTCCAAAATGTCTACCTTAGGTTCTGTTGGGACCGCTCCAGAACGTCCTCAGTGTTCTTATTGTATGAGAGTAGGCCACACTCAGCACAATTGTTATTCCATCTATGGATTTCCTAAGAAGACAGAGAATGCCTCAGTTTAAAAATTTTAAGCACAAATTGTATGAAGATAAATATCAAGCATACCTTAAATTCAAGTCCAGTAGCCAAGTTCATTCATCTTCAACTCCTAGTGTTTCTATAGCATGTATTTCACAATCTATGGACAGTCACGGTCCAGGGATAATAGACTCAGGTGTTTCTGACCACATTTCTGGTAATTCACCTCCGTCTCCCCTAAAGTTCCCTCATCCATTCACCATAGCAAATGGTACTAAGGTTACTTCAAAGGAGTTGGTCAAGTCTCTCTTTCTCCTTCCTTGAACTGAAAATTTGTCCTCTTTGTTACTAATTGTCCTTATAATCTCATCTCCTTAAGTCAATTGACCAAGTCATTAAATTGTTCTGTTTAATTTGATGCTGATTCTTTTGTCATACATGAACGTGGTAGAAAAGGATTTATTGGAGTAGGACATGAATCTAGAGGTCTCTACCATCATTAGACAAGCTCTCAGCTAGTACCACTAAATGTGTCTTTCTTGGGTATTGACGGCTTCAAAAAGGATACAGATGTTGTTCTCTAAACACCAAGAAGTATTACATGATTGCTGATGTCACCTTTTTCGAAAAGACACTTTTCTATCCCCTGTCTATGAAAGATCTCAATTCTGTTCAGCAAGTCTTACCTGTTCCATCCCTTTCTCCATCACTATTATTTCCTGCTTCTGAGACTTCAAGTCAAGAAGAAAATCAAGTCCATTCCTCTCTTAATAATTCACCTAAACCATCTCCACCTCATCTCATTACATACCAATGAAGGACACAAAGGATTGCTCCACCCATGAAGATTCATCTGATTCATGTCCCTCACCATCAGTTGCCAAAACTACGGATCCAACTGTAGATGACTTCACTTGCCTATTGCCATTAGGAAAGGTATTCAATCTACTTGAAATCCTCATCCTATTTATAATTGTTTGAGTTATCATAGATTATCTCCTTTATATTTCGCCTTTGTTTCTGTCATATCTCCTATTTCTATCCCCAAAAATGTCTATAAAGCACTTGATCATCTTGGATGGCGACAAGTCATGATTGCTGAAATGCAGGCCCTTGAGCACACAATGGAACTTGGCAGTTGGTTCCTTTTCCACCTGGGAAACAAGCAGTTGGATGTAGATGGGTATATGCTATTAAGATTAATCCTAATGGTAAGGTGGATCATCTTAAGGCCAGATTGATAACCAAGGGATACACATACATATATAGTCTTGACTATGATGATACTTTTTCTCTTGTAGCCAAAATCACCAGGATTTGACTTTTCCTTACTATGGCTACTATCTGTCATTGGCCTCTCAATCAATTGGATGTTAAAAATGACTTTCTTCATGGTGATCTTGATCAAGAAATTTACATGGAGTAGCCTCCTAGATTTGTTGCTCAAAAGGAGTCTAGTTTGGTCTGCAAACTGCGTAGATCTCTCTATGGGCTCAAGCAATCGCCAAGAGCTTGGTTTGGAAAACTTAAGTCATGTGCAAAATTTTGCCGTGAAGCTGATCACTTTTTTATTGTCATACACTCCTGGAAAATGTGTTTACCTAGTGGTTTATGTGGATGATATAGTCATTATAGGAAATGATGATGATAAGATTTCTCAGCTAAAACAACATTTATTCAATCATTTTAAAACCAAAGACCTTGGTTCTCTAAAATATTTCCTTGGTATAGAAGTGGCTCAATCTAAGGAGGATGTAGTTATTTCTCAAAGTAACTATGCTTTGGATATTCTAGAGGAAACGGGCATTACTGATTGTAGGCCAATTGATAATCCTATGGATCCAAATCTAAAGTTAGAAGCAGATCAAGGTGAGCCATACTCAGATCTAAAGATGTATAGAAGGCTAGTTGGCAAACTCATCTACCTTACCATTACTAGACCTGATATTTCTTTCCTAGTTGGTGTTGTTAGTCAATTCATGCAAGCCCCTCATACAGAACTTTGGAATACTGTCATACGCACTCTAAGGTATGTCAAAAAGGCACCCGGACAAGGGTTATTGTATGAAAACAAAGGAAATACCCAAATTTCTAAGTATTGTTATGTTGATTGGGCAGGGCAGGATGTCCTATGGACAAACCTTCTACTACTGGATTTTGTATATTCTTAGGAGCAAATATTGTCTCCTAGAAGAGCTAGAAACAAAGTAATTCTGTCCGGTCTAGTGCTAAAGCTGAATATAGGGCCATGGCTTCAGCTATATGTGAATTGGTGTGGGTCAAGCAATTTCTTCAAGAGCTGCAGTTTTCAAAATTCAGCCCATGAAACTGTTTTGTGATAATTAGGCAGCTATTCACATAGCCTCCAATCCAGTGTTTCATGAGAGAACTAAACATATAAAGATATACTGTCATTTTGTGAGGGAGAAGCTGCTGTCCAAGGAGATCAGTACTGAGTTTGTCAGCTCAAATAATTAACTTGTAAATATTTTGACTAAATCTTTGAGAGGACCTAGGTATTCACTAACACACTCTAGCTATTCAATCTAAAGTCTTAATCTCCAAAGTGTAACATTCACATCAGTTTCATTGCATGCCAAAGGCTGAGAAAGATGGAAAAACCCAGTAGCTAATATTATCTACACCCTCATTCAAGTGACAAAGCAAACACCAAGAACTTATGCCAGGAGAAAAGGATACAAATATGCATAAATCTGGTCAATGAATGAAATAGAGGATAGTCACCTTGAAGATAAGACCTTTCCGACAAAAATCAAATATTGCCCATCATCAATTTTAGCATGTGCATTTTGCAGATTAGCGTATGATCGTGGAAAGTGGAGCAGCAATTTCCTCAACTACACATAAAGGATGGGATTAGTGTGAATGCAAGCCATCCTTTAAAATTAAAATCCAAAGAACTACAAATTTTCCAAAATCCAGAGTTTCATGAACCCACCGTGTGAAACCCACAGTTATCCAGCTGCCGTTGGTGCCTCTTACTTAATCCAGGTATGAAGCTTACAGATTTGTCAAGAAATAACTCACTAGGTGTAGAATTTAATTGTGACTCCATCCTCACTTTCATCTGAGAATCTTCCCTGGTGACTTGATCCAAGTTTTCTTCATATATGGAAGGCTTTGAATCAAGCTGCAAAGAAGAAGGACAAGAATCCTCTTTTCCTGACATGGAAGACGTTACACTAGAATGTTTGACATACAAAGAGGGACATTCTTCAGACAGAGTATTTTGCACCCACCTTGCCTCGGAAGAATCAGAAAAACAATGTTCTGAACTTTCTGTTGCTAAAGAATTTGTTGTTTCTGAACATGACGTGGTCCCATCATATAAATCCACTCGAGGAGCACTACCCAAAGTAATCGATGGAAATCTCTTACACATCAAGAAGATGTCCATTTCAGATTTCATTTCACCACTTCCATTCCCAATTAGGTCAGAAAGGTTATAATCCATAAGAGCAACTACCTGCAAGTATAATAATGAATACCAATCAATGTTACATTCATAAGGGCAGCCATAAGAATTCATAAACAAATTATCAACATTTTTTTTTTTGTCTACTCAAACATTCAAAGTAGTAAACTACAAAACAATGTCAAAAATAAGCCATCAAGTATTACGTAAGGCACAAACATCAATCAGTCAGATAATATCAAAAAGAACTTGTAAAAAACCAATAACAGGAAAGCAAAAAAATAAAAATTAAACAAGGGTGAAGTGTGTTTAATATCCTTCAATTTTAGTCAAATTTTGTTTTAGTCCTCTATTTTTACAATGGGTGAATTTCATCTCTCACCTAGTATTATAAGTTCCATAAAAGAGGGGTGAAATTCTCCAATTATAACCATAACCATTAGACTAAGACCAATTTTGAGTAGAGATTGAGAGACCTAAAACACACTTTCGAGGTTTTAACTATTGATATTGCGGGAAATTGCAGTCCCAATCACGGTGGCAATGGACACTTGATAAAACTATGACGTTGCCACCAAAATCACGCTCGCAGACCAAATTTTTTACGACCTTGCACACTTCACCCGAAATTTAATTTCCAGAAACTCAAAAAATTAACATATAACAAAATTTAATCACTTGAAGCTCAAAAGTCCATAAAGCCAACATATAAATCTAATTATTTCCACCTTATTCCGCAACTTGGAACCGTTTCCCAGACCACGGACGGACTTCTTCTCTGCCAACTTATGCTTCAGCCGGTAACACATTTTCGAAGGTAGAAAACTACAATACCTGCAACAACAACAACAAACATCAAAACAGCACCGCCACGTGTCCTTAAATTTAGTTCATACAATAAATGTTAAAACGCGAAGAATAACGACGCCGCGACGCACCTCATTCTTCTACTGAAGAAAGTGCCGTGAAAGATTGCAACAGTTGCGAGATGCTTGCCGCAAAAACACTGAAGAGTGGCATGAATGAGTGAGTTTGGGAACGACAAGTTCAAAGAAAGAATATAGAAGTTTGGTGGAAGAAATGGAGAATAAGAAGCCTAGAGATTACCATTGCAATGTGTTGCATCCAGCGTCGGACCTGAAAGGGGAGGAAGAGAGTCACACACAGACAGGAACGGAACTGCAAACTGACTGTCTTTATTTGCTAGCCAACCCAACTGGCCAGTTGTAAAAATGGGTCTGGAAAATCGGAGCCCGTAATTGAACATTGAACTGATAATAATACATGGAAATGAGTTATACAAATTATTACTGTTAACTATTCCAAGATATATAATTACCAACCGTTTTAAAACACGCATAAATTTCATTAAATACATTATTTAAAAAATAATATAAAAATCATATAGATTTAACTGAGTTTGTAAGATTGCACGGGTAAAAAACACTGTGTAATAATAATAATAATAATAATAATAATAATAATAATAATAATAATAAATTTTACTAAAATATATTATTATTACTTTTTAAAATTTAAAATTTAATATAAAATTATAAATTATATAATCTTAATATTTAAAGTATAATGCATGAGAAATATTTAAATGTTTACATATATACATATATATTATTAGTAAGAGAAAACTAAAAAAGAGTTACCACCTAAATTGTAATAATGATAAGAAATAATATTTAAATCACAATATAAGTCACAAAATAATTTATATAATATAATTAGAGAATTAATGAACAAATAATTAATGAGAATTGAATTTTTTATTATTGCAAGATAATTATTAGAAAATAATATTATAAAATAAAAGTATATATAAAACAAAAATCACATATTATATTATAATGCAGTGAAATTGTTGGTGGAGAGAGGAAAATAAAAAAATCTTATAAATTACATTAATTATGAAAATGTTATATTAATTTTACTGAGTATAACCTGTAATTAGTTTTTCTTTGTATGTTTAAAATGAGATGGTCGTAATCAAGGGCATTATGATGAGCTAACAAATTATTACATGAATAATAAAATCTAACAAAATAATGACAGAATTACCTTAGGTAGAAGAAAATATTACAATTTATTAATTTATAATTTTATATTTATATTTTTATAATCTTTTTACTTATGCACAAATCAATCAATAATTAGTAATAATATAAATTAATTCAATGATTAATTAAATTAATCAATTAGTAATGATAAATTACATGTTTTATATTAAATTTTTCTGATTATGTTTTTATGTGTTTTTTTATAAACAGATAAATTCAATTATGATATTATTGTTCATCTCACATTTATTAAATGTTATAGATTTTATGTTATATATATATATATATATATATATATATATATATATATATATATTATAAGTAAAGAGTAATTTTCATGTTATAAGTTAATTTTATATATTTAAGTTAGATTTATAATTCACATTTTTAATGATAAGTAATGAATATTTAATCATACTATATAAAAATTAGTTATAACCTTTATTATTAAAATTAAAAAACTAATCATCTTATTAACATTTAATAAATTGCTTCAAGTTTTGTACGAAACTACCATTAGAAATGTTTTAAAGAATCTTATTTAGTTTTCAAAAGTCTTATGAGTTTTATATTTTAAATTCTTAAAAATGAGTGGACATAAATATATAAAGCATTTACATGATAAAAGTTGGCATACAAAAAAATTTGTTTAATCTATGTGATTCTAATAAATTTTATATTTTAAATTCTAAAGAAGGTTGAAGTGTAAATATATATATAGCGAGGAGTCAATTCATCACGATAATGGAATTTGATCAAACTTATACAAGATTTTACATTTAAAAATTATACAAGTATATTAATTATATATTATTATACATTTGATTATAAATATAGATATAGTATGCATATTAATTATATATTTAATGAAGAAAATTACTTTAACTAAGAAATTTTTATTAATTTATTTACGGTAATAAAACACATAATAAGAATTTATCAATCTTAAAAATTTTAACTTCCACCCTTTTATAAAATCAAATTTTAATTTCTTAGTTTTATTTAAATTGTATTATTTTTTAATTAGTCACCAACCTCTATCCAGTGCACTTTTATAAAAACATATGATACCCATAAAACACTCTTACTCATCTCTAGCTGTAGGCTTTCACATTCTATGTACACACTCACACATCACAAGTATCAATAACCTTCTTCTTACCATCAACACCTACAAACAAACCTAAGGGAAAACTTTTTCATCTTTGTCACGAGTACATACAAATACAACACTCGACTTGAAAATCATAGTTATGGTTAACTAACAAATTCTCTTGTGGACTTACATATTTTCACTAGCCAACTGCCACATAAGTCACTATTTGAGTTGTGAACTTACGCATTGGTTCTTTGTTGGTTACTATCAATGGGCTCTCATCAGCTAATAATATGATATGATTGTTGTTGGGATTTGTCAAGCTTAATTTGAGCTTGTCATGCTTCACTCAATAGGTCATTCCCAACTATCATCTTAACATGTATCATTTTGTGGTTAACCAATATGCTAGAGACTAACTTTCCTCTCACTCTCTCACAAGGTTTGTACCAACTTGTAGAAAGGAAACTCTTATGCATGTGGCACTAAACAGCAGTCGGGATAAGTGTGAAGTCTTGTCACTCCATGACTTTATTTGGTCATATACAACATTTTTCGAAAACATTGTTCCTATCGCCTATTCTCTACTTGGAAGGGCTAAGCTTTTGCACCTCAAAGTCCACAATTGTCTATCTTTTAAAAGCGGCATAACATATCACATAATCCATCCCCAAATGAGTTCCCTTTGCCATGTCTTCTTTACTATGACCATCTTACGCCTTCGACCATGTCCACTCACTAGGAAATGTTGCCTAAACCAAACTCTTCCAGCTCATAAACCATATTCAAATCATGTGCAACTTCATCACGTACATAACTCTATTGATTCTCACACATCTCTCTCATAACACATTACAACATCGCTTTGAGATTCATTATGATTTCCTCACCCTTTTTTAAGTTTCTTAAAGGATTCACTTACTATATATATATATATATATATATATCCAATTGAGCCATATCTTAACCATAAATATAACAAACAATAAAACATCTCAAACAATCATCTATAATATACATTTCTAACTTTATAGTGCATTAAGTGATATATGGCGTATGTGGAAATAAGGATCTCTACAAAGAAAAGGAAGGATTTGGGTCAAACTAAACTACTTAATAAAAATGCTCTAAAGAGCAACTTCTCAAAACCATTCTATTATGTCTGAAATGATTAAAGACAAATCACGATTCTTAATTTTGATAATTACATTTCATCTTATAATGTTTTATAAATGATCATTTTTATATGCATTAAATGTAACTTCGTCTAATGAACAAAAAAATGATGACAATCAGATGCATCTGACTAATGCTTAGCTAAAGAATTAGACCAAGGTTGTGCCTAAAAAAAATACCTTGATTAACCGAAGATGTTAGTGCTAAAGAATACTTGTATTAGTTACTCATATAATAGAACCTTAGTTGCTGCTAAGGAACTAGATGTAGTCTTGTGATAAGATGAACCACTATAAAATCTTTTATGCTTGTTTTTTTGTTAAATTTTCTATGTTTGCTAACAGCATAGGCCGATTATTATCTGTAAAAAAATCCATTCTGAAAATCTCTGTAAAATGAATTTTGAAATGCTGAGTCTAATCCATTAGACATAGATGTCATATGTAAGTTTGCAAAATTTTTAATTAACACAATTCAACCTCCTTTCTTGTGTTTTTATCTTTACACACCTGCATTGCTCAGTGTCTCAATGATTTGGCTCTAGAAAGCCAACCTAAAACTAGGCTAAGAATGCTTAATGATGACTCTCATTGTTAATTGAAAATAATCCATAGAGCCTCATTTTCCCCAGGTCTAAAATTGCTTAACAACACTATGATCGCTCAACAAAGTTAAGAAAGAGAGCCCCCACTTTTCCCGTTTAGGTTCCATCGCTCAACAACAGATCCTATCGCCTAGTGATGAAATCTAAAACACAAAATCTCCCTATGAATGCTAGTTCACTCAATGAAAAAAGGATAGAGAGCAACTTATACTCCCAATAAAATTTGCTCAACAATAGAGGCATCACTTAGTGAATTGTGAGAAATCCTAAAACCATAAACATTGCTCAAAACTCAAAGACACCTACTCACTTGAACCCTTAGTCAATCTCAAACACAACATGTGACTCAAGGCATTTAATAGTACTTCTACAACATTTCAATAACACACTTTCAATTTGCACAAGTCTTAAGTGTGACAATCCCTAGGCACCAAGTCCTTTGGAATTGCACACTTATTGAGTTTAAATTGAACTTAAGAATTTCCACACTTAGACCTTGTGATCGCATTTCCTTTTAAAACACAAACATACTCCAAATGCAATTAAATACATTGAACCATTAGTATCGCAAACTCATTTCGCAAACTACTAACTTGAACAAACTACCAATCCACTTACACAGACTCACTACAAATGCTCCAAGGCTCATAACAAAAACTCAAACTAGCCTATTTAGAAAATTTTACTTAATGGAATTGATAAAAAAAAATGTTATATAAGTATCCAAAAATTTACTCATAAGTTTATTTTGCCAATCAATTATATAAGGTTATACTAATTTTATTAAGAAAAATAATGTCAACTCATTTTCCTTATTAAATAAATTTTAATTCATTTTACATTATCTCTTAACAATAAAATAAATTAAGGTTCCAAATGTCACGCACAGAATTTACACTAACAATTATCATAATATTTCTCAATTCTTAAAACTTTTACTCTTAGTTGTCCCAAATTGATGGGAAAATTTAAATACTTTTCAAAAGAATATTCGTATGCTAAAGCATAACTTCCAAGCATGAAACTTTGATGTAAGAGAACATAAAACATAAAACCTTTCTTTTGACAAGTGGCGTAATAAAATAAAACGTAATTTAGCAGAAAATAATAAACACATGCACATAACCAATATTTACATAACATATACGAGATGAATTGTACAAAAAACTTATAGGTCTAGCGATTTACAAAACAAAATAGAACAAAACAAATGGATAAAATGGATCGAGAGTTTTCATACAAGGTATCGAGTCAAAGTACTAATCTCAGTTCACCTTCTCACGAAAGCATACATAAAAAATGAAAGATAAATTGTAAGTCAAATCAAGCCTACTACCCAAAACATCAACTCATAGAAGGAGACATCAACAATCATAGATTATTAGTGAGTTGGATCACCAGAATGAACAAAAGTACCCTAAGAAAGATCATTTTCATTGCTAGTCTCCAGTTGTTGGCTACCACCAACCGAAGCTGAAGCCCCACTAGAAATAACTATGTCCCTAGATGGGACGATCCCTTATCAACCATAGTAGAAATCTTATCTAAGGAATCCAACTCTATCACCTATGACATCGATCTCTCCTCACCAACTGGAACTAGTGTTGGCTTCTCCATTACGACACTTCCGTAGCTCCCTCTAGTGTCAACTTTTTGCACGATGGCCCACTAAATGTGGAACGATGTATAGGTGCATCTACTTAATGTATGGGACTCATAATTAGGTAATATGGTAGCATAAGAAACACCCACTCAATGTCCTCTTCCCACGATGTGACCTCTTTGTCAATCTCTCCCCGATGCACTTCGGCGAAACACATAAGACCTATCAAATGCTCCCGCCCATTACAACCAACGAGATCCCACGCCTTGTGCACACACTCAATTGTCACAAGCATTAATAGCCTTTTTTTTCTACCATCAACACCTACACATAGAGCGACTAGGGGAAAGTCGACATTCAGCTCCTACTTCTGAAGCGTTAGGAGTGTTTTAATTTTTCTAGAGAATTCCTGCTACTTGTTTGAGGTAAGGGGAATTTTGTTCCTTGGAGAAAAATGTCCTTGACTTGTATGGATTTTTTTATGTTGAATGCGATTTTTGAACAAACAGAAATGATTATTTTTGTGTTACTTTCAACTGATGGAATGTAATTAAGTATTATATTGTAATCTAAAAAATTTTAAAATTTATTTTGCATGATCAGTGGATTATTTTGGAATTTTTTAGACTTTTGTGGACTGATTTTTATGCATATTTTTATATTTGATATGTTTAAATTAAAGAGAAGACTTGACCCGATCTTTGAGAAAATTTGAATATTTATTTAGAAAAATTCCAAGTTTTATTTACTAGCTATGGATTGAATCTCTCTAATAATCTTGCTTCTTGTGGTACTCTATGAGCCATTGAAAGTTAATATTCGTTGTAAAAATATTAATTTCAATGTATATTTTTGTAAAAACATATATGAACTCCAACCAATATTTGTATGATGTGATAACAATATAAGGGTAGAAGTCTAGTATTCGGATGAACTCTTGATTGAAGAGTTATCCTTGTGTTGTGATTGAAAACCTTGTTTGTAGCGAGAATGAGCGTATGATTTGATTTAGTTGGCTTAAACATGTTGCGAAACATTACCAGTGATGTGATCCTTGAAGAAGGATTCAAGAATTTCCTTATCTATCTTCTATTGGGATATAATTTGTGCCAATACCCAAGGGAATTTGTGATGAAGCTCTTGGTTAGAGATGAATTTCAATGAAGAAAGAAGATAAAACTCAAGCATAATAGGAAGAAGATGAATTGTAGAAGAAGGAAGATGCCATGAAGAAAAAACATCAATAGGTCTTTAGAAATTGCTAAAGTGGTTGTTAGATCAAGAGAGATTAACGACTCTAAGTTTTGATTTATTACAAGACAGACAGAACATCTCAGACAAAGTGTTACAAGCAAAGTCAGACGGAACAAGCACAGACGGAAAATGACCCCTCAAAAGTAAGGTCATTCGTCTGTCACAAAGCCAAGTCTTTAGACGGAAGGATAGACGAAATTCTTCAGACGGAACTTTCAAACCAATCTTAAGACTGAAGAGCTGCATCGTCTGTCACAAGAGTGAAGTATAGTTGAGTAACTCGTGCCAAATTTTCAAATATGCTAAAGTACTCATCAAAGCTTCCAAGATCAGTATGGGGATTCGAGCTTACCTATGCTACACGAAAAGAGTTCTCCTTTTCCAAGAAAATCTCTGTACAAGTCAGAAAAAGGACTGAGCATGTCATCTAATCCGCTGCACACACTATATATCACTTGATTGCACTCTGACACCTTTTTGGACTGCACTTGGAGAAAGCTCAACGACATTCTTCTGTTTCTAACGGATATCTGAAGAATCTGCCTATATAAGGACCTCACTCTCTCAAGTTTCAGTTGGTGAACATGCTTAAATTTTCTAAGTCATTGTTGTTGGTCCCTATGTGTGAATCTAGAGGGGGGGGTGAATAGATTCTTGTTAAACTTTACCCCAAATTCGCGTGTTTCTAATTCCTTTTAATTACCTATCAATTACCTTTCAATTACAGATTCAATTACAAGTTCAATTACTGATTCTATTCCTAAATCAATTAATGAGTTGATTATCAATGCAGTTTCCAAATACAAAGCAGAATATGATCAATAACAATATAGTGAAAACTGTAAAGAGAGTAAGGAAGAAGATGAGTGCACAGCGATGTATACTGGTTCGGCCAACTGCCTACATCCAGTCCCAATCCAACAACTGTTGCAATTGGCTTTCCACTATCAAATGATTCCTTTTGTATCCTTTTACATTCACTCTGCAACAAGCAATACAAACAGAAATCAAAACACCCAAATCTGTTCTCCAACCTGAAGAACAGAACTTCCAAGACCTTGGCACCTCCAAGATCAAACTTTGAGAATCACTTCTCAACCACAATGCTCTATCTAGAGAGACCTCTCTCCTAGAGCAACAACCCAGAAATTGGAAATAAAAAGATCAGTAAAGAGTACACCTTATGTGTAGAATCTGATCACAAATGAGCACTATGAAATCCACCCAATCAATGGAAAGAATCAAGTTTCCCCTTTGTCTTTGAAAACCTTGATGAACTCTAGATTTAGAGCATATGAAAGTGTAAGAATTGTTTTAAGAAGCTAGGTTTTCAAAGACCTTCATATGTTTCATCAAGATTATACTTATAGAACAAATTTGGAGGGAGAAAACGTGCAAATCGAGCTACAACTGGTCAATGTAATTGATCCCAAATGAATGTAATCGATTACACTAGCCGTTAGAACCCTCCAATTTGAATTTTCCAAATCATGTAATCGATTACAACTAGATGTAATCGATTACATCGATGTTCCAGGCCATGTAATCGATTACATGAATGATGTAATCGATTACACCGAGGTTAAAAAAAACATGTAATCGATTACATTACCCATGTAATCGATTACACCAGAGGGGAAGATCAATGTAATCGATTACATCAAGCCTGTAATCGATTACATCAGTGAAAAATGGATTTCCAGAATTTTCAAAACTGTTTTTCACAATTGGAAATCAAACATTAGTCACTTGATCAACCATACACAAGTTTAAAACATCTCTGGGGCCTTAAACAAAGAACTCAACACATATATGCCTATACTCAACACACAATACATAGATATATCCTAGTTACATTCAACTATGGAAAACCGAAAATACATTCATCAAAACCAAAACACATAAGAGAGACATAACAGCATTCTTCAAGCTTCAAGTCCAACAATCTCCCCCTTTTTGGTTTTGATGTACCAAATCACATATGAGGTTTTCCTAGAGCTTTTAGGATATGTGTTGTTCTTTGAAAGTCCTGCATATGTTAGAAATCTTCCAGAAAATACAATATGCATATGCACTACTAATCAATCATTCATTCAAATATGTATGACATGATTCAATCACAATTTTATAGATCAAGACCAAAGAGTTGAAAACAGAAACTCAATCCAAAATTTTATTCAATTTTCCAAACCAAAATCATAACATAGCTTAGTTCAATGAAACAATAAAAACATTTCTTAAAAACATAAAACAACTCAAAATAAACCAGGATCCTAAACAAAGCTAATCTCAACTCAACTCCCCCTATCTAGGATAACCTAACTATTCTCCCCCTATTTGGTATATCAAACCAAAAAGAGAGATACAGAAAAGGGGTCACTGATCATCGTCATCGTCATCATCTTGGTTGAGACGCTCCATGATGGTTTCCATCAAGGACTTCATGTCAAGGAAACGCAGATTTTGATTCCTTTCCAAGTCTTTAATTTGCTTTCCTAGATCCTCTTGGCGCTTATCCATCTCTTCCAACCTATCTAGGACAATGGACTCAAAACGAGACTTAGGGATGTACTCCCAAACTTTAAATCCTCATCCTCATCGAGAAGGAGGATGTTCTTCCGTTGTGGTTGTTCTTGTTGTTGTTGCCGTGGTGGTTGTTGATGTTGTTGTTGATGAATTTCCTCTCTAGGTACCCAGCCCTCAGCTGTCTTGGTCAACCTCATCTTTTTCAGCATCATATCACCAAGAACATGGATATCCCTGACCAATTCTCTGTGCTCGTTGGAGACATCCACTTGACACCTCTCAAGAACACGTGATATGAACAAACCATATGGGCACTTAAATTCATGGAATTTCTTTACCTTGGTCATGTTGTCCATGATAACATGAGCCCAATCAATCTGAATCCCATTTTTCAGGGCAGCCATCAAGATCATATCTTCTTCCATGAGTTGTGCATGATTGGTACCTCTAGCAGCCAAAACCCAGCAAATGGCATAATGAAGAAGACGGTCGTCAGTGTTGAGACCACCAATGCCAAAGGTCTTCCTCATACCTCTTTCTCTTCTTGCTGTCATTTCAGCCTCCCAAGACTCAGGATTTCTCAACATGCTCATATAAAATGTATCCTTCTGCAGTTCAAAACCTTCCTCTGCTAGATTCTCCAGAGAAGGTACTATCCCCTCATTTGTTATTCCACCAAGTTCGAAGAATATGTCATGAGTCAGAACAATGCTCACTCCTTTAACTTCAGACATAATTCTCCCAGATACAGAGTGATATTTCAGATTGGAATAAAATACCCTTACCAAATCTGGGTATATGCAACCCCTCAGTCCAACAAATTTCTCCAGGTTCTGATCCCGGAGTGCTGATTGAAATGTAAACCCTTCATGGTCCAGCCATCTGAAGTCCACAATCTTTGGGGGTACGAGTTCCCTGTTTGCGAAATCAGTGAAGAAACGAGTTTCTTGTTCCTTCGTGGTGAACCAAGGGTTGTGATGCACAGCTTCTGCTGAGCCTTCCTCTTGGAAGATGATTCCTGTCGCTTCTTCGTACGTCTTTCTTCTTGTACGTTCCTATGAGCACTTGTTTTCGTCCTCTTGCTGCTTCATTGTCCTTCCATTGCTTAATGTTGGTGGTGAAGAAGAAGATGAAGAAGGTTGAAGATGAATGTGGGATAGAGAGAATGGAGCCCGTGAGAGATTAGGGTTTGGAAGAGAAAGGGAATGTGAATGTGAAAGAAAAACCCTAACACAGCACTAATAAAGATCACAGAAGACTAGGTTCAGTGAATGTGTGCAAATGAGCTTCCAAAAACATAGAACACAAAGCCCAGAAACGAAGAACAAAGCTCTGAAAAACACTTCCAGAGCGCATGTAATCGATTACATATATGATGTAATCGATTACATCAGAACCAAAAACCCCATGTAATCGATTACATTGTTATTGTAATCGATTACATCAGAACCAAAATATCATGTAATCGATTACATATATGTTGTAATCGATTACATCCTATAGAAAACCAGAAATCAAGTTGAAATAAAGCTATGAACTGCAATGTTAATGATTTTCACATATAGGATGATTGAAAAGCATTTGATTCATCATATAAAAGGTCAAGATCATGTTATGCAATGAATTCATATCAAGTTTAAGCACAAATGAATGATTAAACTAACATACTTACAACACTTTATGTGAGATGTTCTTCACTTAGAATACCAAGATTGGTTCTAAGTTTGAAGAACCTCTCCTCGCGAGGTTTTATGAAGATATCCGCGAGTTGATTTTCTCACGGTCAATGAATTCCACCTCAACATCTCCCTTCTCAACATGATCTCTAATGAAGTGATGGCACTTCAATGTGCTTCGTTCTTGAGTGTAAGACCGGGTTCTTTGTGATACTTGATGGCACTTGTGTTGTCACACTTGATTGGAATATGATCAAGCTTAAGTCCAAAATCCTCCAGTTGTTGCTTGACCAAATGGTCTGAAAGCACAACACTACCTCCCAAGCAGCTACATACTCGCCTCTGCAGTTGAAAGAGCTACACAGGCTTGCTTCTTGCTATACCATGAGACCAAGCTTCTTCCAAACAAATGACACACACCACTTGTGCTTTTCCTATCGGTTTACAACCAAAAAAGTCAAGATCACTAAAACCAACCAATGTGGGATACGTACCTTTTGGATACCACAAACCACAATTCGTAGTTCCTTTGAGATACTTCAAGATTTTCTTCACAAATGCCATGTGTGATTCCTTTGGTGCAGATTGAAATCTTGCACAAACACACACACTAATATGATGTCCCTGCCTACTTGCTGTGAGGTACAAGAGTGATCCAATGATCCCTCTATATCTTGATTGGTCTACACTTTGTCCAGCTGCATCATTATCTAAGTAGAGATTAGTTGACATAGGAATGTTTGAGATCTTACAACTCTCCATGTCGAATTTCTTCAACAATTCCTTGGTGTACTTTGCTTGATGTATGAAGATTCCATCTTTCAGTTGTTTGACTTGCAATCCTAGGAAGAATTTGAGTTCTCCCATCATAGACATGTCAAACTCCCCTTGCATGCTATTCACAAACTCTTCACACAGAGATTTATTAGTTGATCCAAATATAATATCATCAATATAAACTTGAACCAACAAAATACAGTTTGACTTCCTCCTTATGAAAAGAGTTTTGTCAACATTACCTCTCGCAAACCCTTTTGACGAAAGAAATTTACTTAGCCTTTCATACCATTGTCTAGGGGCTTGTTTAAGACTATATAGGGCCTTCTTGAGTTTGTACACATGTTCAGGAAATCTGAAATCAGTGAATCCAGGAGGTTGTGAAACAAAAACTTCTTCATTTATATAGCCATTCAAGAAAGCACTCTTAACATCCATTTGAAACAACTTGAAATCATGTATGCAGGCAAAAGCAAGTAAAACTCTAACAGCTTCTAGTCTAGCAACAGGGGCATATGTTTCATCAAAATCTATTCCTTCTTGTTGATTATAACCCTTAGCTACTAGTCTAGCCTTATTCCTAACCACAACTCCATTCTCATCTAACTTATTCTTAAACACCCATTTTGTTCCAATTACATTCATATCTCTTTTAAAAGGTACTAACTCCCATACGTTATTCCTTTTAAACTGATTCAATTCTTCTTGCATAGCATTCATCCAATATTCATCATTTATAGCATCATCAACACAAGAAGGTTCAAATTGAGATACAAATGCATAATCATCACAGAACATGTTATGAGTAGATCTAGTAGATACTCCCTTATGGATGTCACCAATGATGTTGTCAAGAGATAAATCTCTTGGTTTCCTCCATTCTTTTGGAAGATCATGAGAAGTAGTTGGTGGTTCTTGCTGTTCTTCTTTGCTTGTGCTTTCTTCACCTACATGCTCATCATCATCAACAAATACACTTCCCTTTTGGGGATTGTTAGTTTCATCAAACTTGACATGCACAGATTCCTCAATGCACATTCTCCTTTTATTAAAAACTCTATATGCTTTACTTGATGATGAATACCCAATAAACACACCATCATCAGCCTTGGCATCAAACTTACCAAGAGGCTCTTTGCTATTATTCAAAACAAAACACTTACACCCAAATACCCGAAAATGAGAGATATTGGGTTTCTTGCCTTTATAGAGTTCATAGGGGGTTTTCTTTAAAAGAGGTCGAATCACAATTCTATTTAGAACATAGCACGCAGTGGAAACTGCATCAGCCCAAAAATATTTAGGCAAATCACTTTCATTCAACATAGTTCTTGCTAGTTCTACTAAAGATCTGTTTTTCCTCTCAACAACCCCATTTTGTTGTGGAGTTCTTGGAGCGGAAAAATTGTGATCGATTCCATATTTTTCGCAAAACTTTTCAAAATGTTCATTTTCAAATTCCCCTCCATGATCACTTCTAATGGACTTGATTTTCAAATCTTTTTCGTTTTGAATCTTTTTAGCAAGTATTTTGAAAACTTTGAAAGTGGTGTCTTTACTTGGTATAAAAGCAACCCAAGCAAAACGAGAGTTGTAACATCCCAAAAATTTAAATATAGTTTAAGAGAGGTTTTTATAACAGAGAGAAATATAAAAATAATTAAAAATTATGAATTTTTGAAATTACTGTAGTAAATAGTAAATTACTGTGCAAATAGTAAAATACTGTGCAAATAGTAAAATACTGTGTAAATAGTAAAATACTATACAAATAGTAAATTACTGTGCAAATAGTAAAATCATAAAATATAAATTAACGAGTTATTTTATATAATAATCAAATTACTGTGCAAATAGTAAAAATTACTGTGCAAATAGTAACTTTTGAAATTCTATAAATAGGGCCTAGAATTTCAATTATAATCACAAATTCAAGAACATTCTTTCCTTCTCTCAAAATCTCTTAGGAAGAAATCTCTTCAATCAAGAGAGAAATAAGTAGATAGAGGAAGATAGGAAGCTAGGAGGAATTGGTAAGGGGAGCTATCCTTATCTTACTATTCTTTGTTGTTATTATTATTTTATCTGATACTAAGGTGCTAAGAAAATTCTTAGTATGCTCTGTGGTTGCGGTTTTGTCCGATCTTCCACATCAGAACAGAATTATTCTTGTTGTTAGGAAAAGGGTGGTAGTGTGGAAGTGCATGTCTAGGAAAGTTCTGGCTAAGGAAAGACCTGGTTATTAAGGGAATCCATTTGTGATTTCACCACTCTTTCCTGGGAACTTACCTGGTGTACTATTCACGGACTACGATCACTTATACGTTACTATTCACGTATACGTTACTATTCACGTATACGGTACTATTCACGTATACGGTACTGTTCACGTATACGGTACTGTTCACGTATACGGTACTGTTCACGTATACATTACTTTTGATGGGTGTTTTCTTGGTGTTTCTTGATTTCCGCTTTCATTTGTTTATATTTTATATGATAATTTGTGATCTTAAAATTATGAGATCTAACTAGGAGGCTCTGCCACCTTTACTGATTTCATAACTTTAAGTTATCTATATAATATTTAAGTTGATGAAGATTTCTAACAATTTTAAAGAGTAATTGGAAAACTTATTTCGGACTGATCTTTGTTATGAACTTGAATGACCTTTGTTATGAGTTTGGATGAATTCCCTATGAATTGGGAATAATGTGTAATATCCATTAGTGGATAATATTCTAAAAGATATTTTAGAATGGGAGGTAAGATGTCATTCATTCATACATTGCCTCAAAAGAGGTGGCCTCGGTTAGGGACGGATAATAAACTTAAGCCGTGCGTGAGTGACCCGATGGACAGTGGGCTCACAAAGCGGATAATCGTATTATCTATTATGGTACCACATTGCATATTTTTGGGAGTTGAGGTTGGAGCATTCATCATATAGAAATTTCATTTAAGTCATAATTCATATTTTTATATGTATCATAGTAATATTTTTATATGATATGTATTTTTATTAAGATATTGGAACTTACCCTTGCGTGTTTGTGTCTGTGGTTTGACACCTGTGATGATCCTGAATTTTATTCGGAGGAGCAGATTGACAGGTAGATTCAGTAATCATGTGTGGAGATGTCAAGGATAGCCAACATGAGGATTTTTGTGAATAATGTGGATATTATAATTATCACAATATTATGTACTATGTAACATTTTGTAAATAACTTTTGATGTATGGTTACGATATGATTTATGTGATGTGTTTTATTTTGGTGACGTTTTTGTTAGCAAGGAAAAGTATTTTAAGATTTTATTCAAAGAAATCTAAATGAAGGGAAACAATTTCAAATAAGGATAATAAATGAAGAATATAAATATATTTCAACAATAAGGATATATTTTCAAATAATAATAATAAAGAGATAAAAAGGAAATTATTTTAATAATGAAAAACGGCGGGGCGTTAAAAGAGTAGTCATCTACAACAACTAATCCATATAGATTTCCACCTAAACTAGCAGTTCTAGATGGACCAAAGAGATCCATGTGCAGCAATTCAAGCGGTCTAGAAGTTGAAACAACATTTTTAGATTTGAAAGAGTTTCTAGATTGCTTGCCTTTCTGACATGCATCACATAGGCCTTCTCTTTTGAATTTTAATTCAGGTAGTCCTTCTACTAAGCTCTTAGATGACAGTTTATTAAGTTGATGAACATCAATATGTGCTATACGTCTATGCCAAAGCCAAGATAGATCATCATTAGACGTAAGACATGTATGATATGATGATGAATGATCAAGTTCAAGTATATAGATGTTACCTCTTCTCTTACCTACCATCAATACCTCATTCGATTCGCTGTTATTGATCTTGCAGCAGCCTTTGTTGAATGAAACTTGATAGCCTTTGTCGCATAATTGGCTAATACTCAGAAGATTGAACTTCAAACCTTCTACAAGCAGTACATCTTCAATCACGGAGTTGGATTTGTCTCCAACATCACCAATACCCAGAATTTTGCCTTTGTTATTATCTCCATATACTACTGAACCAGATTCTTTGGATTTGAAGGAGATAAAGTTACTCTTGTCACCCGTCATATGTCTTGAGCAGCCACTATCCAAATACCATGTTGAGTGTTTGGCTCTCAAGCACACCTACACAAAGAAGGATATCATTTGGTTTTTGGTACCCAAATCTTGTTGGGTCCTTTCATGTTAGAACTGTGACTATCTTTCTTTATCCATTTAAACAATCCATTATCTAAGCCTTTCTTTCTAATCATGCAATTATAATGACTATGTCCAGATTGCATACAATAACTACATGAGAAGTTTCTATACTTGCTGGTTTGTTTAAATGTATGGAACTTCTTGTTATTCTTTTTCAAAGGGGCAGTAAAAGATTTACACTTTGAACAGGGCAATTTCAACTTATCATTTTCATCTTTCAATTCTTGAATATTGGTTTTTAAAACAGAAATTTCATTTTCTAAATCTGCAACTCTGTTTTTCAAAACCTTACTTAGTTTTTCAAATTTTTCTGCTTCTTTAAATAACTCACAAAAAGCGATTATATAGTTCATCATAATCATTATCATTTTTAGAGGAGTCAGAATCACTTACCTCATTATCCGATTCTGGTTTAGCCATAAGACATAAGTTGGCTTCCTCATTTTCGCTTTCACTAGAGGATGAGCAGTCATTTTCTTCCCAAGCAATGTAGGCCTTTTTCTTCTGATACTGGTCCTTCTTGAGTTTTTCTTCTTGCTCCACTCTTCTAGGATCACTGCTGTTTGATTTCTTTAAGTTGGGACACTCCGATCTGTAGTGTCCAGCCTTGCCACATTCATAGCATGTGACCTTTGAAGATGAGGCTTTTCTAGCATTGTTGAATCTCTTTTTGTTGCTGTCCTTCTTCATGAACCTTTTGAACTTTCTGACCATGAGATTCATTTCTTGCTCAGACTCATTTTAACAGCTTGATGATGCATCACTATCACTAGCTGTGTCCTCCATTTTGAGTGCCAAACTCTTAGCCTTCTTGTCCTTTTGCTCTTCATCAGCCATACGTGACATATCCATCTCATATTCTCTCACTTACCAAACAACTCAAGACTTGTCATTAAGGCCAAGTTCTTTGATTCTGTAATGGTGTGTGGACTGTTGGTTGCCATTTTCTGCTTAGAGATTTCAGCACCTTTATGTTTACCTCTTCCTCAACAAAGACCTTACCGAGTCCTTTGAGGTGATTCACAATGTGTGTGAATCGCTTCTGCATGTCCATGATAGACTCACCTTGTGCCATTCTGAACATTTCATACTCTTGGATGAGTGTGTTCTTTCTAGCTCTTCTCACTTCAGGAGTACCTTCATGAGTCACCATGATAAGATCCCATGCCTCTTTTCATTGTTGTACAAGCTGAAATTCTAAAAAATTCATCGAGTTTAATGCGAATGTATTATATTTAAAGCTTTAGCATCATTTTCAGCTCTCCCTAATTTCTTCAAAGTTCCCATTTCTCAAATGGTTTTTCAACCTCATTTCCATCTACTTGTGTGTGTTGGAACCTTGTAATCATTACTACAGCTTGCCGATGTTTCTATTTACAGACTCCCATAAAAATTTTCATTCTAACTTTCCGGAAGGGATAGTTATCTCCACAAAATAGAGAGGTCTATTAATAGAGGCACCTTCAAAAAATGGTAATTGATTACATCGCCATTATGGATCAAATTCTAGAGCAACTTACTAGAAGTAGCTCGATACCAATTGTTGGTCCCTATGTGTGAATCTAGAGGGGGGGTGAATAGATTCTTGTTAAACTTTACCCCAAATTCGCGTGTTTCTAATTCCTTTTAATTACCTATCAATTACCTTTCAATTACAGATTCAATTACAAGTTCAATTACTGATTCTATTCCTAAATCAATTAATGAGTTGATTATCAATGCAGTTTCCAAATACAAAGCGAGAATATGATCAATAACAATATAGTGAAAAAATCGTAAAGAGAGTAAGGAAGAAGATGAGTGCACAGCGATGTATACTGGTTCGGCCAACTGCCTACATCCAGTCCCAATCCAACAACTGTTGCAATTGGCTTTCCACTATCAAATGATTCCTTTTGTATCCTTTTACATTCACTCTGCAACAAGCAATACAAACAGAAATCAAAACACCCAAATCTGTTCTCCAACCTCGAAGAACAAACTTCCAAGACCTTGGCACCTCCAAGATCAAACTTTGAGAATCACTTCTCAACCACAATGCTCTATCTAGAGAGACCTCTCTCCTAGAGCAACAACCCAGAAATTGGAAATAAAAAGATCAGTAAAGAGTACACCTTATGTGTAGAATCTGATCACAAATGAGCACTATGAAATCCACTCAATCAATGGAAAGAATCAAGTTTCCCCTTTGTCTTTGAAAACCTTGATGAACTCTAGATTTAGAGCATATGAAAGTGTAAGAATTGTTTTAAGAAGCTAGGTTTTCAGCACCTTCATATGTTTCATCAAGATTATACTTATAGAACAAATTTGGAGGGAGAAAACGTGCAAATCTGAGATACAACGGTCAATGTAATTGATCCCAAATGAATGTAATCGATTACACTAGCCGTTAGAACCCTCCAATTTGAATTTTCCAGTCATGTAATCGATTACAACTAGATGTAATCGATTACATCAGTGTTCCCAGACCATGTAATCGATTACATGAATGATGTAATCGATTACACCAGAGGGCCAAAAACATGTAATCGATTACATTACCCATGTAATCGATTACACCAGAGGGGAAGATCAATGTAATCGATTACATCAAGCCTGTAATCGATTACATCAGTGAAAAATGGATTTCCAGAATTTTCAAAACTGTTTTTCACAATTGGAAATCAAACATTAGTCACTTGATCAACCATACACAAGTTTAAAACATCTCTGGGGCCTTAAACAAAGAACTCAACACATATATGCCTATACTCAACACACAATACATAGATATATCTTAGTTACATTCAACTATGGAAAACCGAAAATACATTCATCAAAACCAAAACACATAAGAGAGACATAACAGCATTCTTCAAGCTTCAAGTCCAACAATTGTGATTTCACTCACTGCTACTTTTGTGTTTTACTGTATATCCCTCTCTACGAAAGAGAAAAACTTTTCTTTCATAGAAAACCTTGTAAATCCACTTGTGTGATATTTTAGCCTAAGGAGGTTGTGTGTTCAAAGAATACCTGGTTGTTTAGCCTAAGAAGACTGTGCTCAAAGAATATCTATTATGTAATAGCCAAAAGTGGCTGGGTTCAAATAATACTTGTAACCATTTCACGGTTCGTAGTAAAAACTCAGTAGTTGTTGGGTAGCTGGACGTAGTCTTGAATAGACTAACCAGTATAAAAATACTTGTGTTTATCTTCTTTGAGTTTATAACTAACAGGGGTAATCAACTTATAATGTTTATTCATTAAAACTAATCTTTGAAGATAAAGAATTGTTTCGTCTGAACCTGTTTTAAACCAACAGACGAAAAGACCAAAGTTTTTTTAATAACACAATACAACAGATTCTGTGCCTACAAAACTACAAAGGAGCTCTGGGATGCCCTCAAGATTTCCTATGAAGGAACTGAAGATGTCAGAATGAGGAAAACTACCACTCTTCAAAGGGAATATTAGATGTTCTCTATGAAGAAAGGAGAATCTATTGATATGATGTTTGGAAGATTCCAAACCATATTAAATGGACATACTTCGTTGGAATCACGTTCACCAAAGCCTAGAACAATATGAAGATTGTGGACAGTCTTCCTCCCCCATGGGAAGCCATGTCCACTGCCATTTCAGTTGGACGTGATATGAAGACATTAACTCTTGATGAGTTAATCGGTGCCTTAAGAGTTCATGAGGTACTTCTTTGCAAAAGAGACAAAATCAAGGTTCAAGAGCCCATAGCTCTTTCGTCTATCAACATAGCTCCAAAGGAGGAGTCTATCAAGAAAGAAAGAAAGAAGAAACATAAAATTTTGAAAGCTGACACCACCGAGTCTGATTTGTCTGATGGATTGTCTGACAATGAGATTTCTCTCATGGCTAGACGCTTCAAGAAGATGATGGTGAAGAAGGGAAGAAGTCAATGCTTCTTCAAAAAGAAGGAAAAGAAGTTCCCTGAGAAGCCTTCAAGCAAGGAGGAAAGCTCAGAGATTATCTGCTATGAATGCATAAAACCTGGACACATGAGATCTAAATGTCCAAGGTTGAAGAAGAAATGGAATCCTCGCAAAGACAAGGGTAAGAAGAGCTTGCTGACTTGGGAAGACCTTGACAGTGAAAGTTCAGAGAAATCCACAAAAGAAGAAGAAACAACAAATATTTGTCTCATGGCCGGAGATGCTGTTTCATCTAAGGTAATTGAGTCTCAAACTTCCTCATCCTCTTCGTCTGAGTCTGAGTCAGAAACAGAAGGGATATCATATGACACACTTTTAGCAAACTCACATTTTATTGTTGAGCAATACAAAGTATGCATAGTAAAGTTAAAACAAACTTTGGAAGAAAATGCTACTTTGAGATCTGAAAAAGAGTTGCTTCAAAAGAAAGTATCAAATGAAGTATCATATGAATCTGAGAAGAACATTTTCATTCTTGAGAAAATGAATCTTTACTCAAAGAATTAACAAAGTTCACTAAAGGATCCTCCATGCTTGAAAATATTTTAAAATATGGGAGGTCTCCATCTGACAAAAGTGGACTGGGATATGTTGAAGAGTCAGACGAAAAAAAAAATAAATTTTTTTCGTCTGCTCATAAGAAGAAGAACAAAAGCTACAGTAAGGTTCCAAATGATTACAAAAAGAACACAAGAACCTTAAACAAAAAGAAACCTTCTTCAACTAACAAAGAAGGACCCAAAAAGATTTGGGTACCAAAATCACTAATTATTCCTGTTGCAGATATCCTCAATAGGAAAAGAGAAGACTTCAACCTGGTACATGGACAGTGGGTGCTCACGACACATGACGGGAGACCTATCTATGTTCCAAGACCTCAGACCAAGTAAAGGGTCTGTATGATATGGTTCAGGGAAAGGTAAAATTCTTGGTATTGGGATTGTTGGTAAGACACCCAATCCTCTTATCCAAAATGTATGTTATATTAAAGGTCTCAACTTTAATCTACTTAGCATAAGTCAATTTTGTGACAGTGGATATGAAGTAGCTTTTAACTCTGATGAATGTATAGTCAAGAACAAAGACAAATTCATTCTGTTTGTTGGGAAAAGAAAGAACAATCTCTATGAGGTTTGCCTTTCTAACCTTAGTGATCAGAATGTAACATGTTTAATTTCAGCAGATGATGAACGAGATATTTGGCACAAAAAGCTTGGACATTTTAGTCTCAAGTACATTCCGAAAATTTCTAAAAAGGATCTTGTGAAAGGTTTGCCAAAAAAATCTTGGAAATCTAATCGTCTGTGTGAATCTTGTCAGCATGGGAAACAACTTAAAGCTTTTTTAAAATATAAAAATGTTGTTTCCACGACAAGACCCTTAGAACTGTTACATATAGATCTCTTCGGACCCATTCAAACAGAAAGTCTTGGTAGATAGAGATATGGATTTGTAATTGTGGATGATTATACTAGATTCACATGGGTATACTTCCTAGCCCATAAACATGAGTCATTCAGTGTCTTTGAAATATTCTGCAAACATGTTCAAAAAGAAAAAGGAATTTGCATTGCGTCTGTTAGGAGTGATCATGGAACAGAATTTGAAAATTCTGAGTTCAATGCCTTCTGTTTTGAAAATGGTATCTTTCACAATTTTTCGTCTCCAAGAACTCCTCAACAAAATGAAGTTGTGGAAAGGAAAAATCGTACCTTACAGGAAATGACTAGAACTTTGTTGCATGAAAGCTCTCTTCCAAAATATTATTGGGCAGAAGCAATTAATACTTCCTGTTATATTCAAAACAGAATATTAATAAGACCAATATTGAATAAGACTCCATATGAACTATGGAAAGGTAGAAGACCCAACATTTCATATTTCCATCCTTTTGGATGTGAATGGTTTATTTTAAATACTAAGGATCAACTTGGGAAGTTTGATTCAAAGGATGTGAAAGGATTTTTACTTGGATACTCTAATACTTTTAAAGCCTATAGAGTTTTCAACTCTAAAACGCAAGTTGTGGAGGAATCTATTCATGTAAAATTCCAAGATAATCAAAGGCTGATAAAGAAATATCAGACTTGGAAAATCTATTTGATAACTTACAGAATAACTCCTCTGGTCAAAATGTTGATTCGTCTATCCAACCCTACTCAGACACAAGCACAGACAAAAGGACATCTCCCAGCACAGACAGACCCTCATCGTCTTCTCAACATCAAGATGATCATGTACCGGTCAGATCTTGGAAGTTTGCCTCAAACCACACCGAAGATCTAATCATTGGAGATAGACATCAAAGAGTTCAAACTAGAGCTAGACTGAGAGATGTTTCTGGATATGCTCTTGTGTCTAATAAAGAGCCAAAGATATTGAAGAAGCTCTACAAGATAATGACTGGATCTTGGCTATGGAAGAAGAGCTGAACCAGTTCACAAGGAATGATGTATGGACTCTTGTAGAAAGACCAATGAATAAAAGCATCATTGGAACAAGATGGGTATTCAGAAATAAGCTTGATGAACCTGGAAAAGTTGTAAGAAACAAGGCAAGGTTAGTAGCTGATAAGTGCTAGATTATACATGTTTTCCTAGGTGTTTTCAGTCCATTTCCATCCATTTTCAATAGGTTTAGTTGTAGTTTAGACAAGAAAACATTGAAAATACCATGTTTGTTTAGTGTTAGTGCTTGATGTAGTGTTTTGTTAGTTTTATAAGTGTTTCTTGTGTTTTTAAGTAATTTTATCCTCTTTCTTGTTAATTGTAGGTTGATTGAAGAGGATATAGAAGTTTGGAATGAAAGCCATGGACCTAAGAGAAAGACTTGGGGTGCAAGCCATCAAGAAGAAGAAGATGAAACTCAAGTCAAGGAAACACCTACATTTGAGCCTAACTTTCACCCAATTTTCACTCCGAATTGGCTCTTTGTGTCTTCATGAGATTTGTAGCTCTATCAAACCTCTTTCATTTGCAAAAAACCAGAGCTCAAAACGATATCTGTGGAGGAAGTTATGCCCATTTTAGTGAAAGTACTCAAGCAGTTGCGAAATCACTATTCACATGCTGTCAAAACGCGCCAGGGCGCGAAAATGAAGGTGCTGGAGGCGCGTGCGCGCCGCGGCGCGCCAGGGGGGCGCGTTTCACTGCTCCTCTCGGTCAAAACGCGCCAGGGCGCGAATTTAGGACCATACAGGGGCGCCCACGCGCCGGGGCGCGCTCAGAGGCGCGTTTCATCACTATCTCTCTGCTAGAACGCGCCGGGGCGCGAATTCACTTGATGGGGGGCGCATTCTTCACTTATAAAAGCTGTTTTGGGCACGAAAATGCAGAGATATGAACTTCATATTTTAGTTTCTTCCTCTGCACACTTGTGCTCTGCGATTTTCTCTTCTCCACCTTCGTTTTCCTTCCTCCTCCATCAAATCAAGGAGATTCTTGAAGATTTGGAGCTTGTGGAAGCAAGATCTAAGGATTCATGGAGCGCTTCTTGTGTTTGATTTCTATTTTCCTTCTTTCTTTTCTCATTTCCATGTTAGGTTAGACTTTAGGTTAGGATTGGGGATTTTGATTTCAGAACTCTTGTAATGACTTTCTCATGTTAATTCAATTGTAATTTCACCGAATTGATTGATCTCTTCCTTGCTTAATGCTTATTCTTGAGATTTAATTCATGAAATTCAAATAGAGATAGGAATATTAATATTTGACTGAATTGAACTATTTCTTAAGGATTTGTATCTCGTGTCAGCTATGCCTTCGGAAGATTGATAGTTGAATTAGGAGAGGAAGTGCATCACTATAGTAATGCATGAGTCTAGGGATAGAACTTGCATGCTATGAGATGTTGTAACGAATTTATCTGTTTCGCTTCTTGAATGAATTTCTGTTTTCACCTAAGGGATTAGGGATTATAGAAGTCATTCAAAGGGACTAAAGACCTAGGAATAGGATTAGTCTAAGGTATCACAAATTCTAGTCTCCAATTGAGTGATATTTGTTGAATTGACATAAGAAGTAGTTACTTGAGAGAAGAATCAACTGAACCAATTCCCTAACTCTCTTCATCATCTTTGAAACCTAAACATTTACTGTCCTTCATTATTTGCTTTATAGTGTAATGTTTGATTTTTTTTCATAGTTACTTAGTTTCACTTAAATGCTCAATTCATTGATTCGTCCTAATAACAAGCATGCTAAACATTCGATAATTCACAACTAGTCTCTGTGGTTCGACATCCCTTTCTCACTATTTCTAAACTTGTGACGACCGGTACACTTGTCGAAAGATTGACACACACGTATATTTTTAAAGTTGTAAGAAACAAGGCAAGGTTAGTAGCTCAAGGCTATAACCAACAAGAAGGTATTGATTTTACTGAAACAATTGCACCTGTAGCTAGATTAGAAGCAATTCGAATTTTACTAGCTTTTGTTGCTCACAAGAATATCGTTCTATATCAAATGGATGTGAAAAGTGCCTTTTCAAACGATTTTATTGAAGAAGAAGTATATGTTAAACAACCTCCTTGTTTTGAGAGTCAATCTCAACCAGATCATGTTTTCAAATTAAAGAAAGCACTTTATGGTCTTAAATAAGCTCCTAGAGCTTGGTACGAAAGACTGAGTTCTTTTCTTATCAAAAATGGTTTTTCAAGAGGAAAGGTTGATACAACTCTCTTCAAGAAAAATGTTTCTAAGGATTTTATCATTGTTCAAATTTATGTAGACGATATAGTCTTTGGAGCAACTAACGAATTCCTGTGCAAGGATTTTTCTAAGATGATGCAGGATGAGTTTGAAATGAGTATGATGGGAGAATTAAAGTTCTTCCTAAGACTTCAAATCAAGCAAACGAAACAAGGCATTTACATTCATCAACAGAAGTACACCAAGGAGCTTCTAAAGAAGTTCAAAATGGAGAATACTAAGCCTATGAAAACACCAATGCATTCGTCTGGTGCAAGCCTCAACAAAGATGAATCAGGTAAGACCGTGGATCAGATGGTATATAGAGGTATGATTGGCTCTCTACTCTATCTCACTGCTAGTAGACCTGACATAATGTTTAGTGTTTGTCTATGTGCACGTTTCCAATCTGATCCTAAAGAATCTCATTTGCAAGCTGTAAAACGTATCTTAAGATATCTTATTGGAACTACTAATTTCTCCTTGTTTTATAAGAAAAACAGTGATTTCAATCTTAGTGGCTATTGCGATGCTGATTATGCTGGAAATAAAGTGGAAAGGAAAAGCACAAGTGGTGGATGTCATTTTCTTGGCACATCACTCATTTCTTGGTAAAGCAAAAAGCAAAACTCCATTGCACTCTCAACAACTGAAGCAGAGTATATTACTGCAGCTGGATGTTGTTCACAATTACTTTGGGTAAAACATCAACTTGAGGACTACTCCAGGTTTGAGACCCAAATACCAGTATTTTGTGATAATACAAGTGTAATTAATCTCAACAAAAACCCTATTCAACATTCAAAAGACAAACATATTGAAATCAAATTTCATTTCATAAGAGATTATGTTCAAAAAGGTATTTTCGATATACAGTTTGTTCAAACTGATTTTCAATGGGCAGATATTTTCACAAAAGCTTTAGACGAAACTCGTTTTAACTTCATTAAGGGAATTGTTTCTTTAGTTGACTAAGTCATTTCTTCTGTACCTTTTAACTGTCTATTTCGTCTGTCCAGTTTATTCGTGTTAAGACGAAACATTGCGTCTGATCAAGTTGAATCAGTCTGAGGAAATTCAACAGACGCAAGGTTATTATTTAATTAATTTAAAGTTTAGTGTGTAGGGACAAAATAAATGCAGCATTAAATATGTCTGTCATTTATTGCACTATTCTAGGACGTTGAGAAGCACACGCATTGAATTGCAGAGGTCAAATCAATCATTAAAAAAGCAATCATGAGGCCATGTCAAATCAGGGGCAGTTTCAACTTCTTTCGTTTGATAGATTATAACTGTTTTAATCCTTGACTATAAATACTACAAAGCTTACTCTTTTAACTCTTTACAGTACTCTATTCTCTCTGAAACTTTACCTTCTCTCTAAAAATCTAAAACTCACAAAAGTCTTTCTCTTTCAAACCTAGAAAATGGCCGCTAAGAAAACCAAGACTTCAGAAGAGACTTTCTTTGCGAAAGATCTTTTCTTACCAAGCAAGTGGGTCGCAAAATCCACACTCGAAGGTGTTTCAAACTGCGTGTCAAGAATGTTATCCTTCCATGGATGGATGGACTTCGCCGAATGGAAGGGTCCATGGCTGATGAAGGCTTATGCTGAATTCTGGAGCGATGCCAAAGAATTTGACAGTAAGGAGTACATCATCACTGTTGAAACCATTGCTGAGGCTGGGAAGTGCAAAACTGAAGGTTGCTTCTACAGTGTAGACTGGATGAAGATCGAATCTGAGGAGCATGTTGATAAAATGCTCTATGGAAAGATTCGCGACCCTGAAGATCCCAAGTTTTTGAGATCTGGAAACCTCTACCCAACGTGCAGAGTCATCCACAATCTTCTTTACAACGTCTTCACACCTCGAACAGGTTCAAGAGACAATGTGAGCCATTGAGACCTTTTCTGCATGTACTATTTTCTTAGGAAGGTGAAAATGAGCCTACCTCACATCATCCTAGATCATTGGTTGAGCTCTCTGAAGAATAGAAATATTTAAAGGAAGAGCAGCATTCCTTATGCTACCTTCTTCTCCCAAATCATCATCAATCAAGGTTTTGATGCCACTAGAGTAGTGTGGCACAGTGAAGGAAAAGAAGTTAAAGGAAGCACCTTTGCAAAGATGCATCTGGCTCCTGGTTTTCTTCATTTTAGAAGTGGAGAAGAAGAAACTCTCTCTCCTATGACCAAAGAACACCCTCACAGAGCTCGCATCAAGCGTGTCAGACCAAGCGGCTCTGAAGCCCAAATACAAACCCAAACACCAATCCTATCGTCTCAACCACCTGTCTCCATAACAGAAGTTCCTTTTGAGGATGTTGCTGTAGAACCCCTCAGAAGAAAAAAGAACATAAGAATCAAACATGTTGCGTCTAAGACGCAAGAAAAAGAAGTTTCCCCGAGTGAAGATGAAGGGGTAACTAAAGCGTCGAGGATGCTTTCGTCTGTTAGAATCTTGACAGACGAGGAAAATCAAAGGAAGATAGCTGAAGAAAAAGCTAGAGCAAGGGAGATTGCTCTACAAAAAGCTGTTAAAAGCAAAGAAAAGTTGAAGCAGAAGCAGAGGCTTGCGTCTGTAGTAGTTGGCGAGTTAGACGAAGCCAAACAATTAAGAGAGGCCAAAAGAGTCTATATCATGCTTGAAGCTGAAAGGGAACGTCTATTACAAGAAAGCATCAGAGGCAATGGATCGTCTGGAGCTGCTCCTGCACCAGCAACTTCAGAGGGCATGAATAGTGAAGAAACCGTCCAGATCCAAAAGGACAATGCTCAACTAGTAGAGGAATTGGAGACCATGTTAAATGAAGAGGCTCTAACCATGGAGGTTTCAGAATCCTTACTCTAAGACGAACATATGAATAGTAGCACTGATCCTATTGTTGCGTCTCCTCTCAATGCCGCCTTTAATAAGACGATACTTGTTGCGTCTGAAGAAGTACCTTGTCATCAGATGATGGAAGCAGCATCTGAAGAAACTTCCTGCTTACAGACGATGGAGATTTTGTCTGTAGTCATCATTGAAGATGACACATGTTCTTCGTCTGATGAGGAACATGTTGAAATAAAAAGGCAAGTTCATCATTTGGTAAGATCTCATGCTGAGTTGCTAAATCCAGAAGATCTTCTACTGAAGCACAAGACAGACTATTTGTTTCTCAACAAATTAGTCATGAAGAGATTTGTTGAAAGCTCTTGTGTAGAAATACCAATCAATAAAAGATCAGACTAAAGATGTCTCTGATCTTAGTGATGGAGAACCGTCTGAATCCGCAACTGATGGCTATTCTGCGGATAATGAAGACTACCTTATTGAGGACACTCCCTACATCCAATTGAAGAATCCCTATCGCTACAGAAGAAAAAAGGGATTTCAACTTGGGAGATTTGCCAATCCCATCCTCTTTCACCAACCCTTGAAGCCAAAGGACTTCAAAGATGATATCAAGTATTCCTCTGACGAGCAACGCGATTGGCTGAAGCGTCTGCCCTGGGACGAGTTGTCACAGCTGAACATCAAGGGTTTGGAGAATATTGTTAGATATAAGGATCATCTTGCTGGGTTATTGATTGAAAGACCAACACTTGGCTATGAACCACACATTCCATACAGAGAAAACATCAGATGGAAGGTTCAACATGAGCTTAATGTACCTGCTTTTCACCATTGCAGATATGGAGACGCTACCTCCAAAGTATATGAGCCAAGAGACTGCGATCATTGGAACTTGGATGCCATTGATAGTCATGATCCATTCACCTTCACAATCCCTATGAACCAAACAGAGTATGTGGGACTAGGCCATACTCTAGGGATTGTTCTTCCTTGGACAAGACCACATTGTTTAGGAATTCATCCTCATTACTCCCTCCTCATCGATGAATGTGAAGATCCTGAAGACTTCGTTCACTCTCTACCGGAAGACTATAACTTTGCCTTCAGAATGATGGCTAATGCTTATAGGAGAGAAGAACAAGGAAGGTTAGCCTCCTTTTCTCATATTCAGAGAAGAGCAAGGAAGGAACTCAAGCCCTATCCTTTCATGATGGGATCTCAGTTCTCATCCTTAGTCATAAACGAAACCAAGTACTTCATTGTCATAGATCGCTCAAGACCATGCTTGGTTAAGTTTTTGGCCAAAGGAAAGGAGAAGAAGACACCGTCTACCCCCAAGCATTTCAAGTTTGCAAGACATATTCCCAAGCACCTTTCGTCTGCTGCCTATGATCATCTCAAAGCTATTCAAGCTCATGCCTCAAAGCCTATCAATCCCAAGATTCAGAGATTGATAAAGGATCATGAAGCTACCTCAGCATTCTGCTCAGGAACTTCATTTGATGAAGAGTCTGTTACTTGTGGCAAAGTCTATCTAGGAGGAGCTTTCGCCTACACTCTTCCTCCTCATGAACATCAGTATCTTCAACTTACTACCTTCAACAAATCATATTCTTGGCAATGGGAATATAACTTTAGCACTCGCATGGAACTTCCTTTATTCTCTTTGCGTCTGAAGGGAACTCCAGTGGTAGTCATTGAAGATGACTCAATGCCAATTGTTGATGAACCTGTCATTGATGAGGAACCGCTTTCACCTGAAATTACTGAGGAGTCTGAATCACCCGAAGATCATGCTGACAAGTATAATGCTTTGAAGCGCAAATATGATGCTCTTGAAGAGAATTGTGAGCACTTAAAGAAAAACAACAAGGAGCTTGAGGACAATCAAGTTTCTATATCTACTGAGACAGCAGCTACGGAGTCTTGTCATGAATCTTGTACAACATCAACCGCAGCCTCCACCCTCTTGATTTTGATGATTCTCAGCCTAAGGGGGAGAATATTTTGAGGAAGAGGTAAAGCTAAGGGGGAGCATGATAATAAAAGAGCATTCGTCTGAGGGGGAGACAAAGATGAAGGGAGGATGAAATTTATTTTGTTGTACTCTGATTATTTGTTTGCACATTCTTTTTCGTATAATTATTTTAATTATTTTTTTGTTTTTCTGAAACTTGTAAGCTTGTAAATGGATTACATCACATTGATGTAACAATTCTTATAAAGAGGTATATTTAGAGAACATCGTCTTGATGTAATTTTGGCTGCTTGTTTTTATTCTGTATTAACTAACTTTGTCTTGTGCAGATGCTCTCTTTGAGATAGTTACTAGTATGGTCTGTAATCATCAAAAAGGGGGAGATTATTAGATCAAGAGAGATTAACGACTTTAAGTTTTGATTTATTACAAGACAGAAGGAACATCTCAGACAAAGTGTTACAAGCAAAGTCAGACGGAACAAGCACAGACGGAAGATGACACCTCAAAAGTAAGGTCATTCGTCTGTCACAAAGCCAAGTCTTTAGACGGAAGGATAGACGAATTCTTCAAATGGAACTTTCAAACCAATCTTAAGACTGAAGAACTGCATCGTCTGTCACAAGAGTGAAGTACAATTAAGTAACTCGCGCCAAATTTTCAAATATGCTAAAGTACTCATCAAAGCTTCCAAGATCAGTATGGGGATTCGAGCTTACCTATGCTACACGAAAAGAGTTCTCCTTTTCCAAGAAAATCTCTGTACAAGTCAGAAAAAGGACTGAGCATGCCATCTAATTTGATGCACACGCTATCTATCACTTGATTGCACTCTGACACCTTTTTGGATTGCACTTGGAGAAAGCTCAACGGCATTTTTCTAACGGATATCTAAAGAATCTGCCTATATAAGGACCTCAGTCTCTGAAGTTTCAGTTGGCGAACACGCTTAAATTTTCTAAGTCATTGTGATTTCGCTCACTGCTACTTTTGTGTTTTACTGTATATCCCTCTCTGCGAAGACTTTTCTTTCATAGAAAACCTTGTAAATCCACTTATGTGGTATTCTAGCCTGAGGAGGCTGTGTGTTCAAAGAATACCTGGTTGTTTAGCCTGAGAATGCTGTGCTCAAAGAATATCCTGTAATAGCCAGAAGTGGCTGAGTTCAAATAATACTTGTAACCATTTCACGGTTCGTAGTGAAAACTCAGTAGTTGCTGGGTAACTGGACGTAGTCTTGAATAGGCGAACCAGTATAAAAATACTTATTTTTATCTTCTTTGAGTTTGTAACTAACAGGGGTAATCAACTTATAATGTTTATTCATTAAAACTAATCTTTGAAGATAAAGAATTGTTTCGTCTGAACCTGTTTTAAACCAACAGACGAAAAGACCAAAGTTTTTTTAATAACACAATTCAACCTCCCTTCTTGTGTTTTATCTTTTATAGTGGTTCTACCTCCATTAATAAGATTAAGAGTTTCTTAAGAAGCTCTTAAGAGAATCATCTTTTAGAAGAAATGAAGTCAATTTTATTGATTTAGACAAAAGTTCGTAGAAAGATGAAGAAGTTAAGCTTATATTGATGATGGGTAGTGATGAACTAAATGAAGCTTGAGTTTCAACTAAGCCTTGAAATGTTTGATGCTAAGTGGATCACATGGATCATCATCTTAACCGTTATCAAAAGGCTAGGATGATGCTTATGTGGAAAGACTCCACACGATGATCACATTGCTTAAATCCCATGTGGAAATCCTCCACTTAACTTCAAGCATTTAAAGTTTTAACTCAAGATTCAAGTTTCTCACAAAAACTTAATAAATATACATAACCTCATGCACCTAATTAAGCCAACTTTAAGTATCAAGTAATAAAGGTATACAAGTATTTACAAAAGCCAAGAATCGCCGAGACCTATCATGTATCTAGAATTAAAAAATTACATTTTAGTCTTCAATTCTTCAATGAACTTCCAAGCTAAGAAAAACTCCACCTCTGGTTCAACCTTTTTGGTCATGTTCCTTGTAATCCTCTTGGTATCCTCTTGCTTGTTATCCATGTCCTCATCATTCCTTCCTTCTTTTAAGCAATTTGTCCCCAAATTGTAAGTATCCCCATCTACACTAAACAAAGAAAGGTCACTAACATTGAAAATATTGCTTCCTTCAAAATCTAAGGGCATATCAAGTTTATAAGCATTATCATTTATCTTGGCAACCAATTGAAATGGGCTACTCCCTTTAGGAAGAAGATTAGACTTCCTTTGGTTAGGAACCTTCTCTTTTCTAAAATGCACCCAAACCCAATCTCCAACTTTAAAGACAAGCTCCTTTCGTCCCTTGTTGTTTTGGTGCACCATTTATGCACTCTTCTTTCAAGGTTGTCTTTGACCTTTGCATGTAGCTTCTTGGTCTTCTCGACAACTTTGCTTCCATCCTTACTATTGAAGAATAGATTTATGTTATTTTTGTATCTTATTCAATGAATGATTACAATATGAATTTATGGACTAAGTACAACCTAATTAAGGAAACAAGTAATTAAGGTTATACAAATCAAATCACCACCAGATCTGCCCTAATAAGTAGAAAATAGAATCTGCACTAATTATGGAATAATTATCTTCAAAACTCCCCCTCAAGCTAGTGAATGTATATCTATCATTCTCAGCTTGCAAGATCAGGAAATAAAGACTGTAGGACAATGTGGGTTGTCAGATGAAGGTGAAACCGATTGGGCTTTGTAGATCGGATGAATTATGTTTATAATGGTGGTGGTCCCGGTCGAAAATGTTGCCAGAAAATTTTTCGGCCGGCGGCCGACAATAGGATGACAATAGCGGCCAACGGAAGTAGTGGCTAGGCACCAAAAAAATACAATTGCAACATTGAAGGTTGCCTGGAGAAAAAACAGTTGCAGCAACGAAGGCTGCTTGGAGAAAATATAGTTGCAGTAATGAAGGTTGCTTGGAGAAAAATAGTTGCAGCAATGAAGGTTGCTCGGAAAAAAAGTCGTTACAGCAATGAAGGCTACCCGGAAAAAATGCAGTTGCAGCAATGAAGGCTGCCTGCAAAAAATGCTGAAGCAACAATGAAGGTTGTCCGAAAAAAATGTCGTTGCAGCAATGAAGGCTGCTCGGAAAAAATGTAGTTGCAACAGTGAAGGTTGCCTGCAAAAAATGTTGAAGTAGCAATGAAGGTTGCTCGAAAAAAATGCGGAAGCAGAGTCTCCCAAGATCGGGAGCTCTGATACTATGTTGAATAATAAATTTATGTTATTTATATATCTTATTCAAAGAATGATTACAATATGAATTTATAAACTAAGTGCAACCTAATTATGGAAACAAGTAATTAAGACTATACAAATCAAATCATTGCCCTAATAAGTAGAAAACAGAATCTCCACTAATTATGGAATAATTATCTTCAACACTTACTTACTAGACATCCAACACTTGTTAGTGGCAATAAATCAAGAGGAGAACTTGGGTTAGAACCATAGACAATTTCAAAAGGAGACTAAGAAGTAGAAGAATGTTTTACCCTATTATAAGCAAATTCAACGTGTGAAATCCATTCTTTCCAATTTTTCAAATTACATTTTACAAAACATCTAAGCATTTGACCTAAGGTTCTATAGGTTACATTGGTTTGACCATTGATTTATGGATGACAAGTTGTGAAGAATAGAAGCTTAGTGCCTAGTTTCACCCATAAGGTCCTCCAAAAGTAATTCAAAAATTTTAAGTCTCTATCACTCATAATGGACCTTGGCATTGCATGTAGTCTTACCATCTCTTTGACGGAAAGATTGCATGAAAAGCATCATCGAGCTTGTGGCATGAAATGAAATATGTCATGTTTGAGAACTTATCAACCAAAACAAAGATAGAATCCTTTCCTCCCTTTGACTGAGGCAATCCAAAGACAAAATCCATGAAAATATCAAAGATAGAATAGGTAACGGCATAAATAAACTATGATTTGAATATTTTGACTTAGCTTGATGACATGTAATGCAATGGGCAATGTACTTAACTATATCTACTTTCATTCCAGGCCAATATAAATGTTCATTAAGTTAAAGTCTTGAAAATGTCAAAATGACCCATTAATCCTTCCTCGTGTAATTCCTTAATAAAAAGTTTCCTCAAAAATGACTTTAGGACATAAAAATTTTCCTCTAAAGAAATACCCATTAAAGAAATACCCATCAAACCAAAACTAATCTTTATTAGAAACTCTCTCACAAAGCTCACTAATCTTTTTAGATATTAAAAATAAAATATTATAAACCACTATCATCATAAATTGCTTCCTATTTTAAACTATAGTAACAGTGTTTCTATGTACTTCTATATATCATGTGATTGTATTGAATTTTCATAATTGTTTTTCATGAAACTAGGATACTTCATCAACACATCATGGTAAAACATCTTCGAGCATTAAAATCAGATACCCTGAAACAAATAAAAGTATTGGTGCTTCATAGCAATAAACCAATCTAAACACCAAAACTAACCCAACCAGTTTAAGCTTGCACCATTACCAAATCCTACATTAAAGTTTATACAGATGAAAAAACTTATCATAGAAAGTAGAAACTGTTACGCAGTGTCTCATAAATACCGCTCCTTGTACTTTGGCACTTAGTCATAATCACTATTCTGCCGCACGATGGTTCCTACTTTATTAAACAGTTCTATACACTTTCACAATCGCCCTTCGCAGCAAGGTTTAGAAAAGAAATTAGGCATTTGCACATAGCTTATTATTACAAGAAGGCAAGTACCTAATGGACAGGTTCTAACTATCATCCATTTACAAATAGTTGAGTGCTATTCAAACTCAGTGAAATTAGATAAGAAAATGGATTGAACTACAATAATTCACACTCATAACATTCACCACTTTGTTGATCTACATTTGCCAGATATTGCACTCCCTTGAAAGTAAGGCTTGAAGGTTTTTATAACTTCTTCATAGGTTGGTCTCTTGTAGTCCACTGCCTGTAATCATTTATCATTAATTAATTAGTCTTCCAAAAGTAGAAAATTTACACCTATTTCAAATATCCATTCTTTCAACTAACCTGCTCAATAACTTCTTCAGGGTCTGCCCATTTCCACTCTGCAAATTCAGGTTCTGCTTCCCCATTAGCTAAGTTGACCTCACTGTCATCTTTTGTTAATCTCATAAGAAACCTATCAAATGTTCACAAGGTCAAAGAAAGCACAGTTTTGGTAGAATATACACATAAAAATACTCAAATAATGAAACAAAAGAGAGTACAGGCTTTGCTAACAGTAGAATCACTAAACTGGATAATTAAGACGAACTCTCACTACTGAGAAGCAGTGAAGTTTGGGAGACACTGAATATGCAAGTTATGCCATATTTTGACCTAACTTGGCATGTCATATGTAAACATGATTTCCATCTTGAGTAGTGAAAATCCTACTGGGAAAGTGGATGATTTCTCCCATCTATATTAAAGTACACAAATTGTCAAGTATATGACTCTATCAAGCACATGAAATAAATAAAAAACACACCACTTTTGCGCCTGTCCATGCCATTCACCTCCCCATAGGCGGTTGACTTTAGCCTTCACAGCAGGAGGGAAGTCATATGTCAACCATTTCTGAACCTGTAACACACTAATCCGGTCAAATGTATGAAAAGATTAACATTCACCCAGAAACCAAAAGAAATCAAAATAATCAAAAAGTTTTTGATATGATGTACCAAGTCATAAATGTATAAATGCTTCTCTTGAATCTGATTCAGGCTTCATTTCATGGTTCTCAGACTTTGTTTTTGTTCATTTTATTACACAATAGTAAAACTACTTTGAACTCTATTAATTGAATGTTGTAAGATATCACTGATATAAAGATAGAGCTTTGATTAAATATACGCAACACATTTTCTGTTTTTACAGAAGAAAATTTTTTGCACAAACCTCAGCAATTATCTCAGCAGATACTATTCCAGTTTCTTCTCGAAGTTCCCTAATGGCAGCAGATTTTGGCTCTTCACCATCTTCAATTCCCCCCTGAGAACCCCCAAAATAATCGCCAATTTTAGTAGAAAATTTTAAGACCACAAAGAGATAAAATATAATTTACTAATTACAAGCAACCAAAAGGTGAATTTTTTAATAATCCTGTAAAGATAACCAAAATCAACAAAGAATCCACTTTTATGATGAGTTAGAACTCCAGTGCTGGGTAAAAAGTCCATCTTGACATTATAATTGTAAGAATTTTAGGGTAATTAAGTTATTAACCTTACACCAGTAGTACATAATGTAATTACTAGTATTAATCAGAGCATTAGATTATTGATTTGAAGGACACCATATAAATCTAAAAAAAATAAATTCAAAACATTATTTGGAGCCTCCCTTTTCTCTTTTCCTCTCCTTTATCCACCTAAATTATATAATTTCAATAACAGTGTAGGCTCTTTCTGGGAGCAAGATTGTTGCGTGTACTGTATAGCCAAAACGAACCTAGATACATAAGGAATTTTTATGTCGTGGAAAATGGATGGTAAGTGGTAATGACAATGCATTCCAGTATCTTAAAATTATATTTTTTAAGTAAGCAATATAGCAGCACATATTGAAAGATTCCTTATGATATGTGAATGTGACACAACAGTGTCTATGATGTCAACATCAACAGGAGACAGATCAGGATGTTAATGGAAAGCATTAGCAAGCTCTCACCAGTCACCACTAAGGTAACAGTAATGATTTCTCGCAACAGTGTTCAGCTACTAGAAAACCAACATGCCCTGACTGTTGAATATGTCAAAAAAAAAAAAAAAAATACATGATCTTTTCCAAAAATAAGGTTCTGCAGTGAATAATGCGTTCTCATCAAAGTTCTTTCTGCTGTTAAGTTATACAAGTCACTTGAATCCAAGTTAGGAAAAAAAATGTCAAGCAAAGTTGCATACAATACATAATGTGAGCTCACCTGAGGCATTTGCCATGCTCCTGGGACATTCAACCTAGAAGCCACAAAAATCTGAAAAACAAAATTAAAATCATGGTTTACCTCTCCAATTTATAGAATAGGCTAAAATCATTGAATATAAACGCTGAACAAATCATTGAACAGGATGGTAAATTTTTAGAATACACAAAAAAATATATATATGTATACATAAAAATCATAGAATATCAAATCCAAAATCTTTAGTGTGCCCTTTACAAAATTTTGATAAGCTCATTTAAAAATGTCCATTAAAAACAGAAGGGTTTTAATTGAAAACAGAACAGATCATAGGATCTCAGTTCAGCCTAGCAATAACTCCAATTTTCCAAATCTGGAAAAGAAAAACGCTTTGCTCTTAAAAAAAAAATAAAAAAAATCAACCAGTGAGTATTTCTGTAACATATTTATTCAAGTTGAGTCCTACTTTATGGTGGCTGAATTAATTTAGACATAACAACCTTGTATAACTGCCAAAGAATAATCTATCTTAACTACTGAATTAAAGAGACAAGTTTTTTTTTTTTGTTAACCAGTGACAGTCAACAGAGTTTATAACAATTCCCGCTCTGAGAAAAGAGACAAATCAGCAGAAAAGAGGAAATCCCCCAACTTTATATTTATTTAGGAATAAAGCAAATAAAAAAAAAAAAAAAAAAACTCAACTTTCAAGCTTTCAAACCGTTAAAATATGCAAATTTTAAGTAGCAACAAAAATCGACATAAATAAAAACAACCCCACTTAAACAAAACACCAAATAAGATCAGTAACAGAATAATAACTGTCTCCCATAATTAAGAAGAAAGAAAAAAAAAACAACAACAAACAGAAGGAGTGCATTAACATTTGTTAAGAAAAAAAGAAAGAAGACAAAACCTGATCATCGGAGTTGATGAGACAGACACCAACGTTGGGACGGTAACCTTGAGGAAGACCCTCCATGGGTTAATGGTTTGGAAGATGTTAGAAGGAAGAGAAGATTAAATGAATAATAATAATAATAATAATAAGTAACCTTATGATCTATTTTTTTTTAGTAACAGTGAGTGAGAAAGTGTTGGGGATGATGAGGTGAGAAAAAGAAAGTGGGAATTGTGGTGTGGGCGTTGAGAATTTGGGAATGAAAAGAAAGAATAATGATAAGGAGTGACGAAGGTGGGAGAGGAGTCAGAGAGAGAGAGAGAGAGAGAGACACGGGAGGGTGGAGTTTTGCGATTCTCACCAAATCCTTCTTTTTATTATTCTCTTCTCTATGCTCTTGCTAATCATATTCTGCTGCCATACCCATCGTATACTCCTTACCACTTCTTCTCATTAACTCACACGTGTTCACCTGTCTTTTAAAGCCCACATTTTGCAAAAGAATTAACTATAGTTATAGTTGAATTTTTGTTTGTCCAAATATGTAAATTAAGATTGTTGTATTAAACATAATTCAAGTGCATCAACGAATGATGGGGTGTATGATTGTGTTTAGTTTATTTAAAAATTTTAAGTTTATATATAATTGTTTATCAATTCTTAAATAAATGAGAAGTATAAATTTTCATCATTTATGTTAGTATAAGTGGATATATATATATATATATATATGATATTATTTCTTTTGTAGATTGCACATGTAATTTTAAATAAAAAATAATAGTAAATTTTTTATTAAATTAATTTTGATGAGGTTGATTTTAAATGACTTAAAATGAATAAAAAATTAGATATATTATTTGAATTAATTTGAGGATTTGATTCTTCAAAAATAAATAGTGGTTGATAAAATTTGATAATTGATATTTAGCACACATGTATTTTTATAAAGATAGACATAATGTATCAAAAATGAAAATAGACATAATTTAAAAAAATAAGGTTTTACATCCATAATTATTTATTTAATGTTTTGTTTATATTTTACAAGTGCTCCGTATATACTAGTGTTGCAGATGATTAATAATCCCTGTTATAATCTAATTTTTTTTATCTACAAAATTTGAATTTAAAATCTCACTAACAAATTTGAACTCAATTTCACTCAAACAAATGATACTATACTTTGATGCATGTTTAAATAATCATCATTTCAAATTTATAACATAAGAATAACCATTATTTGAGTTTTATTTTACTTTAGCTTATTTGAAATGATTTTGTCATTAGACATTTTTAAAGCATATGTCTAAAATAGGTTGTTAGAGGAGTTAGATTATTAACATGAACTAAATGATTGCAATACTAATTTGATTAATAAATAATAATGATCTTTAAATGTACAAGTAGATAAGTAGAAGTTTGATTCTAATATCTGCATATAAAAAGATATTTGATTAAACAAAATGATATTTTAAATAAGCTTTTGGACATTGAAAAATTAGTATCTGGTTCTGAATCAGTGTAACCTTTTAAGAAAAAAAAAAAAAACAAATAATCCACGAGAGAGAGCTCAGGGTGATAAAATAAGGTCGAGCGCATGTTATGAAAACCAACATGAGAAAAGTAGGGCGCAAGATAGCAAAATGTGCGCCGATGGTGACGCAGTCAATGAGATGAACACGCGGAGAGAGCACTAAGCAACAAATGAAGCAAATAAACAAAGCAGTGGGACCACCACCGAAGGCGTTGACTTTCAGTGTCTCAGATTATGGAAAATTGGAAATGGATCCAACTATCATTTCTTCTCTTTTTCTTTTTCTTTTTCTTTTTCTTATTTTATTTCTCACCTTTTCTTCTGAGGGAGAGTACGATAAAGCAACAAAGGTTAATTAAGGTAAGGTGTAAAGGCAATACCAACAAAATTCAGTTCCACTCTTGGCACGTAAGATACACGTGATTATGCTATTTCTAACTCCATGCCTTCGATATGTATGGTAATTATGGGCTTGTCTAGTAGGGAAAAAATAGAGTGAGAAAGAAATTAGAAGAGAGATGGAGAATGATATTTCTCTTTAGAGCAATTTTAACACTAAGTTGTTTATTTTAAGACATTACATGGGTTCTTTAATAGGCTTCATGTATTAATTATGTGGGTAATACATTTTCATATTTGAATCATTGTTTTTCAGTCTTATGTTATCCTTAATAAAAATTTAAGAATTAATTTAGTTTTATGTTTATTTTTATGGAATATGTTATTTTTTACAATTTAATTTGTTAAGTTTTCTTAATTTATTTAAAAAACTAAAATTATCAAATCTATTATCTTTATAATTTTAGTCACATGAAAAATACAAATACATCCAATATAATCTTATTGAGTAAGATCTAAATATTTGGTAAAACTCAGGAAGAGTAACACAAATATAAATTTTGCATGATTTAAATCTATTTTCTTTGTTAAATTCTACATTATTTAAATATGAATTTCTTCAAAATCTATTAGGAGTGACATAAATAGTTTTATTTGGTCTCTTTTTTATATTGTGCCTTATTTCTCTTCTCAGTTATATAGTTATATTTTTGTATATAAAGGGTCTTAACTCTCGATAATAAGAAGAATTTTTTCTCACATACGTACATGTATACACTTACACTCTTTTTTCTCTTTTATGGTATCAAAGCCATTAGGATTTTTTATCTTCCCTATTAAGTTCCTGTTCTCATGGCTCAAGAACCTAACACAACCATCGATGATGAAACACAAAACTTTCCCAATTGGAATTATCCAACATCGATGTTGTCACTCCAATTCTCAAAGGGTCTCACAATTTTTAAATTTGGCTTTGTAACATGACAAGTGCGTTAATTTATAAGAACAAGTTACCCTGTGTTTGGATGAGGTAATTGATTGGAGCAATTCATTTGTTCTGAGGAATTGAATTACTGTCAATTTAATTGACTTTTTTGGATAAAACATTTTGAAGAATTTAAAATGATCTCATTTTGAGAAAGAATTTCAATTGAGTAAATTTGGGGAATTTCAAATTCCATGTAAAAGTGAGGCATTTCAATTCCTTTTGAGTCATTTCACGATTCTCTCTCTCAAGTCTTTAGTTCCTCGCACATTTTCTAATAATTTAAAATTATTTCATGATTATCAAGTTATGTAATTATTTATTTCTAATAATTTTTAAAATTACTGCGAGACTATGCAATTCAAAATTTTTAATTAAGTTACATTTAATTATTTATTATGTTTTTAATTATTCAATATTAAAAAATTAATTATTAAATATTTTGAAACATTAAAATTCATCATTTAACATTAAAATTATTTTGAATATTTAAGTATTTAAAAATGATTAATATTTATTTTTATTCAGTATTAAAATTTAATTTTTAAATAAATATTTAAAAATGAAAATTTGAATTTCTTAAAAATTAAATTACTTTATCCAAACAAAGAAATTAAAATGTAAGAAATTGAATTGATTAATCCAAACAAGATGAATACAAAATGAAAGGAATTTAAATCAAGACAATTGAAATACTAGGTATTTAAATTTCTTGAAGATTTTGAAATTCCCCATCCAAACACAGCCTTATAGGGTTTATTGATGGAATCCTACCAGAGTCACAATCGCCTCCTTCTCTCCATAACGCTTGGATAAAACACAATAAGATGGTGATTGGTTTCTTCAGAAATTGCCCAAAGCATCGCCTATTTTGACAACGCCATTAATGTTTTGGAGGATCTTGATGTGCGAGACACGGGAGTTGTGATACCTCTCACACCTCTTGTTATAACAAATATATATATCACAATCGTCAAGTAATAAGTATTTTAAGAACAAGGTTGTCGATCTTACAAGGATAAGCGATCAAATTTTGTATTAATTATATTATCTGGGTTTATGAAATTTAAAAGATAATATGACTTAATAGATTGAATTGGGAAGGAGAAATTCAGAATTTAAGATGCAATTGAGATCCCAATTTCACTACTAATTATCATAATACTCTCCTTTTTATTATTTAAATTATACTCTTGGATGGTTCAGATCACATGACTACCTTATTTAAACATCAACGAATACCAATAAAACAACAAATCAAGCAATATAATTTATAATATAATAAAAAAACTACTCCTAATAACATTCCATTCATTTCAAAAATAAAAAACTATCCTACTTTGAAGAAAAAGATAACATTGCCAAGAGAGGAAGTAACGCTTGAAAAGGAGAAAGGGTTTCAAAACCCTAACTTCAACTAAGGCTTGCCTTCATGGATGAACTTGGCCATCGGAAGAAGAAGACATCATGGTGGCTTACATGAGGAAGAATGATGGAGGACCATCTCCAAAAACTCAACAAATTCTTCGACCTTACATAGTGTTCATAGATACAATGATTCCCCACATGCATAGTAAAAAGTTACAGATGGACATAAAAGGCAGAAGACAGTAACAATCATCAATGTGAAATCCTTCTGAAGATGATTTGTGCACCACATTGAGGCTGCAAAGTGATAAATAGTACAGGAGCATGCATATAGTTTGGAGACACCACAAAACTGTAACTTTGAATGATCAAGGCTAGAACAATCTTTGCTTCAACCAGTGCTAAATTTTGGCCAACACAGATTCGAGGGCCTAATCCGAAAGGAAAGAATGCAGCTAAATGTTTCCGAGGCTCGCTAAATCTCATTGGATTGAAGTCATGGCAATCTTCTCCCCAGATTTCTTTGTCATGATGAACAGCAGTTAATGCTAAGTAGAGTTGAGTCTTGGCAGGAACATTAATGTTTCCAAGCATCACATCTTTTGAGGCTTGCCTCATTAGCATTACTGCCGGAGGATAGAGCCGAAGCGTTTCATTAATTATCATGCTAACCTGTTTGAAAATGGACACCAACAATCATCAATGAAAGTGGACCAGAATTTTGTACTTAAGGATATAACTTAACGAATTCATGTTTTGTTTGGATAAATTTTTCTATCAGTACTTTAGAAGAAAACAATAGGAAAATATAATAAATTGAACTTCTCCCCTGTGCTAAAATCAACTTATGTACACACTAAACTTTTATAGAAACTTTCTTCATCCAACTTCTCCAAAAGTTGAGGTGCATAAATTGATTTTAGTTTATGGAAGAAACTCTATTCATTATGCCTTCTAACCTTCTTCTCTTATAAACCCTCATGGAGAAATTTATACCAACAGAGTCAGGTCTATGAACTCAATTGTTTGGTTCATTTATTTATCCGGTACAGAAAGTGATTAGTTCAATATGCTGTACTATTTTACCGATATTAGCTACATTCCTAACTGATTTCACTACAAGCATATATTTCCATGTCATGTTCTTTATTCATGGCCTAATTTTGTCTGCATCCCTGCTTCAATTTAAAAGGCTTATATAGAATATAGGTTAAATGCTGACAATAGACCAGTTGATCAATCAGTAATCATCAAGATGTTTTTATCAAAACTCTGATCTAACCAACATTCAACAAGTAAGTGTATTGTAATATTCTCTTAAAGGCAATTCAAACAACAAAAGAAATGAACTTACAATCTTAAGGTCATTTAAATTGTCTGCAACAGGAGGTTGATTGTGTCCGATGACACGAAGAACTTCTTCGCGTGCCTTGCTTTGCCATTCCTGATGATTTGCTAATAGAAGAAGTGCCCAAGTCAACAAATTTGCTGTTGTTTCCTTTCCAGCCAAGTAGATGGTTTTACATTCATTTATAATTTCTTCCACGCCTAACTTTTCTTCTCCACCAACATCATTCTTGTAGGAACACATCAAAGAACTTAGTACATTTCTTGCATTTTCTCTTGTATTTCTCTTGCTCTCAATAAGCTTCAGAATTGATTCACGTGTCTCTTTCTCTAGTCTCCACCTATCCCTGTTCTTCTTAGTTGGCAAATATCTATTGTTTTATCGAAGTTCAGAAAAAGAGAGGGTAAAACACTAAACCTCCATAACGTATATGCCAAGAAGGAAAAATATACCAGGTATGCCATATACTTTATTTGGAGACATCTATACCAAAGTGTAATTTAGAATATAGCATTCAAGGGCGGGAACAAGTAAATTTATATTGTATTTCTCATCTTATATTTAGCGAAAAGCTAGAGATTTAGTGGAACAAGCCATAAAATGGAAACTATTGGATCAAATTTTTAGCAATCATTAACTGAGAAATGCCATGTTGTTAGTCTACTGGGACAGCCAAGTTATGATAGTCTTTTTTCCCCTTAAGTTGATTAGTAAGGTTGGTGCTAAAAGAAAGAAAAGAGATGGACATAAAGATCTTAGTTCTGAATTTTTGATACAGTAAATATCTCTTTTGTATGAGGCTTGTTTGGTCGAGTTTATCAACAATTTATTTATATTTTTATAGGTTATGAATTTAAAAAATCTTATGAATAATCTAAAAGATATCTATAGCTTATTTTAAAAAATGTGAAAGATAACTTATCCATAATAACATATAAATAAAAATATTTTCTAATTGAATCCTAAACAACTAGGATATAATTATAGAATAAATACTATGTCCACAAACAACATGCAAAGAATATTATATTGCGATCTAATTATAAATTATCATATGATAAATAATTTTTATAATAGTTATCTTAAACATCATATTTAACATGATTTTTATTGATTGAAAGTAAATACAATTTTATCCTGACAGTACATAGAAATTAAAATAATTGTTATAACAAATTTTAAAAGTGTAATGATTATGAAATGTCAACAAATTATAGTTTAAGAGTAGGTATGACTTTTAAGTGTTTACCTAAAACTTAATAAATTTATTACACATGATAATTTTTATTAGATGAGAGAGCAGAAAATGTATAGATTGTATTTCAAATTTTAAAGAAGAGTTGAAGAAGTAACCTAAATCCAGGGATATAGACACTCCTAACTGATTGTGAAAAAAGATGCATTTGCTGCTCCTGTAAGTAGAAAATATGCTTGCCCTCTTCAAAACTGCTACCAAAAGCAGTCCTTGATATAACATCAGCAGAAAGATCAAGAAGTTCTCTGTGCACATCTATCTCAAATTCATCTCTCCCTCCTCGTTGGAATTCCCATCTCTCCAACGTATTTTTTACACTTGTCACAATATCTGGCACCCATCCCTGCAACACATCCAACACTTTTCTTATGATTCACTATTAGGAACGATGTCCGCTAATGTATTTTTATTAATAACTAATAATTACAGTTTACTGATAAAAATATTCCTTGAAATCACAACTAAGCAACGCTTAAAAGGGGAGAAATTTTCTTGTCAATGTGTTATAATTTAGAAAAAATCCGAATGACACGAAATAGTTTTTACAAACTCTTCATCCAATAACATTTTTTTAACCGCTTCACGTCACTAGACTTTTCAACTCCCTAGGATTTGGTTAGAAAAAATTATTATATACACAATTTTTTACATTATTAATCGACCACATTAGATTTTCACCTTAGTAATGTGCGTTAATTTTTAATGTCCAAATTTGTACCATGTTAGGTAGCACCAAAACGCTAATTTTGATCAGAGATCATATCCAAGTAATTTATAGTATTTAACCTAAGTTTTTCCTTTCATAATCTAGAGAATAGTGTTTTTCTCATTTTTTTCCCTCTCTTTAAAGGAAGTTAGTCAAAATAAAATTTGAGAAAAACTCAAAAAATTTAAAGAACCTCTTTTTTACCAAAGAGGGAATTTTGAAAAAAAAAATAAAACCAAAAGCTAAGTGCAGTAATTTTTAAGTACAAGTTCCATCACAACTCTTTTTTATTTTTTATTTTTATCTCTTTATGCTAAACCAATCGATGTGAAAAAAACAAAGACAACTTTTAGACTTTTAAGTTAAAATTGTCAAACAACTTTTATTTTTTCAGTTTTAATTTTAAAATAGTTTTTTCATAACTTAAAACTTTCATTAAACCTGAAAATAAAAAAAAATTCGCTTAATATAATTTTGGTTCCTATCAATTTTTTTTAATTTTAAATTTGGCCTCTAAATTTGTTTCTATTTTTCTAAAAGATGACTAAAAATCAACAAAGATAGAATGTGATTCATATATCATATATCTGTTAACCGTTAATACGACATTAACGGAAAGAACAATATTGAATATTTTAAAGAATATAAGGATTAAATTAAAGAATTCTAAAATATGAGAATCATTAAGAAAAAATAATAAAAGCTTCCATCACGATATGCAGTGTAAGTGTACCTTAACAAGCTCGATGTTAAAGGCCAGGTTTATAATCCTTCTATGCAAGGCCCATTGGTCACCCTCGAGGCCCACCAGGCCCTGTCCAAAGAGCAACTTGGATTGAGGGTTGAACCCAACCTTCTGATACTCCCCACGCTTATTCGTGAGTACCTCCTTAATCATATCCGGTTCGGTTACCGTCAACCGGGGCGTCGAACCGAACCAGTACAAGAAAGTTTTCCCGTACGCGCGTGACCACCTCTCGTAGAATGGAACCACGCGTCCCATGATGTCGTGCGAGAACGGTGCGGTTGGTTCTGACTTGGTCTCCGCGTATAGCCGTCGGATCTCTGATGAGTTTCCCGTGATCGGACGGTAGCCAGGGCCCCCTATCCCTTGCTTCTTGAAGTGACGCTCCGTTCGATGTGGGACCCAGAAATTTGAGTAAAAAAATTTCACCGTGTAGAAAACGAGGATAATTACAGCGGGGAGTAAAACATTCATGTTGATTTTACTGTGAAAGTGATGAGATTGATGAGACAAGAGTTCAGTTAGTTGGGAGTAAACGATACTAAGAAAAAAAAATAGAAAAAAAAAAGTGAAGAAGATGAAGGAAGAGTGTGTTGACTTTTGAAGGAAGGAGAAGTGAAATGAGAACTGTTTCTATGTGCTATAGCGACATGTGTATGGTTTTTGCGCGCTGCAACATTTACGTTGCCATTTAATAATTTGGCAAAATGCATCATTGTCATTTTAAATATTGGCCTCAAATTTAATTTTCTTCCCCCGATTTTTTAAATTCGTAATTTTACTCTCGTTTTTTTTTAATTCGAAGATTTAATTCTTCTATTTTAAAAATTTTACGATTTTAGTTTTTTAATTGAGATATTTAATTTTACTATTTTTAAAAATTATAATTTTAATCTTTTGATCCATTTGACAAAAGCAAATTATAAAGTGGGTCACGTGTCAATCAACTGACTTCATTAATTTTGTCAAATGGGTACAGTAGCTAAAGTAACAAATATTTTAAAAATAGAGAGATTAATTGATTAATTTAAAAAACAGGGAATTGAAATTATAATTTTTTTTTTAAAATAGAACATATCCAAATTAAAAAAATAGGAAAACAATTTGCAGATTCAAATAAATAAGATATAAAAAGACAAAAATTATATTTTAACCTAAAAGTTTTAGCTTTTATTTGTTTCACGAAAAAAATTGTCTGTATTAAAAGTAAAAATTTGTTAAATTATATAACAATCTCTCTTAAAATAACGTTAAATTTGATTTGTGATGGAAGGATAGAAATATAATTTTATTTTAATTTTTTTGGATAAATGAGTTTTCTTCTTTATTAATTTCACCTAATTCCGGAGTTAAGTTGAGCTACTCGTGTTTTCACCTAAACTTGTTATTAATTTCACCTAATATTTTGTCGCACAGAAAGATTAGAAAACACGAGTAGCTTCTGATAAAGCAAATGCACATGGCATCAGTATTATTTTATATGATTTTAATAACACGTTGATCAAGTAGCACAAGTTTTTTAAGAATTGAACTTTAAATAACATCAAAAAAAGACCTTAAATAACATAATATTAATAAGAGTATATGAAATCGTCTATACATTTACTATTTTGTTACTATTTATGGTATCATTTCTTATGGATGATCTAATATTTTCAAATAATTAAAGAAGCTAGTATAATATATAACAGATATAATATAATATTTTATATTTTTGACAAATAACAATATTTTGAAAAAGAGCTAGCATATTGTTCATGGATAACTTGCCTTCATTAAACCTGCTCAGGAACAACTGACAACAAACAAATCTCCATATTTCTTTTCCTTTAAAAATTTGCAAAAGTGAGTAAGTAGGAACTAAATTCATGTAATCCCAAATCCCAACAGGTAACAGCTTAACCTGTTGCATTGAACATGCATTGGAAAGTGAGAAATCCATAAACAAACGCTTAATAGTTAATTTCCCGTCTCTCAGCAAAAAACTTTCCCATGAATGTTTGGTCAGACAGAAGGGCAAGCCAGACTCCAGTATCAGCCCCTTCCTCAACAGTATTGTTCCCTGCATAACCTGTGAGAGAAGTTTTCACCCAACCTGGGCAATAGCAGTTAACATAAATCTTCTGATCTTCTGGTCTGTCAGAAAGTTTTTTGGCCATAAGCCTTGTATAGGCATTAACTGCAAGTTTTGACACTGAGTAGTCAGTATATACTTGAGGCCACCCGCCTGTAGTCCAAGTTCCATCCTCAACTTGTTGTAGAAAAGCAGATAGAGTCCTGTCAATAAGTTCCTCTGAAAGGGATTCCACATCACTCAGTTGCTCCCTCAAGGCTACATGGCTTATTCTCTGTCTCTCAAACAAAACATCAAATTTACGTCTAGCAGAAGTCAAATAGAATGCAACGGGTTCAATACAATTTCAAAGATTAAAACAAAAACATTTTACCACCGAATGTTTGTTACTATGTTTAAATAAATTCTTTACAGGACAATGGTGCTGTATTTGTAGTTAACCAAACATTAACGGAGTTTCATCTCAGTAGTATGTCTAATAATAGTTTTGGTAAAGAATTACACAAATTACCAAGATGAAACTGATAGGGACTTAGGTATTATGGGGGCCTAAGTCCCACATTGAGCAGTACAGGATGCTCAATGGAGTATTTAAGTGGCTTGATTCTTCCTCCTTAACAGCTAGCTTTAAAGGGTGAGTTCCACAAATGCTTAAATACTTATCAATTGGTCCCTGAGCAGGTTGCCTATGTCTTAGAAAGAGTTACCTATAGACTAAATTAAGATGTGAACTGAATACTGCTAACTTAGCAAAACTGCAAAAAGGAAAAGGCCTGCCACTGGCTTAGTATCCCTATCAGAAACTCTAATTCTGATTAGTGAACAATACAAACAATAGAGATTACTACATGGAATCGCTGCAATTCAAAGTATTTTTAATTTTATTCAAGGGGAAGGATATAGGTCTGATCACAAGAATTTGGTTCAAAATATGCAATTCACACTGCAGCTACTGTAACCAACAACTTAACCAAAATTAAGCAATTTATATCCGCAGGAAATCTTGAGGGATAATACCATAAGGAAAATATTGAGCACTTTAAGTGTGAAAAAGCATGTTTAGGTTTGACCCCAATAAGAAAACAGTGCAATTTTACTTTGATGAAGCTAGGAGAAGCCTAAGCAAGAAAGTGAAAGAACCATGATATTACTAACAGGGGAATGAAGCAAAGATCAAAAGTTTATACACATTGTTTTGCAAACAGTATAAAGAGCTTTTACTTACATTCCGTCTTCCATTTAGTCGACCAAGGCGTGAGCTTACATTTACAATACGAGCACCAACAGGGGATGGCTTCATCAATGGAATAATAGCTTCAGTCATACTCTTGGTACCATAATAATTTGTTTCAATAACCTTACGAGCATTCTCAACTGAGTTATCAGACCCAAGATTAAAATTAACAGCAGCATTGTTTACCTGCAGGTAAATGATATTGGTCAAAAGCATAAAATAAGAATGTGGCAAACCATATTCTGCATACTTCCTTGTAAAATTTAACTAACTATATCTTATTGAGTTTAATTCTATGTTTAGCATATTTAGATCCACAATGAACAAATTTTAAAACAAATTTGTTTTGAGAATATAGCAGTAAAGATTAGTCAGAAGTTATCAAAATGGCCACAACAACTACATAGATCCAAACAGCACATGCTAATTCAGTTAAAACCAGACCAAAAGCATAGAAGGATGTACATTCTAAAAGCTGACCAGAATATCTAAACCACCATAATTTTCCTGCAACCACTCAACGAACTGGTTGATCGATGAATAATCTACTATGTCAAGTTGATGATAAACCACGCTGAGCCCACCTTCTTCCAACGCCTTAACTGATTCAACACCAGCACTAGCATCTCTTGATGTCAGTATAACAGTCAGTCCATGAGTGGCAAGTTGTCTACAAATCTCAAATCCAATTCCTCTGTTTCCACCCGTTACCACAGCAACGGTTTCCTTGGACCACCACCTATGAACACTCAAATCAACAACAATTAGAACAAGCTATAAAAATCAGAAAAATATTCCATAATTCTAGAAACTATGGATGGCTAAAGGCTGAAACAACAAAGAGTTGGTTCTATTCTCCACATTATTTGACTTAAAAATGTGGATCACATGTAAATCCAAACACACTTTCAGGCTGAGTTCAATTATCCAATATAACATCTGGAGTTTGGACACTCACTTGAAGCTAAACAATAGTTTTTTTTTTTTTTGTTTGCCTCACTAGCCCGATGCATGAAATTGAAGGTCTGGATAAGGGGTCCATGCAAAGGTCATCTTTTGACATATTAGCATACACCAAAACAACAACAAAGCCTTATTGCACCTAGTGAGGTCTGCTACATAGATCGATACTATTAACATACAAGAAAAAAATTGCCGACAAAAATAAAAATTAGCATACACCAAAACATTGAAACAAATAAAAAAAGAAAAAAGAAAATCAAAATCAACTCCTAAAAGTAACAGTGTTACTAACAAAACCTTTTGTATTCACTATTAGTCACTATCCACTAACATTTGCTGATAAAAATAAAACTTTCCACTGAAAAATGCATTCTTTCTAACATCCTCTTTTTTATACAAGTAGGTTCTACTAATGGTTTTAAGTACTGCCCTTTAGCGGGATCGACATGTTATTAAATTTGTAGGTTTCAAAATCGAAAACAAATATGAGAAAGGAATTGCGAAATAAAGAATAAAAGAAAAGCGAGAAAAAAAGAAACAGAAATGAACCTCTGTTGATGAGAGTATGGAATGGTCATCTGAAAGCGTATCTCTTGCAATCTCTTTTCTCGTCGTTCCTTTGATTTTTCTTTCTTACCCATTTCTTCCTACGGCTCTGCCGAGGCAGCGACTATTCAGCAGCCGTGAGATTGAAGACAGTAGTGACGGTAATTTCGTTTACATTTTTGTTGAATTAATTTTTAAATAATTTATATTGCAGAGTTAAATTATAATGGATTTTTTTAATTATATAATTGTATCCTTTTCGTGCGAGAAGAAAATTTTTTAATCTTAATTTCATTAAATATAATTTAATGTTTTAAATTGATAGTTATCTCTGATTATAAGAAGAATATTTCTCACGTAAATATATATATATATATATATATATATATATATATATAAGAGCATTTTAAATAGAAAATTATTAAGAAATAAGAATTTTTAATTATAACAATAAAATTATAATTAAAAAAATTCATCATTAGATTAATATTATATTTATCATCTCTTTTAATTTTAAAAAATAAATGGTCTATTGTATAATTAATTAAGATAAATTATCCCTTTTATATATATATAGATGTTGTATAGAAGGAATAAAAGTAGTTAGGTATAAATAAATATTTAATAATCAGATTATTATTCAAGAAATATTTATTAAGTATTCTGATATGATTGAGTAGAGCTCGGTCGAGAAAATGTGCGATGATAGTTTTATGTTTATTTATGTTCTCTTGATGAATAAAAGTTTAACCTCGTAAATGTTCTTAGTTTCTCTTTTTATAAATATTAGGTTAGGAGTTAACAGAGGATCGTGGTTAGTGGAAAGTGGGACACGTTCATCCATGATCTCTGCACATTACGAGAGTGGTGTAAGTGGGTTCGAGTGGGTAGTTATCCTGGTCATGGTATCGATCCAGTTCACCAGCCCTCAACTCGGGCTGAGTTTTTGGTTTGCCGAACTATCCGAGGATAGGGGTTAGCTTCATCTTGGGCGGTTTTGATCGTGTATTCGAACCGTCAAACGTACTTAATACTCTTGAGAGCGTTTTCTTATTTTAAATTTTGAATTTATTTTGGAATACATATCGTTTAGATATTACAATTTACATTTTAAAATGTATATTCCTTGAATTTGGGAAATGAAACGTCTTTCACTCAAAATGTCTCTCACCATTACCTCTCTTTATCTTTAAAGTTTATGGTGTACACCCATACCTATTCACTCGCGACAATTTTGGTGTCTTCTGCTTCTCATCTTCTATCATGTCCAAGTCTTCTCTTTCACGTTCTCCGTTCGTAGGTATGTCTCCCTCCTATTCTTCTACTACTCATGGTTCAAATAGCATAGTCATGACGTCTAGGGATCAATCTAACTCTATATCAGAGGGGGATAAGTCCTCCTCTGCTGGTGGGGTGTCGTCTTCTGGGAGCCTCTGATGGCGCTTAGGGGCCCTTACCGACCCTGTAGACAAAGGGAAAGCGTCACTAGTAGTGGGTGAGGGTAGTGGTACAACGTCTAGGACAAATGAATTTGCCCCTATTGTTGAACCCGATTTCTCGTGGCTGCACGAGGAAGTAGACATCATTCCTTTCCTATATGATACTTCTGCGAAGTTGCAACTATTGGCTGACAATTATAGGATATGCAAGCCCGAGCTGATCAAGGGGGTGAGCTTGCGGCCTTGCCGTGCTTCCCACAGGGTGCATATGAGTCTGACATCCTCGGGTGGTAGATACCTTTTGTTTGTGTATGAATATATGTTTAGAGAGTTCTGAATAGTGTTCCCTCTCAAACGTTTTGAGTATGAGGTCTTGTCCTTCTTGAACATGGTACCTAGTCAACTCCACCCGAACAATTGAGCTTTTATTCGGGCCTTCCAATTATTGTGCGAGTTTTTGAACATTAGGACTGAAACCCGAGTGTTTTTATACTTTTACCAACTGAAGTACGGGGCAAAGATAGGCTAAGTTGTTGCGTCTACATCTTTCTAGCTCTAATACATCCTTTAGAGAGCAATAAGAAGATAACATAAGGTGGTCTGTAATCATCAAAAAGGGAGAGATTGTTAAGTCAAAATGACTTAGAATCTTAATTTTGATAATTACATAACAGACGGATGTATCAACAGACGAAGAGGGAAGAATGATCAGACAGATCATTATCTACATAGAAGAAAGATGCACCCTCATACAAGAAGAAGCAAAAGATGAATTGTTCAAGTCATCATGCTTCAAGGCAACCTCATCATATGAAAGAACCTTCAAGGATCAGACGGAGTGCTTGTCCCAACTTCAAGTCATGCACTCAAGCTGTAAAGATATGAAGACTGAAGTTGAAGACGAAGAAAGAAGACAAACAAATGAATTCAACACACAACTCATCTATTTGTTCATTCGTTAATCAAGTTAATGAAGTTCAGACGTTGAGTAACACGTGCATTCATTTAAATCAAGTTGTTACCTATAAGCTTTTAAAGGTGGAAATAGACTTTGAAGTAAACCTCTACAACACGAAAAACAGTTGCACGTTTCTGTGAAATCTCTGAGCGAATCAGTCAAAGTCTGATCTCACGCTAACATCTGCTGACTTTGCATTAAATGTTCTGATTGCTCACTCTGCCAGATATGGAAGTACCCAAGACAAATGACTGACGTTCAAATCTTCCATCTAACGGATACTTCAAGAAGACGTCTATATAAGGACTTCATTGCAGCGAGTTAAAGTTGGCGAACTACTAAAAAGATTATTTTTAACTCTCGTTCAAGCTCTCAAGCAAAAGTTCGCTCGCCACTAACTTAGAATAGAACTCATTGTAAAATATCTCTCTGCGTAGAAGATTATTTCTTTGATCTTAATTGTAAACCGCTGTTCGGTATTTGTAGCCTTGAGTGTTTAAATAATACCTTGAGTTTAGCTTGAGGAGGCTGGGGTCCAAAGAATACATGTTTTAGCCTAAGGAGGCTAAGTGTTAAAAGAATACTTGGTTTAGCCTGTGGAGGCTGCGTTTAAAGAATACCTTGTTTAGCCTGCAGAGGTTGGGTCCAAAGAATACTGGTTTAGCTTGCAGAGGCTGGGTTCAAAGAATACTGGTTTAGCCTGAGAAGACTGTGTTCAAAGAATATCTGTAATTAGTCAAGAATGACTGGATTCAAAGAATACTCTTAATGGAACCTCAACAAGTTTTTGAGTAACTAGACGTAGTCTTGAATAGACGAACCAATATAAAAACATTATTACTTTGATTATCTTTATCTGCTTACTAATTGGGGCTAACAACTTAAACTGAATGTTTAATTAAAATCAATCTTTAAAAGAAAAATATAAGTTTGTGTCTGTTCAAACCTTTCCAACACAGACGTAAAACACATTGTCTGAAAAAGTTTTAATTAATAAACACAATTCAACTCCCTTCTTGTGTATTTGTATTTTATAGCTTGAACTTCATTGTACATCTGATACTAGCACCCTAAACGTGAAGACCCAAGTGTTTGAGGTTTGTCCCTTTCTTCAATTCTCCAAAAGATCCTCCAATAGAGTTTCAAGTGAAACTCGGTCAAAGTAGTTTCAAGGAACCAAAACAAGAAAATGGTTAAGGAAAAGAGATGGAAGAAGATGTCAAGCATTAAGCTATAAGTCCAAGAGGAACCGCCACAAAGGATGTAGAATCCACTGATAAGATTCAAGATAACCTTCCTAAGAAGATGAAGAGAACTCTTTCTCTCAAAACACTAAGTTTTATTCAATTTCATCAAAAGTTCCAACAACATTTTGGTTTGGAGCTTATATAGGTGAGGGAGAAACTTGGGAAAGAAGCTAGTCTCCAATTGGTTGAGATTGAGAGTGAATTAGAACCATATAAATTCTAGGCTTAAGTTACTTGTCACTTTCAAGTAAGAAGTCGTCAATCCTCTTGTCACTTTCAAGTGTCAAGTCATCAAGTCCCTTTTAATCTCTTCTCTTAGATTTAATTAAAGAATTAAAGGTGGAAATCCTCTCTTGAAGCTAAGTCAAAGTTCTTTGACTTCAAAGTGGATCCTACTTAAGCTAGATCCTTTGGATTCACAATTGAGATTCAAATATAAATTTAAGTAGATTTTAATTTCAATTGTGAATTATAGTGAGTAGTGTAATTCCAATTTACTCTTATCTCATAATTTCTTTCTCAAGCACCTTGCACCTTAAAGCTATAAAGAAACACAAAATCCAAGTGTAGGCCGTGAGCTAATGTTGAGCTCTTACAAAGAATTTACAAAGATTCAAACAAATTTACAAGAAGACTATAATTCCTAGAATTAATAAAATCTTGTCTTTGAAGCTTGTATCATTTTTTGTCTCCTTCCTTTTCCAACTCCTCTTCTAACCTTCTATGCATGCCTCTTGTGAGTCTCCTTGGAGACAAAGATAGATCACAAACATTGAAAGAATTACTAACACAATAATCCATAGGTAGGTCAAGTTTGTAAGCATTTGGTCCAAGCTTCTCAATTATTTCGAATGGACCGTCCCCTTAGCATTAATTTTGAGCTTCTAGGATTTGTATATCTTTCTTTTCTAAGGTGTAGCCACACTAAATCTCCTTCTTTAAACTCCACATGATTTCAGCTTCTATTGTGAATCCTTACAACTTGTTCATTTCTCCTTTCAATCCTTTCCTTGGTTCTAGCATGCATCTCCTTAATCTTCTTGGCCCTATCCTTTCCAGTTTTGTTAAGAGTAAACTCAAAAGGTAAAACAATACGGTCAAGTGGAGTAAGGGGGTTAAATCCATAAACTACTTGAAAAGGAGAAAGTTGAGTTTTAAAATTTAGGTTGAGCCATGACATTCAAGACATCCTAGAGCTCCAACATTATGTCACTCTTGGAGATGCTTTACATAAGACCGAAAAGATTGGGGGCCAATTGAAGAGGAAAACATCTTTCAAGAGGTCTTCTACACCATATAAATCATATTGGAAGGACAAGGGAAAGAAGGAGTACACTTCTTCCTCCAAGGGTAAAGGAGGTAAAATCTTCTACTTCTAAACCTAGTTCAATTAAATGTTTTAAATGTTTGAGTCATGGTCATATTGCTTCTCAATGTCCCAACAAGAAAGTTATGATTGTAAGAGTGGATGGGGCCGTCACTAGTGAAGATTCACAATCTCCTTCAAGTGAGAATGAGGAGTCAAGAGAGCATGGAAGTGAGGAAAGTGAAGCACCCGAAGATGGAGATCTTCTCATGCTGAGGAGAATGCTTGGGAGTGTCCTCAAAGATTTGGATGATTCACAAAGAGAGAACATCTTCCACTCAAGGTTCTTAGTGGAAGGCAAGGTATGTTCATTGATCATTGATAGTGGTAGTTGTACAAATGTAGTTAACACTAGATTAGTTGATAAATTAAATTTAAAATTATTTTTGCATCCTAAACCTTACAAGTTACAATGGTCGAGTGATAAAGGTGAGTTAATTGTGAATAAAAAAGTGCTTATTGCTTTCTCCATAGATAAATATAAAGATGATGTTTTGTGTGATGTTGTGCTTATGGAAGTTTTAGGTAGACCTTGACAATTTAATAAGTATGTTATACATGATGGAGTCACTAATACTTTCGTGTTTTCTCATGTAAGAAAGAAGGTTACCTTGAAACTCTTAACTCTTAAGGAGATTCGTGAAGATCAAATAAAGATAAAAATAAAGAGAGAAAGTGAAAAGAAAATTGAAAGCGTCCTAAACTTGATTTGACCGAGAGCTCCACTAAGAAAAACAAGAAAGAAACCTTGAAGCTCAAGAGTTCTTGCTCGACCAAGAATTCTAAGAAATATAAATTTTAAATTCTTTATCTTTTCTCTAATTATGTTTTTAAATTATAAATTTTCATATGATTAAATTATTGATTTTTTTAATAATTAATGAAACCAAACACAAACCAAAATTAAAACCTCCATTCAATTAAATTTATTCCAGCTTCTATATTTTTGTTGGAATAAATCATTCAGTTGTTTAAAATTTTAATTTTTTTTTCAGAATAACTCAATTTTCACTATATGAAAAAATTTAATTTTCAAATTTTCAAATATTAATATTATACTTTACCAAAAATAAATATTATTCAGATTTAAATGTTTAATAATTTATAAAAAACATTAAACAATTTTTATAAAAATATTAAATACCTACAAATGATTTTCTTCAACTTAATTTATGATTATAAAACAAAGAAAAATGACTAATAATCTGATATGAAGTAGTTAAAAAATCGCAATAGAGCAAACGAAGTAAAATGAGATCGCGTTGAAACCAACATAGCCTAAGACATTACATAACAAGGGAAGTAAGCTTGCACATGCTGTAGACGAAACACATTATACAGCTTAATAAGACACGAGATACATCTTTTTCAAAAATTAAGGTTTTTTTTTTTTTTAAATAAGTCAATTTATTTGAGATCTTGCATATATTATTTCTATTCAAAGCCTTTTTGTTTATAATGGATGAATGTCCACGATAGGATGTAGAAAAATTATGAAAAAATAATATGAGAAGAAAGTGTGCAAGGGAGATGTCATGATTTGCGAAGGCGAAACTCGAGATGAAAATAAGAAAAATACATTGACATGCCAATAAAGAGAGTTAAGTTAACCTAAATATAGATTTTTAAATATTAAATGAACTTGAATACGATTGAAATTATTTAAAAGAGGAATGAACTATCTTATTCACATTAAAAACTTCTAAAAAATAATATATAAAATTATTTAAACAATTTAATATATAATATTTAATTTAATTTAGGTTATTTTAACTCCGAAAAGTATTAATCTAGTAACTAAACTAATCGTCAGTAGTTGTTTGGGTTGGATTAATTTAACTAGTTTAATATAAATTAGTATGACAATGAATTAAGGGGTGTAGTAGTTACGAGTTATCCTTCTTCTGTTGGTCAAGAAGAAGGATAACTCGTGGAGAATGTGTGTCGATTACAGAGCGTTGAATAAAGCCACCATTCCAGACAAGTTTCCGATCCCAGTGATTGAAGAATTGTTGGATGAACTTCACGGAGCCTGCTTCTTCTCAAAATTAGACTTGAAATTCGATTACCATCAGGTTAGGATGCGGGAATCTGATATACCTAAAACGGCTTTTAGGACCCACGAAGGGCATTACGAGTTACTTGTAATGTCTTTTGGCCTCATGAATGCTCCTTCTACATTCCAAGCACTGATGAATGATACATTTCGAGATTTACTTCGCCAGTATGTTCTGGTCTTCTTTGATGACATATTGGTGTACTTGCGAACATGGGAGGATCATCTGCAGCATCTGGAACGAGTTCTGTCCATCATGGCTACCGAACAACTTTATGCTAATAAAAAAAAATGTAACTTTGGGTGAATAACGATTGAGTACTTGGGGCATGTTATTTCATCACAAGGGGTGGCAGTAGATCCCTCCAAGGTGGAGAGTGTGCTAAGTTGGCTTGTTCTGACCAATGTCAAAGGGGTAAGAGGGTTCTTGGGGTTAACCAATTATTATTGAAAATTTGTGAAAGGCTATGGGAAGATAGCGAGACCATTGATTGATCTGACAAAGAAGAACAATTTTAAGTGGATAGATGAAGCGCAGAAGGCATTTGAGGCTTTGAAAAGTAGTTTGACAACTGCCCCAGTGCTGGCTTTACCTCATTTTGAAGAGGAGTTTCGTCTAGAATGTGATGCTTCTAGCTCAGGAATTGGGGCCATTCTAGTTCAAAATAATCGTCCCATGGAGTATTTCAGTAAATCCTTGAGTGGAAGGAACTTGACTAAATCCACTTATGAGAAATAGTTGATGGCAATGGTCCTAGTCGTTCAACATTGGCGACCCTATTTACTAAGCAGGCACTTTGTGGTTCAAACAGATCACAAAAGTCTGAAGCAATTGTTACAACAAAAGGTGGTGAACGGAATCAAGGCAAGATTGGTGGTGAAACTCCTAGGCTATGATTTTGATATAGTCTATAAGTCGAGCAAGGAGAATCATGGGGCCGATTCTCTATCCAGGTAGGATGATGAAGGTGAGATCAATACTTTGGTCTATCTTCCTTTTTGGGTTGATTGGCAAGCAATTTCCGCAAAGGCATAGGAGGATGAAAAGCTCAAAAAGATTGTGGCAGAATTACAGGTGGATCCAGCATCACATCCAGGTTACACATATCGCCATGGAACTCTCTTCTATGGAAATCATTTAGTGGTGGCGGAGACATCTGGGTGGATTCTTAAATTACTGCAAGAATACCATATGTCACCACAGGGAGGTCATTCAGGTTTTTACAAAACATATTGTCGCTTAGCTGAGAATTTGTACTAAGAGGAATGAAAGGGACAGTGCAAAGGTTTGTCAGGAGCTGCGACGTTTGCCAACATCGAAAGTATCTCACTACCTCCCCAGGAGGATTACTTCAACCTCTTCCTATCCTAGAGAGAATTTGGGATGATTTATACCTAGACTTTATTACAGGATTACCTAGGTCTCAAGGCTTTGAAGCTATATTGGTGATGGTTGACATGTTATCTAAATATGTCCATTTCATCCCTCTTAAGACCCTTTCACGACCAAGTCTGTTGCTGAATTATTTGTCAAGGAAATTGTTCGACTGTACGGAGTCCCTAACTCCTTAGTCAATGACCGTGACCCCCTATTTATGAGTCAGTTATCGCAAGAATTTTTCAAGTTGCAAGGTACTGAGTTGCAGATGAGCAACGCTTACCATCCTCAGTCGGACGGGCAAACGGAGGTAGTGAACGGATGTCTTGAATCCTATCTACGATGTTTTATCGCTGATCAACCCAAGGTCTGGTCTTGTTGGTTATCCTGGGTAGAATATTGGTTCAATACCAGTTTCCATGAAGCTTCTCAGGCCTCGCCCCTTTGAGATAGTTTATGGGAGGAAGCCTCCTACATTAATTCACGGGGGAATTGCTGAAATTCGTGTGGAAGTTGTGCAGAGGGAGATCACCTAGAGGAATGAGGCGTTGAGGCAATTGCAAGCTCATTTGGCTCGTGCTCAGGAACGCATGAGGGTGATTGCTGATGTTAAGAGAACTGAGAGGAGCTTTGACATCGGAGACTGGGTTTTTCTAAAGCTTCGACCACATTGACAACATTCAGCGGTCTCCAGGATCAATCCAAAACTCGTGGCAAGGTATTACGGTCCCTATCAGGTACTGCAACGCATTGGACCGTGGCAAGGTATTATGGTCCCTATCAGGTACTGCCACGTATTGGACCAGTGGCTTACAAGTTACGTTTACCTGAATCCTCCAAGGTACATCCTATTTTTCATGTATCCTTGCTGAAGAAAGCGATCGGGGATTATCAGGAGGAAGTGGCACTGCCTGTGGAATTGGAAGATGATGGTACAAAAGAGTTGTTACCAGTGGCTAAGCTGGGAGAACGTGTGACATTGAAGCAAGGGGAGAAAATTAAGCAAGTGCTGGTTCAATGGGCAGGATAGTTGGCAAATCAGGCTACTTGGGAGGATGCACCCTTATGAGAAGTCAATTTCCTAAATTCCAGCTTGAGCACAAGCTTGATTCTAAAGAAGGGGGCAATGTTACGCCCACTTGCAAGATGTTGATGGGCTTAAGGAGGTTTTGGCCCAAGATGGAGAGCAAGGGCCCAAAGAGTGGAAAGTCTATAAAAGAGGTCAGTGGAGAAGGAGAGAGAGCGCTGAGTTGGACAAAAGTTAGTTAGGCTGGAGATTGGAGCTATATACCAGTGTGTGTGAGTGAAGGAGGGGTACGGGGAATAATCCATTGTTTGTTAGAAAGAAGATCTTTTAGGATCTTTGTAGGAGCATAGCTATGAGCAATTTAAAAATATTACTCTCCATTTTGTATAATCTTATCCAATTACAACAATCAAATATTATTCCCTCAATTTCCTTTTCATATATATGTTCTCTGCCAATTAATATTGTTTATTGTTGAGGTAGGTAACAATAACAACCTTACAAATTGTTTGATTTTGTTCTTTCATGAAACAAGTTATTATTCTTTGATGAATTGTTTGATTTGTTAATTATATGACAACCTTATGCAGAATTTTGCCGATGAACTTTGTCAGAAAATATTTTGTAAAAAAGAAGAAATTGATGATGATGATGATACAATTTAGAAAGAAATTGTGGCCTGTCAAGTTTGTATTTACAGAATATAGTTGTTCAGCCATACTCTCTGCGGGTTAGACCTCATTTGCTAGAGAAAATAAACTGCTTGGAGGTGATGTTTGTAACTTTGAGCTTGTCAATAGAGAACATGTAACATTTGATCTTCATGTTTTCAGAGGCCACAGTGAGGTAATGCACTGGGGGATGCTGGCTTCCTTAATCCTCTTCGGTGAAATGATTTTGCTGTACTTTGATATCTCAACCAAGAGATGTATGTCAAAGGATTTAGTTTTTATCAATCTATAGTTTTTGATGATGTTAGACACTGAATTCTTCATATTTGATTTTCTTTTGTTTGAATGGCACTGTCAGTACTTGGGAAGTTAAGAAAACGTATTATCTCTAATGTCCTTTTTTAGTGTTCTTATGACCTGCAAGAAAATCTAGGAGCCTCTGTAGTCCTGAAATTGATTTCTCTTCAATCGATATCATCGTAAATTCATTTATTTTTAGGATAATAAAAAAAAATTAACGATGGAATGATTTTTCTCCACTTGATAAAATTATTATGGGTAGCAAAACTTTTTCTCCAAATATTATTTGGAAGTATAAAATAATTTTTCTTAACGCATAAATTAAAAATTAAAAATTACTAGAGCTCAAATTAAAAATTTACAAGTCTATCAAAAAAAAAAACGTTCTTTGATGTTAAGTTTTACAAAGTCCAACCTTATTTACATGCGGTGATTAAACTTTTTCAAAAACTTTAAATGTATGTAAGGTGGATATTTTTCTCTTAATCAAATTTATTTGATTCAACCTCTAAATTATATAATTAAGAAACACCAGTCATTAACGCTTATCTCAAACAACCTTGATTTCTGGTTAACATATCAAAAGCTAAATATTTAAATAATATAACTGGAATGTGTATTTTAATTACACTTTTGAGTTAAGGTTGCCATCCAAATTATGTTGTTTAATATATATATATATATATATATATATATATATATATATATATATATATATATATATATATATATATATATATATATATATATATATATATATATGGACATGTTTTTGACTAAAAAAAAAAAAATAAAATTCGTAAGAATAAAATAATTTTCACAAAAACAAATTGTTCAAAAATTTCTTATACAAAGTATCAATAAAGTGCTTATTTTTTGTATTATAAATTTATAAATTTCTCCGTCCTCATTTTCATGTCATTGTAAATAAGCTCAATTAAACTTTGGTTGGTCCTTTCTTGGCGTTATTATAAATTTTTACCCCACCCTTTGATTCTTACAGCACAATCAGAAAGCCACCCACTCACCATCCGGCAATTATCTGCAAATTTCTAGACGGTGTCTGAATAAACAAATTTAATTTTTAAGTAATTTAAATTAATCATTTAAATTTTTAATTCTTTATCTTTTCTCTAATTCTGTTTTAAAAATATAAATTTTCATATGATTAAATTATTGATTTTTATAATAATTAATGACCAAACACAAGCTAAAATTAAAACCTCCATTCAATTAAATTTATTTCAGCTTCTATATATTTTTGTTTGAATAAATCATTCAGTTGTTTAAAATTTTAATTATTTTTTATCAGAATAACTCAATTTTCACTATATGAATTTTTTTTTTCAAATTTTCAAATATTAATATTGTATTTTACCAAAAATAAATATTATTCAGATTTAAATATTTAATAATTTATAAAAAACATTAAACAATTTTTATAAAATTATTAAATACCTACAAGTGATTTTCTTCAACTTAATTTATGATTATAAAACAAAGAAAAATGACTAATAATCTGATATGAAGTAGTTAAAAAATCGCAATAGAGCAAACGAAGTGAAATGAGATCGCGTTGAAACCAGCATAGCCGAAGACATTATACAACAAGGGAAGTAAGCGTGAAATCATGCAGTACTACACAGGAGATATATCTTTTAAAAATTAAAGTTTTTTTATTCAAATAAGTCAATTTATTAAAAATTAAATTTTTTTTAAAAAAATTATCCTCATTACTAATTTTGTATTATATATAGTTTTTTTTTTCATAAAATTACATTTAAAATTCAATTATATGGAAAAATATATATTTATTTTAATAATAAGTTAAAAAACATTGAAATAAAAAATATTTTCTTTTTTTATAACTACTATTATATATATATATATATATATATATATATATATTTTTTTCTTTTTCAAGAAAAGATATTGTTATACAATACTGACCAGAACATTAAATATAACATATATAAGAGTTACAATATTTAGCAGCAAAGTTTATTGAGCACTAACTACGGACCAACGTTCAAAGCATTGATGAAAAGTGCACAAAAACTCTTATTATACAACTGCCATTTATACAAAAAAAGGAAAAAAAAATTAAAGATGAACTCCTCACATACAATATTTTAATTGGTAGGAAGTTTAAACGAAGGGCCTTGCGTTGTTTTGGAGTTGCAACATTGTTGAGTCATAAATCCTCTTTTGGTTTGACCATCACATCTCTTACCAAGATCTAGTTCATAACACAACATGGCTTCCTCACACAATAAGAATCCCTTTCCCACTGCTGTTCGTTTCTTTAAGATTATCCTCACAACAACTCTTGCACATGCAAAACTTGTAAGCATTCTTACTTTGTACTTGTTTCACTCATCTTGGTATTCATGTTCAGCATGCAGTTTCCTTCTCAATATTTTTCACCCATTTCTGCTCTGTTTTTTCTTTTTTAAATCCCACGTCAAGTAAGGTATTTTATATATATATATATATAAAAGTGAGAAGTCTTCACTTTGTTAGCCTGTGAGAATGAGTTATGTATTTCTAAAACAAAGTCTATTTAAGACCCTTTGCACCCGTTATCGGGCAGTCTTTGCATCCATTGAGGGGTGTGTTGAAAATCTCACATATTCTAGAGACAAGGGCTGGGTTGTTGCATGTATACAAATGAAAAGTAGTCCTCATTGTACAAACCAGTTTTATAAGATTGAGTTAGACTTATTAACTGCATTTCTAACATTTTTTTGGTTGATTTAGATGATGACAATAAAGGGTTAAAACAAAAAATCTGGGAGTTTAAATGGCTAAAAGTATATTGATAATTAAAAATATAGGTGATTATTACAAGAATTCTAATGTGTAAAAAAACTAATTTGAAACCACCACTCCATTACCTCTGCATGCAATGCAAGCAACTTCTACATTAATGTTTGAATGATATAGACAGTTGCTTAACTGAGATTTATATTTCTCTTATATAATGTGAATCTTTGCAGATGCTCCCAAAAAAATTCACTAAAAAATATGGATATGGAATGTCAAACCCAGTGTTTCTCAAGCCTCCAGATGGCACTAAATGGAAAATATATTGGACCAAGCATGATGATGTGATTTGGTTTCAAAAGGGTTGGAAGGAGTTTGCCACACACTATTCTCTAGCTCATGGTCACTTGCTGTTCTTTGAATATGAAGGAACTTCTCATTTTGATGTGCATATATTTGACAACAGTGCCATTGAAGCATATTATCCTTTTCATGATGGAAAGGACAACATTGTGCAAATTAGTGATGATTCTGTTGAAATTTTGGATGAGAAATGTTTTGATGGAAAGGACAACCTTGTGGAGATTAGTGATGGTTCTGTTGATAGTTTGGATGAGCAATTTTCATACCAAAAGACTAGAGTGAAATCCACAATGTCATTTTCTCAACCTTGTAAGAAAATGAAAAATGTCATAAGTACTAATGTTGAAAGAAACTTCAATGAGGTAAACTTGCATCCGCATGACCAAACTAGAAGTACACGTTCTCAAGAGGCAAAATTTATGAAGCAAAAACTAGATGGTATGTATGTCATAATCAGATTATTATGTCGATCCAATTATTTTTTAGTAACTTGTGTCATGTTCATTTTTTTAGAAGATAAGGGTAGGAGGCATTTCTGATAATGAATATACAAAAGTGGAGCAATTCACTTCTTCGGCTTTGAAACAAGCCACAACATTCAGATCCAAGCATCCTTCTTTCACGCTTGTCATGAAGCCATCCTTTATTAATGAAGATTACCTGGTGAGCATTTGATTGAATATATGCATTGTCATGGTATTACCTGCTATTCTTTAGTTCCTATATTTTTACATTGTAAACAAAAAAAATTCTCAGGAAATACCACTGCAATTTTGTGAACAATATTTGAAGAAAACACAAGCAGTTGTCCTCCTTGAGCTGGATGGGAGAAGTTGGCCTGTTATTTGTTCTGCTCCTAGATTTACCGGGGGATGGCAGAAATTTGCTTCAGAAAATAGTTTGACTGTGGGGGATCTTTGTGTTTTTGAGTTGATCCAGAAGATCCAGGGTCTTGCTTTCAAAGTATCCATCTTTGGAGGCGCAGAGGAACCAAGTAACCCCATTTCACAGGGTAATATATTATTTCACTGTATCTATACAATTAGGATTAGAATCAGTTCAAAGGAGGTGTAGTTAATTAGACTTAACTAACTCCTCGCAATGGCTTCACTTTTGAGAATGAAGTGGACAGTATAGCTATCAATTGAAAACTCAACGCTTGAAATATAAACAATTACATATTTTATTGTGGACATGTGTGCATTTAATCACAATCTTAACAGTTAATTTTTCAATCACTGAATGTAAATCCATTTCTAGACTTTTATTGATAATAGGTACATATTAGAACTCTGTAGATCTTTCAAAATGCTGCATAGTGTTTGATTCAACTAAATGGACAGGTGGGAGTTCAAGTAAAACATCTTCAAGGTTGGAAAGCCACTTCAAGTTAAATATCTTAAAACACAGAGCTCTTGAAGAAGCTAGCAAATTCACATCAGAAAATCCCTTTTTCATGGTTACTTTAACTCTAAATTTGCAGACAAATATAGCCAGATCCCGGTAAGGTTTAGTTAAGCACCTAATATGTTAGTAGGTGTGAAATTTTTTATATTATGCTAGTCTGAAAGTATTATTATTCTTTCGTGAATTGTTTAATTTGATGCAGCGTGTGCCAAAGAACTTTGTCAGCAAGTATTTTGTAGACATGAAGAAGAAAGTGGCAACGATACAGTTTAGAGAGAAATTGTGGCCTTTAACATTTGTATTGAATGAATGCGATAGTTCAGGCATTCTCTCAGCTGGTTGGGCTTCATTAGCAAGAGACAACAAACTGCAACCTGTGTATGTTTGTATCTTGGAGCTTGTCAATAGAGAAGATGTAACACTTGATCTTCATGTTTTTAGAGGTAACAGTAATTAGGGGCTGTTGGTTCTATTAACCTTTTGCAGTTAATCTATCTATCAACTCCTCTCCAGTAACGAACCGTTTTGCTGTAGTTAATACTTAAATATAACCAAGAGGTGTGTGTCCTAGTTTTATCACTATTGTTTTTGACCGTTGTTTGATGTATTTTCCTATATATGGCATGTATTTCGTTATACTGGTTTTATTAAGTTCTTTGATGATACCAGCGACATCGTGCACAAGTTATTTCAAATCACTGACAAAAGTTCTTGGTATGTAATTTCTTTGAGGACAAAAGTTATCAAAAATTTCATATATGTTGTTTTTGCCGTTCTCCAATCAAGCATAATTATTCAACACAATTCTAATTTTGCACATTACCAAAATGAAATTCCAATTCTAATTACAGAATAGCACAGCACTGAGTTAGTTCTGTTATTTTATTTGTGATTTGACTGTTTGCCTGAACATTATCTTGCCCTGAATCTATATTGTAAAATCAATTTTATGAATCCTTTAGTTCCATTTTTTCTTTTACTTTTCTTACTTCAAGGTTTATTTATCAATTTCATTATTACAAAATGATACATTATTCATATCCAAAATGCGTTCAAACTCCATTACATATTACAGGCTAGTCAAATAGTGTCCTTTATATTCCACAAATCAATTAAATGCAGTTTTTGGAGTGAAATACCGGCCAAGAAACTTTTTCTTAAGATTGAAACTCAAAAGAAAAGTCCAATCCTAAAGATTAATCCACTAGGTGGAAGAACTTCTAGGATTAATACCATATTAAACTTTTTTTTTTTTTTTTCACTTAACATAGGACTCTTAACATTACCATTCCCTCAAGGGCTGGTGTTCATGATAGTCTTTTCCCTTTTGGCAGCTTCACTCAAGTTCAAAAGAAGAGTGTAACCCAAAAGAAGAGTCTCTTAGGTGGGTGAACCTCTAGATGTACCATATTAAGCATCTTTTCCTACTTGATGTAGGATTCTTAACACTTTTCATGCCTTCAACGTTAAACATGTAATACCTTAATCCGGTATCTCGTCTCCTAATCTTAAACACGAAATTAACTTTTAGTATTTTTTTAAAGAGTTGGTTAATTTGATTGATAAAGACCATGAGGACAATTGTCATGTAAGGAGGAATTACATTGGAATTTTAAATATAAATATCGAACCATTGCATTTAACATAAAAATATTAATATTCATTACAAATCCTTGATTTCATAAGTTCCAATGAGTTCATTACTAAAGCTACACAAACAAAATAACACAAGTGGTTCAATTACAAGGAAACGTAAAGACATTAAATGAAATAAACACAAAGTATAACATAAAAAGGTCTTCAAAGATAAGGATATTTCAGCTCAAAACATCCCTACATAACTCCTCGACATCAACTAAACTTGTTAGTCATCTATTTGCCTAATAACTAGAATCATCACACGTGTCAACTACAAAAAGACAAAAGAATAGTTACCTCATAAGGAAACAATAATAATAATCAAACACATATACTACAAAGCAGTTCAGATTCTCAAGTATGATGCATGAATCCTTACTTCTCTCCCATGTCATTTGGTACCAATAAAACCAACTAAGTAATATCTAAGAGTACATGCGACACAGGACGTTTTCATTAAAGAAGACTATACAATAATAGTTAGGGTCACCAGTATTACAATAGTACTCACTTCCCACCTATGATGATCAATCATAGTGGAAACTTCCCCCACCAAATGACAATCCTCCAAGTCTTAGGCCTTACTATATAACAATTAGGGGTTTACTATACTAGTTGCATTTATCCTCATTTTCAAAAACATATAATTCACTTAAAGCAATTATGATAATCTTCAGATTTACCATTTAAAAAACAACCATGTTCCAAGAACATATCCATAGTTGGGCAACCTAACCACTCCAAAGTTGTAGGCATACACCCTATCAACTTCAAAACAATTGATTATCACAATCTTGTGATATCTTTATATGCTAATCATGTTTCCCTCAACATGAACTAAGACTCAATTCATCCACTTAATACACCATTACAATTGTAGTTTATTACCCACAACAGTAAAAAGAAGAAGGAATACAATAACGGAACCAACCATCAACACTCAAATACAAGGAAGAAGATTTTTTCAGCTTTCTGTTTTTATTGCCCGGTCATGGTGGACTCCTAGGCGGATTTTACAACCACCTAGCCAATCTCTTAATGTCTCGTGCGAGAAAGAAAGAGAGAAATACTCCCGCACGACTGCGACAAGTATACTGCATGGACAAGTAATAAAAAGAAATTAAATGATCATAGTGATCGTTCCATCAAGGATAATTAGACCAAATTATGTTAAGTATAGTACTAGTGTGAATTATTTTTGGGGTTTGATTAAGAAATTAAATTGTAAAGTTTGAGATTTAATTCAAATTAATAAAAATGATTCAGATTCTGATTTCACCACTACTTATCCTAATACTCCTCCCATATTATTCAATTTACTTAATTGGATGAAATATATTCTTATCTTTATATTCGCCCCTCTCTTAATCAAATATGTCTCCTATGATCGACCCGATTAGTCAATACCTTAAAATTAAACTAAGTCAATTATGGTTTAAGTTTTGTGAATCCTAGATAACTACGAAGTTATGGTTTTACACCACCTTTTATCCTTATCTTTAGGGTATAGCTAAGTGATAGTTATTTTTCCAATACCACCTAAGTTTCTTCTCTCAAAGTCCCCTTAGTTTTAGATTTAATTCATTAGTGGTCAATTAATAAAAAACATTAAGGTTAGAAAAAAGAACTCACAATCATATAAATTAAATAACATTAAGATTTTTATTAGTATAAAATATGGATTTAGTTCATGATAGATAGGGAGTTCATGATAAGAATTATGAGAGAGATAGGAGATAGGCTTATAGGATGTGGGTTTGGTGATCAATTTCATTTGGTTGGCTTCTCTCTCTGTAGACTTTCTCTCAATTCTTGCTCTCTCTCTAAAAATTTGTCTTCAATTGCTAAATAGATGAATGAAACTCTTTGGGTTCCGTTTTTATAAATGAAATTTCTTTGGGTTTTCCTTGTATAAGATAATATTTTGGGCCTAAAACCCTTTGGAGTTTCTTCTAGCCACGATGGTCGGCTAATAAGATAATATTTCGCGTAAGATGTTTCTAATACTCCGATTCACTCTCATTTCTTCATTATTTGGCCCTGCAATACTTGAACAAGCACATCAAGGTACCTTGGGAGCAACAACAATATAGTTCATTAAAAATGACTTGATTCCTAATTTATATTAGTTTGAAAGAAACTAATACAAAAAGACATACACAAATAAGTCTCATTGGAGAGTTATCATCTCTCACCACTTCAATTACAGTACAACACTTACCGAAAAAGCACTGCAACAACCTTGAATTAAAACACTATCAAGATAGTTAGTGACTCGATATAGTTAATGACAAATGTGCATATAAGTTCATGAGCTTGCAATGAACCCACAAAGAAGGTTTTGGAGATGCACAAATTGGAAGGTAATGTTTTACACTAGTTAATGATTAAGAATAGTTAATTAATAGGCAATATTAATTATTGGAATACATTGGGCAAAGAGGTATAAATTGTAATTTTTTTCCAGTTGGTGGTGGAAGATGAAGTTCATGAATATGGTAAAGGACGATAAAAATGCTAATGTGGTTCTTTCTGAAGCTCTAGAACCAAGCAAGATGAAAACATTAAAGCTGTAACAAAATTTGAGTTGTGAAGAAAATAAATGAATGGTATTGACTAGTTTGTTTATAGGTTCTTAGATGTTGTTGGTAGTTATTGCTTGTATTGTGTTATTAGGTTTTTCAAAGTGTTAGTAGATCCAGTTGTGTCTTTGTTAAAGTATTTTATAGTGTTTGTTCTTTAATCATTAAGTCTATAATGTATCTAAAAGTTATATGAATTTAAGTGGGTAATTATTTGATAGTTAGACACATTGAATTGTCTTGAGTAATTATACTTTACTTTTTTTTATTTGATAGATATGTGAATAGACACAAGTCATGTGTCTGAAACACTTATAACTAGTCCCAAAACTTTTACACAATACACAATACATTTCCTTAAGTTAATATGAAAACAAGACAAAATTTTCAAAATGTCGCATAATGCTTCTTTTAACTTGCTACACAAGTGGAAGTTAAACTTAAACATCACTAGCATTGATAATTAATTTTAACTCAAAGGTCTTACAATTAGAACTCTTCAAGCTATCAAATTCACATTAGAAAACCCCTTTTTCGTGGTCCTTTTAATTTAAGAACCTAAATGTATTGATAGGTGTTGATCTTCTCTTATATAATGAGTTAGAAAATGTGAAGATTGATAATGAATTAGTCACTGTGTGAATTTCATATTCAAGACAGGTTGTAAGGTTGGATAACTAACTCCAAAAGTATAATTAACTCTTTGTTACAGAAAATAAAAACCAAAAAATTATTTGATCTTGGTTTTTCATAAACAAATGTTATTATTACTTTATACATCATTTTAATGTTTTCGCATAGGCGAAGGAATTCTCATCGAAGCTAAAGAAAGATTTGTCGCCAAAGTGAGAAAAATTTGCTTGTCGAGGAAGCCACCACCAATGCTCGCTCAGGCAAGAACAACTGGCTAAAATCTATAAATAGGACATCCAAGGGGAAGGTTTTTTTTGTACAAAATTTGACTCTAGTGAAGCCTTGCTCATTTTCCCACTCGAACACACCCATCTAACTTTTACACTACAAGTATCTTGTATGCAATACCTCTGTGGTAAGATATCATCCTTTGCTTTGTTATATTCTGCCTTTTCAAATTGAGGGTTGTAAGAGAAGTTGCCTTTGAGAAGTTGCCCTTTTGTGAAATTGACTAGACCACTGTGATCCAAGGCATTGCCCGATCACATATATGTAGTTGGAATATTAAAACGTTGGTTTTATACTATTTCTTTTTATCCCTCAATTATTTTGTAGTTTATAATGTTTCATAAAAAATACTATCTAGACTCCAAATTGAAATTTTGAACTAATTATATTGACATACTCTTCGTTCTCTTCATTTTGAACCTATTATTTCCTCGAATGGAGAAGTCGCTCAGAAGTCGACTTTCAGCTATTACATATAAGCGTTAAGAGCGTTTTTATTTTCGTAGAGACAGGTAAGGGGAATTATGTTCTTTGTAGAAAAATCGTTATGACTTATGGATTTTCGTTACGTTAAATGCAATTCTTTAACAAACAGAAATAATTATTTTATGTGTTTGAATGATATATTGTGATTAGAAAATTGTAAAGTTAATTTTGTATGATTGTGGATAATTCTAAAGTTTTTTAGATTGTTGTGGAATTTTTCTTTTGGTTGTGAGCTAGGTTTCATGTATGATTTTATTTTGGGATGTCCAAATTATAAGGGAGATTGCTCGATTTTTGAGAAATTCGAACATTTATCTAGAAAATTTCTACATTATATCTACTTCTCTTGGGTTGAATCTCTCTCATAATTGAATTCCTTGTGATGTTGTGTGGGCTCATTGGAAGCTAATATTGAATATGAAAGAGTTAATTTTCAATGTTTTTTTTCCTGTAGAAGCCTATATGAACTTCAACATAGTCTATATGGTATTCTATGATGACAACATTAAGGTAGAAGTGTAAAAGATAGAACACAAGAAGGGAGGTTGAATTGTGTTATAAATAAAAATATTTCCTTTCGTCTGTGGGTTTCAAATGTGTTCTGACGAAATATTTCTTAGTCTTCAAGGATTGTTTTTAAGGAAGAAACGTTATAGCTTGATTATCCTCGTTAGTTAAACAATTAAGAAGATAAAAACACAGCTATTTTTATACTGGTTCGTCTATGCAAGACTACGTCCAGTTACCCAGCAACCACTGAGTTTTCACTACTGATAATTCACTGTCGAATGAACATCAAAAACTAGATTTATCCCCAATTAAACTTGTAATATAGAGGATTCAACCTAGGTCATCTCTCTGAAGACATGCATGCACTCGATTCGGAATTATTCACAATTAGGAGGGGGATTTTCATGAATTAATTCAATAAAACCTAAACAGAACAAAGAATATGAATTTAAACGAAAAACTAAAGACAGAAGTAGAAATTGAAAGTAGAGCAGAAGAGCAGAGAAACGTAAACATAAAATGCGAAGAGGAATTAACGCGAGGAGAAATTAAAATTGAAAATAGAACAGCGGAATGTAAAATTGCACCAGCGAATTAAAGAGAAAATGAAAGCATAAGAGGAATAACAAACAATATCATGCAATGCGAAGAAGAACAATAATAAAGCGTAAATTGAACCAGAAATCTATTATAGAATTGAAGATTCGCGGAATCAAAATGGAGAAACAAATTCACTTGTTGCGGTTCCAATGTTGTGAAGAGAGATTAAACACATGAAATTGAGAACTAAGAAGAAAAGAGAAGAGAGAATAGAAAAGAAAATCGCGCAATCGCGCGAAAGAAGTGTGCAAGAGGAGCAACTGAATTATGAATTGGGAGTCCTCAATTTTCGCGCCCAAAAACCCTTATATAGGTGAAGAATTGCGCCTCCACATAAGTTGATTTGTGCCCTGGTGCAAATCTCCAGCTGAAATGGGTTGCTCTGCGCCTTGGTTTGCGCCCTGGCGCGTTTGGACAGAAAAGAGGGGTTCAAGTGCGCCCCTTCTTGCTCCCTGGCGCGTTTGCGCCTCCATGCTTCATCAAAATGTGCCTAGGCGCGTTTGGTCAAAGAAGAAGCTCCAATTTGTGCCGTAGCTCGCGCCCTGGCGCATCCTTGCGCCTTGGTCTCTTGATTTGAGCTTCTTGATGGCTTGTACTCTAAGTCTTTCTCTTAGGTCCATGGCTTCCATTCCCAGCTTCAATCTCTGCCTTCAATCCACCCCTTGCTCCTATCCCTTCTTCATTCCTCAGAGCTCTAGATGCAACAGTAAAGGAAGAATCAGAATAGAAACATAACAACTTATGGAAATTAACTATTATTTACTACTAATACTAAAATATGCCTCTAACACAAATCTATGATGAACTACCACAATATGACACAAATAAAAGCTAAATGAACTAAACACAAAGTAAAAAAAAATGTATATAAAATGTATTATCAAATACCCCCACACTTATTCTTTTGCTTGTCCTCAAGCAAACCTAGACTCAATTATTACAAGGGTTAACAACCATGATACAGCATTAGCTCCACAGCCACTGAAAATGCCTTATACAACTCTTAACTCCTTAAGCCAACTCAATTCTTCTATGAAAGTTGATCATGAGCTCAAAACATTCTCAAGAATTGCACAATTCATCAAGCATGAGCAATCAATCCTAGATTGGCATGAAAAATGTACTCTAACAAAATCAAACAGTCCTCACCAATTAAGTGTTTACACTCAATCTCTCAAGTGTTTGGGCTTGTGTTTCTCTCAATGTTACCAATCAGAAGGTATGTCACCATAGGCTTGCAATGTCTCTAAAAATCTCCATCGCCTTCAAGTATAATTTGGACAATCAAAAGGTCTTTCCAGGGTTGTAATGGGGCTTAGGTAAAGGTAGGGTAAGAAGGAGAGGTAACTGGCTAAATATCCACAGGAACTTAAAGAGTAAAAGTTACAACCTATATGATATGCATGGATTAATGATGGAAAGAAGAAAAATAAAGAAAAGGACAAAGACTAATATCATGTGACATAAACAACTAATGAGACCACTTTGTTTTCTTTTCTTCCTTTATTTCTTTTGCTCTTAATTCACATTTCTTCTGTTTCTTTTTCTTTTCCTTCCATTCGTTTTCTTAAAACTTTTGGTGTTCTCTTTCCTTCTTTCTTTTGCTTTCTTTTTCTTTCCCAGATATCCTTTCTTGTAGCTTTTGGCATTTTCTTCTTTTTTTTTTCAAATTCTTGCTTTTCTTCTTATTTTTACACTTTGTCTTTCTTAAGTGAGTCTAACTAATTGCTATAACAAGAAGAAACAGAGAAAATATGCATGAAAAAGAGAGAATGCAACTACACTACAACTATCTGTTATTCACAAAATTTTCACCAGTACCCAACTTAAACACCTAATACACAGTGACCCATCAAATACCCCCACACTTAGAATTTTGACTTGTCCTCAAGTCACAAGCCACACATGCACCCCAAAATGGCAACCCAAACTTTCAACTAAAACCTATCATCTAAGTAAAGAAACCAATACTCTTAAAGTTCCAATGGCAGGAAAATTGGTTTTTCACTTATTCAGGCTTGTAATTAGCTTAATTTTCAAAGAAAGAAAGGGTTCATCAAGGCTCAAAGGGGCTAACAATGGAAAATTTAAGGTTCAGGCTTGTTTGGCTCAAGGCTACAAGAAAAAAAATTGCCTTTATCATTTGTGTCCAATCCTAAATAGATGCAATTTTGACCAAGAGCTAAAGCAAGTTCTGGCACACAACACTTCAGATGGTAAAACACTCAAGAATGGATCATGTTGGAGGCCCAATTCACTATCCAGGCTAATTATTGCATAACATTGCTAATTTCATTGATCATGTCACAACCTAGAAAATTGTCATGCTAAAATTCTCATACAATATCTCTTCAAACACTGAGACACATGCAACTTGTCATAGAACCTTAAGCTGAACCTAAGTGCCAAATTTTGCATAAATTATTCTACTGAACTACAGAGTCAATGCTATATTAGTGAAATCAACCACCATAAAATGCAACAACATAGGGAGTATACTTTAAAACAGTTAAAACAATAGAGTATGAGAACACTCCCTGTTGAAGACTAGCCCTGGTGCTTAGAGGAATTTTCCATGTTTTCCACAGTGCTTTAGAGCAAAAGAGGTTTGAGCACACAAAGTGAGAAATGGAAAACAAGTGTGAGGGAAATAGAGAAATTGATGAAAAACAAGTTGCAATGTGAGATGGTGGAGGTGAGAATTGATGGAGAGTGGGATTGTTCTCTAGAAATTTCACACAAACTAAGTGAGAAGGTTAATGGAATGGTCACGCCCTGAGTTTGTGCCTTGGCGCATCAACGCGCCTCTCATTTATGTCTAGGCGCATTAAACGCGCCTCATGTTTTAAGAGAATCACGCCTCGGCGCGTCTTACCCGAGAGCAGGGGTACAAACGTGCCCCCACTTGCGCCGCGACGCGTTTGGTCAGAGAGCAAGGGAAAATTGCGCCACCCACTTGTAGATTTTTGTGCTGGGGCGGCATTTGTCCGAGGCCACTATGTGCATTGCGCCCCTCTATCACTCAATTTGCGCCGCCGGCGCACCGATGTGAGGAGTAGCTTAATTTTGGTCTTCTCCTAGTGGCTCCAAGGCTTGTGCACACACTCTGAACCATGCATTGAACCCTTAACATTTCCAACAATGATGTCGCACCTCTCACCTTCTCTTATTCCCTAACAGTTCAATAAAACTCCAATACTGAAAGAACAAAACTAGAAGTAAAACAGCAGAATATTCACAAATTCCCCCCCCCCCCCACACTTAAAATTGACATTGTCCTCAATGAAACATACGATGCATCAATGGATTCAATTTCAATTAAAATCGGGGGAATAAGACTCCTCAAGGGCCAAATATCTCGTATGTCCGGCCAGCTAGGTTCAAATGCAAGGACAAATCTGCCTCAACTTCCTCCGCTTTCGGACTCTCATGAAATTCCTTGAGTTGATGACCATTTACCTTCCAAATTTTACCAGTAGCTTCATCTCTTATCTCAACTGCACCATGGGAAAAGATATTAGTAATAACAAAAGGACCGTCCCATCGAGAACGAAGTTTACCGGCTATAAGCTTCAAACGGAATTGAATAACAACACTTTTTGGCCTACTTGGAACTCCTTTCTCGAATCATACTATCATGATACTTCTTGACTCTCTCCTTGTAGATCTTAGAGTTCTCATAAGCCTCTAAGCGAAGCTCCTCAAGTTCCTGTAATTGAAGCTTTCTCTGTGCACCAGCCTGGTCCATCTCTAAGTTGCACTTCTTCATAGCCCAGTATGAACGATGCTCAATCTCCACAAGTAAGTGACATCCTTTACCAAAGACCATCCTGTAAGGAGACATGCCAGTCGGTGTCCTATAAGCAGTTCTATAGGCCCAAAGAGCATCTTCAAGTTGCCTACTCCAATCCTTTCTGTTAGGATGGACCATCTTTTGTAACATAAGTTTAATATCTCTGTTGAACACTTCGGCCTGACCATTAGTTTGGGGATGATAGGTCAGGACACTCTATGCACAACCCCATACTTATGGAGCAGAGACCGCATGCTGAAATTACAAAAATGGCTCCCTCTGTCACTGATAATGGCTTTAGGCACTCCAAACCTGCAGAAATATTGGATCTAACAAAATCTACAACAACTTTAGAATCATTAGTCCTGGTGGCCTTAGCCTCAATCCATTTTGATACATAATCAACAGCTAACAAAATATATGAATATCCAGAAGAGACAGGGAAAGGACCCATGAAATCGATACCCCAAACATCAAATACTTCACAGAAAATAATAGGTTGTTGGGGCATCTCATGCCTTCGTGTGATGGCCATTCCAGCTCTCTGACATTGTTCATAGGTGCTAAAGAGCTTATATGCATCCTTAAAAATAGTAGGCCAATAAAACCCACTGTCCAACACTTTCCTACCGTTTCGAGGTCCATAGTGTCCTCCTACCGGGGAAGCATGACAAACCGAAGGACTGATTGAATTTCATGACTTGGAATACACCCGCGATAACTCTATCACCGCAAAACCTCCACAAATAAGGATCATCCCGTACATAATATTTTGCATCACTTTTTAATTTCTCAATTTGTGATCTGGATGCATGAGGAGGTACAACAGATGTAACCAAATAATTGACAATATCAGTAAACCATGGAACTACATCACAAGAGTATAAAAGCATGAGATGTTCATCAGGAAAGTCATCTTTGATAGGTAACAAATCAGGGTTGCCCTCAATTCTACTCAAGTGATCAGCAACCAGGTTCTCCACACCACTCTTATCCCTGATTTCTATGTCAAACTCCTGCAGAAGAAGCATCCATCTAATTAACCTTGGTTTAGCATCAGACTTCTTCAGCAAGAATTTCAGAGCTGCATGATCAGAGAAAACAACAATTTTAGAGCCAAGTAAGTAGGCACGAAATTTATCTAAAGCAAAGACAATTGCCAAGAGCTCTTTTTCAGTGGTGGTGTAGTTTGCTTGGGCAGCGTCAAGTGTACGGGAAGCATATGCAATAACATGAGAGTGTCTACCAACTCTTTGAGCTAGAACCGCTCCAATTGCAAAATTGGAAGCATCACACATTAGCTCAAAGGGAAACTCCCAATCGTGTGGTTGCACAATAGGTGTTGTGGTAAGCCTACTCTTCACCATCAAAGGCCGTTTACATGTCCGGTCAAAAGAAAATTCTACATCCTTTTGGAGGAGCTTGGACAATGGTAGGGCAATCTTGCTAAAATCCCGAATAAATCTCCCGTAGAAACCTCGCATGGCCAAGAAAAGAACGCACTTCCCGCACAGAAGCAGGGTAAGGTAGAGAAGTAATAATATCTATCTTTGCTTTATCAACTTCAATACCCCTACTAGAGACTAGATGCCCTAAGACTATACCCTCACTAACCATGAAATGACATTTTTCAAAATTCAGTACCAGGTTAGTCTCAATACATCTACTCAGAACTCTAGAAAGGCTATCCAAACATGTATCAAAAGATGAACCATATACTGTGAAATCATCCATGAACACTTCCATGCAACTCTCTAATAAATCAAAAAAGATACTCACCATGCACCTTTGAAATGTACCAAGTGCATTGCATAAACCAAATGGCATCCTAGTGTAAGCATAAGTCCCAAATGGACAGGTGAATGTGGTCTTATGTTGGTCTTCTGGGGCAATGTGAATCTGCATATAACATGAAAATCCATCCAGAAAACAGTAATGTGATTTACCTGCTAACCTCTCCAAAACTTGATTAATGAATGGGAGTGGGAAATGGTCCTTCCGAGTGGCTTGATTGAGTCTCCTATAGTCAATGCAAACTCTCCAACTGTTAGTGACTCTAGTTGGAACCAACTCGTTATCTTTATTCTGCACCACAGTTATGGCAGATTTCTTAGGAACCACTTGCACAGGTGAAGCCCATGTGCTGTCTGAAATGGGGTAGATGATGCCAGCTGCAAGCAATTTTGTAACCTCTTTCCTCACTACATCCAAAATGGTCGGATTGAGTCTCCTTTGCGGTTGTCTCACAGGCTTAGATTCCTCCTCTAGCAATATTCGATGCATGCAAATAGCTGGATTAATTCCAGGGAGATCAGCTAACGTCCATCCAATAACTTTCTTGTGCACTTTCAAGATTTTCAGCAACTTCTCCTCTTGCTCATTTTGCAAAGTACTAGAGATGATAACTGGAAGCTTATGATCATCATCGAAGTAGACATACTTCAAATGATGAGGCAGTGGTTTCAACTCTAAGCTTGGCGGCTGCACAGTGGAAAGTAACAATGGCTTGTTTGCTGCATTAAGGTCGCTGGATGCCGTAACCTCGTGGACCAAAATCTGCACCCCGCAGATTAGAATCTGCACCGCAATGGCAAAGATTAATCTCTCGCACATATGGTACAAACAAGTGGCATCATCACCACAGCTACAGCTAGCCAAATCAAGATGGAAATTAGAAAAATTAATCAAATCGGAATCAAATTCAAAATTAAAATCTGTACAACTATCTACGAAATTATCAACTAAATCTATGGAGAAAACAGAATGCTCTTCAGCAGGTAGTTTCATGCTTTCAAGTATATTGAACTTCACAATATCATCTCCAAATTCCATCGACAATGTGCCAGAGTGAACATCAATCTTGGTCCGCGCAGTCATCAAAAATGGTCGCCCTAGGATTAATGTAGGTGAAGGTGATTTATCCTGCATATCAAGAATATAAAAATCTGCAGGAAAAATCAATTCGTGAACTTGAACCAATACATCCTCTAGGACTCCACGTGGATGGACAACACTTCTATTTGCCAGCTGAATAATGACTCCAGTTGGCTTTAACTTGGGAATTTGCTTGATAGCATCCAACAAAGGAATATTAACTGATTTTTCAGTACCCTGAATTTTTGGCTGTAACTCCTTACCACTTCTCAAAGTGATGGCGCTCACATTCCCCATTGGATTAGCTACAGTTTGGGAAGGAATGTTGCTAGAACCTTGTTGCTGCAAGTGATTAACAGTGGTGGCTGATGAGTCCCAGCAGGGCAGCTACTAGACTCAACAATAATCAGATTTTTATCCACACGTCTCGGGACTAAGCGTACCGCCGAACCCCTAGCTGCAGCTTTTCGGGAATTTTCACCCAGGAGGGATCGAACGCGGGACGTGTGGTTTATAGCTCCAGTGGCTTCTCGCTTCTAACCAGCTTGAGCTGCAGCAATTGGTTAAGAAGCGAGCCCCTTTGGGGGCTATAAACCACACGTCCCGCGTTCGATCCCTCCCCGGGTGAAAATTCCCGAAACGCCGCAGCCTAGGGGTTCGCGGTACGCTTAGTCCCGAGACGTGTGGATAAAAATCTGATTATTGTTGAGTCTAGTAGCTGCCCTGCTAGGACTCATAAAAAAAAGGCGCTTCTTGGGGAAGAGCCCAGCAGTATACTGGACCTTCCGAATTGTGGGCTATTTGGCTGCCCCAAACCCACACAAATTGTCCACATGTCCCGGGACTAAGCGTACCGTCGAACCCCTAGCTGCAGCTTTTCGGGAATTTTCACCCAGGAGGGATCGAACGCGGGACATGTGTATTTCAACCCTCAAGGGGCTCGCCTCTTAACCAATTGAGCTAAAATTTGATACGAGGTCGCATTCGCACAAATTAATACAATTAAATATGTAGTACTAGGAAGTGACTCCTAGATCGTCTCTCTCAAGGACCATCACTCATTTTCTATCAAAGATAAGATACGAAGTGGGGGGGTTTGTGTTTGTGAAAACAGAATTATAAAACAGAGAAACTAACAAGAATTAAAATGGGATTACCCTTTTGATCAGATTACAAATTCACTTATCCTAGGTTACTGGATTAATTAACTAAGCGAAAACTAATCACATCAAATGCTCAATTTACTCAACTCTCAATCCAACCTGAATTAACTAACTAAGCGATAATTAACTTTAGGTCTTCCTTATGTGAATTAAGCATCCACACACATCAATTATCTCAAGTCCAACAATTTATACATCAACCCATTAAGCATGAATAGAGATACAAATTGTCTATTAACTGAAACGCTAAGAGAGAATCAGCAATTGAGGCTTTTAAGCACATGAGTAATTGATGAAGAATTAAGCTCAAAGAGAGCATAACAATACAAAACAGAAACCTCAAAGCTTCATTATAACCCAATTCAAGATGATAACCCTAACTAAATTAAAGACCCATTAAAAAGAAATTGAAATTGAAATTGAAATTGAAATTGAAATTGCAGTACAACGAAATTGAAGAAGATGAAACAAAGAATGCAAAGAATAATAAAAGGAAAACGTAATAACAGCAAAATGAAATTGGAATTGAATTAGAATAAGGAAGAAGAAGACAAACCCAAATTGATTGATGAACTGAAATTAAAACACAAGTGTTGGAACAATTGATTGATGGCTGGAACAAAAAAATGCAAAGGAAACAAACTGGAGAAGAAAGGAGAAGAAAACCTAAACCTAAAACTAACCTAAGAATGTAAAAACGTGAAAATGGAGTGTGCGAAATGTGTCTCTCGAATTGCCTCTGTCCAGCCCATTTTAATTACAATTGGGCAGCCCTCATGTGCAGGGCACATGCCAATTTAAGTGCAAAAGGGTCTCATGTTCGATTCCCACATTCAGCAAAACAAGAAAAAGAATTAATTGCATGATTTACATAGCCTAATTGCTTAAATTCCCGTCCAGACTTCGTGGTCCAACTTCAAGGCCATATTCACCCAAGATGCAGTCCGAATTGGCTCTTCGTGTCTCATAACATTTGTAGCTCTGTCAATCCTTTTTCATTTGCAAGAAACCTGAGCTCAAAACGATATTTGTGGAGGAAGTTATGCCTATTTTAGTGAAACTACTCAAATCTGGAAAAATATAGCAAATTGAAATAAATTAAGCACTTAAAGCCCAAATGAGTCTAAACTCATAAATGCATTAAATCATGCTAATTTACTCTTAATCATGCTGTAATAGGATACAAAATGTGCAGAGAAAATGATCAAAATAACGACTCATCAAAATCCCCCACACTTATTCTTTTGCACTCCTGGGCAAAACTAAGTCCTAAGAAAACATGAACTTGGATACAAAAGATCATCTGGTCTAAGGTATTTTATATTTCCAAAACAACCATGAACATCTCAGAATTGAACACAACAATCAAAGCATAATTAATCTAGAGATTACATATCATAGTGTTGAACAATTCCTGCTTCAGATAGGATCAAACAGATATTGAATTAATCATGCATGTCAATCATAAGCATTGACATCACCAGAAGTGTATCTTTCAAACTCTCAAGTGTATCAGACAAGTGTTTAGTCTTAGACCATTAAAATGAACATCATTTTACCATAGGCTTGCAATTATTCTAACTCTCTACCACTAACTATCACAGTCATGCATGATTCAAGAGGACTTGCAGAGGTTGTAATGGGGCCAAGGATGAGGTTTTGATAAATATGGTTCAGTGACTACTATTTCACAGATATTGAACAGAGCACCAACAGATTACAAAAGATATGAGAACTACACAATAAACCTGTAAAGTCTCAAATTCAATCATATTTTCCACACTTATTCAGGTTAAGTTTTTTTGTTTTTTTTTATTTTTATTATTTTTATTATTTATTTTTTTTATTTATTATTTTTTTTTTTTGAAACAACTAAAAATTTATCCAAATTATACCAACTTCATAACTCAGACCCGAATCATATAATTCAAGTATTCACTCCACTCCCCCACACTTATTTTTCTGCAAGTCCCGAGCAGATACCCCCACACTTATCTGCTTCACATAACCAAAAGATAAACAATTCAATCAATATCTGTAAAATCAGGACAACATTGTTTTACTCTTAAGGTGTGTAATGCAGGTACTCAAAGAAAAGGTTTTAGGCTCAAAGGGGCTAGCAAGGGATATAATGCAAGGTAGGCTATCTGGTTAAGTGGGGAAATAGAAATGAATGCCTCAATCATAATCATGCACTATGTGATAAATTACAGCTTTGAAAAGAATAAAAGCAAGTTCTGAAAAACAACATTCACTAATGGCATATATCACACTGAAAGAAAGAGAATGGCATACAGATGAATCCATTCAAAATAGGCCCAAATAACTCACATGTTCAAATTGTCAATTACTTATCAAAAACAGTACACAACCAATTCATACAGGATAATCCACAGTTTATCAGAGGAATGTATCAACACCATAAAATAATCCAAAAATTAACTTAGCTCAGATTTCAGTTCAGATTCTCAATGTATAAACCATAATGCAGATATAATAATAGTTATACCAGAATCACAAAATCTCCAAGTATTAAAACAAGTGTAAACAAGACAGAAAATCTTGATTACTTATTATTACTTCCTAATTACAGAAGGTGGATAAATAGGAAATGGATAAATAAAATGGAAAAGAGTGAAGGGAGAAAAGAAAACTCCCTCGGCCGCTAAAAGCGGCAAAGTGCTGTGGGCTATTCCATGGTGTTGTCATGATAATGCGTTAACTGGCCATTCACCATGAATCTGCCCGTAGTACCTACAAGAAACAACATCCACCTGGGTCAAATATCACCCAATCATCTACATGAACATGTAAATTTTTATTGATTAGTGCAGATGATTGATGGTGCAAATATGTTCTATTAGTGCATGGTGGTGGTAGGAACAATTTAAATGCCATAATTTTAATCTTCCTTTTGTTCATTTTAATCTTGGCATCAATTTTGATCAATTCTAATGTTTCACTTATTATCAAATCACAGAACATGGAATATTGAACATCAACATCAACAACACAATTTAAAAGAGAGAGTAAAGAATTAGATAGTTTCAAGATAGCATGGTTATTCTCTACTCCATCTATAATGTGTGTAGACATTGATTCGCCAATAAGTGTAGGAGCTTGCAATCGATCCTCCATTGTTAACTTCTCTAACGACCTACAAGAAAATGTAACATCATCAGAGCAAAAGTCACTAGGGATAACTAAGAGGTCTAAATTAGCAAATCCAATTATAGCCCAAGCTTTAATTCCATAGCAATCTAAAGTGAAACAGTTAGTGTTTTTCATTTTGCAGTTAGAAAGAGTATCTAATGATAAAGAAATCTTCCCTAGTGGTTTCTTTGATTTCTTGGATACTTCATTGTGTGAGCTCCAAGGAAACTTGATGGATAATTCTCCACTAGGTACTAAGACATGAGGATTTCTGTAAGGAGGGTCACAAACAGCTTCACCTTGTGCCTTGAGTTCTCTTACATCACCTGTCAAATGAGTATCAGCATAAACAAATGAAGGATTAGTATAAACAATTAAATCATCACATGTTCCCTTCTCTTTCATCTCGTCACTTTTCTCTTCCATGTCTTTTTCTCTCAATTCTTGTTCTTGCAACTCTTTCTCTTCAGCCACAATCTCCATGGAACTTGTCTTTTTTCGGTTGTACGTATTCCACCATTTGCTTACTGCATCCCCAAATTAATATCCTCCTCAATCTTACCATTAACATTCATATCAGAGTCTTCTTGTGAGGGTAGATTGATGAATGTTTGAGGTTGGCCCAAATTAATTGTATCAGATAACTGACTCGTCTGAGTTCGAAGAGTCTGAAGAGCCTGAATATTGTCCTCAGTTACCTGCATATACTGCTTGATTAATTCTTGCAACGAAGGTTGCAGTTGGGCTGGTGGTGGTGCAACATTATGAAACTGTGATACATGATGGTTGGACTGTTGTTGAAAATCTTGTCTCGGATGGAAGGTAGAGTAATCATATGAACTCTGATAGCTTTGATCTCCCCACCCGGGACTGTAGGAATAAGAGTCAAACTGCTGCTGGGGTATGTTCCAAGGATCACTGAAATATTGCTGTTGCTGCAAATCTTGTGTCGGATGGGAGTAGGAATAATCATGTGGACTTTGATAAATCGGATCTCTCCATCCACGATTATAGGAATAAGGGTCATACTGCTGCTGAGGTATGTTATGAAAAGTTCCTACTTCTGCAGTAGTAGGATCAGTGAAATATGCCTCTTGTTGCAATAGTTCCCTAATAGTCCTATTATCCATTTTTTTTTTTTAACAAAATTTTCCTAAAACCAGGTTAAAAAATAAAAATTTTAAGCAAAAATAACAACTCTAGCTATCAAAATCGAAAATCACAATTAATTGGAAAAATGAGTTACTATTCACTGTGATGGCCCGCGACACTGTTCATGTTAGCCCGCAGTACTGTTCATGTTGGCCCGCAGTACTGTTCATGCTGGCCCCGCATTACTGTTTACGCATGTTGCAATTTTAACTCACAGTAATGAATGGACAACGCATGTGGCATACAAATTTCTTTTCAAACAGCCATTCACGAACGTGAAATGCAGAGGAAAAACAGTGCAAGATCAATATAAAATAGGTTCAGTATGGCATATGCACGTCACATGTGTGGGCTATTGGCTAGCATCCATGTCCAGTGTATGGCATATAATTCTGCACTTGAAACCATGTGAAAACAAAGGAAATTGCAGCAAAATTTTAAAACCAATGTGCAGTAATTTTGATGGATTCAAACCTATGAAAATGCAGAGATTTATGACAGCAGAGGCACAAATGGAATGCAACAGAATTTTTTTTTTCTTTTTTTTTTAAATTTGACAGACTAATATGATTCCAGCAAGACTTGTAGCAGCAAAGGAATATCATGCTAGGTGCAACAAAACAGAAAAAGAATGCAGAATTGACATGGACAGCAAGCCTAATTGATCATGACAACAAGTATTAATGCAAGAAATAAGGGAAATCATGTGTGAAGTGCAGTAAAACTTGACAGCAAACAAGTGTAATGTGCAGCAACAAGAACTCATCCAGGATTCAACCAAGAATTTATGCAAGAAATGATGTTGCAACTGCAAGTGACAACAAAGATCAATTAGATGCAGCAGAAAGAGGAAAGGAAATTAAGTGCAGAAATTAAGTGCAGAACGCACAACAACATGCAACAGAAATTAAGTGCAGATGCAGTAACAGCAAACCCAAAATGTGAATTTGATGTAAGGAATGCAAGAATATGAATGCATGCAGTAGCTATGATTCACATGAAAGCAGAGAAAAATAAAAAATTCAGCAACAGCAACTCTTGACAGCAACTAGTAGCATGAAATGATGCAAATGCAGTGAAGAATGCAGAAACTGATGCAGGATATCACTAGGCAGCAACTAAAATAGCAAATGCAAGATGACAACAACCTAAGAGTGCAGCAACAATAGACTAATATGCAGAAACAGAATGCATTATATATGACAGCAGAAACTCATGGCAGCAGAGTTTACAGAACAGCTACTCATGACAGCAACTACCAACTATGCAACATGCAGAACATATGATGACAGCTTATGCAGAAATAGAATGCATGCACCTAATTCACAGAATGCAGAAATAGAAACAAAAACAGAATGCAGTATTCATATGACAGCAGAAAAAACAGATGCAGCAAATGTAGATGATGCAGTACAGAAAATGCAAAGTGCAACTACTAAAATCACAGCAAAGTGCAGAACAACTATGCAACAATGACAGCAAGATGTAGAAAACACAATGCAGCCACCCAATGATGCAAAGATGCAAAAACGAAAACAATGCAATACGAATCATGTAGATTGCGAATTGCATTTATTTAAGAACACATGACAGAAAATTGAAACACACTATAACACAGGACACCACAGATTCACATAGCACAAAACAAATACTAACTAATACTAACAAGACACTAATTAACACACTAACAGATTCACAAAATGCAGTATATACATGCAGAAAAACAAACAAAATGCAGCAACGAAAATGATGCAGTATGCAGAAAAACTACTAATACTAAAACTACTAACACTAACAGCAATGCAGTATGCAGATGATGCAGAATGCCAAGACTAACAGCAAACACCAAACACACAAACTAACAGCAAAATGAAAATTCAACACAACACTAAAACAAAAACAAAGAATCACACACACTCACGAAATGACACAACTAAAACAGAACACAACACACACTAACAGAACAACACACTACACAACATATCACAACTCAACACATGATAGAACACACTCTTTGATAGAAACTGATGATCCCCGGCAACGGCGCCAAAATTTGATACGAGGTCGCATTCGCACAAATTAATACAATTAAATATGTAGTACTAGGAAGTGACTCCTAAATCGTCTCTCTCAAGGACCATCACTCATTTTCTATCAAAGATAAGATACGAAGTGGGGGGGTTTGTGTTTGTGAAAACAGAATTATAAAACAGAGAAATTAACAAGAATTAAAATGGGATTACCCTCTTGATCAGATTACAAATTCACTTATCCTAGGTTACTGGATTAATTAACTAAGCGAAAACTAATCACATCAAATGCTCAATTTACTCAACTCTCAATCCAACCTGAATTAACTAACTAAGCGATAATTAACTCTAAGTCTTCCTTATGTGAATTAAGCATCCACACACATCAATTATCTCAAGTCCAACAATTTATACATCAACCCATTAAGCATGAATAGAGATACAAATTGTCTATTAACTGAAACGCTAAGAGAGAATCAGCAATTGAGGCTTTTAAGCACATGAGTAATTGATGAAGAATTAAGCTCAAAGAGAGCATAACAATACAAAACAGAAACCTCAAAGCTTCATTATAACCCAATTCAAGATGATAACCCTAACTAAATTAAAGACCCATTAAAAAGAAATTGAAATTGAAATTGAAATTGCAGTACAACGAAATTGAAGAAGATGAAACAGCAATGCAGCAATAATAAAAGGAAAACGTAATAACAAGAAATGAAATTGAATTGAATTAGAATAAGGAAGAAGAAGACAAACCCAAATTGATTGATGAACTGAAATTAAAACACAAGTGCTGGAACAATTGATTGATGGCTGGAACAAAAAAATGCAAAGGAAACAAACTGGAGAAGAAAGGAGAAGAAAACCTAAACCTAAAACTAACCTAAGAATGTAAAACGTGAAAATGGAGTGTGCAGAATGTGTCTCTCGAATTGCCTCTGTCCAGCCCCTTTTAATTACAATTGGGCAGCCCTCATGTGCAGGGCACATGCCAATTTAAGTGCAAAAGGGTCTCATGTTCGATTCCCACATTCAGCAAAACAAGAAAAAGAATTAATTGCATGATTTACATAGCCTAATTGCTGAAATTCCCGTCCAGACTTCGTGGTCCAACTTCAAGGCCATATTCACCCAAGATGCAGTCCGAATTGGCTCTTCGTGTCTTCATAACATTTGTAGCTCTGTCAATCCTTTTTCATTTGCAAGAAACCTGAGCTCAAAACGATATTTGTGGAGGAAGTTATGCCTATTTTAGTGAAACTACTCAAATCTGGAAAAATATAGCAAATTGAAATAAATTAAGCACTTAAAGCCCAAATGAGTCTAAACTCATAAATGCATTAAATCATGCTAATTTACTCTTAATCATGTTGTAATAGGATACAAAATGTGCAGAGAAAATGATCAAAATAACGACTCATCAGTGGCCAACTGTCCAATTTGAGTTTTCAAATCTACAATTGAAGCACTTACATTTTGTTGAAATTGCAGATTGGTAGTTGTCATCTGTTTCATCAACTCCTCCAAAGATGGTCCAGCACTATTCACATGTTGTGATTGAGCAGGTTGAACCACTTGTTGTTGTCTCAAGGGGGGAGGTTGATACTTGTTGGGAGGTTGATATCTTTGTTGTTGTTGTGGTGGCTGCTGTTGGCTAGGTCCTGGACCATATCTCAAATTAGGATGATCCTTCCAACCAGGGTTATAAGTATTGGAATATGGATTATATTGTTGTGCTGGAGGTCTATACTGCTGTCCGGAGTACATTCCAGCTACATCCACAGCTTGTTGGACCAGTTGTTGTTGTTGTTCGGTTTCTTGCAACTGAGGGCAAGCATCCGTGAAATGCTCAACTACACCACAAATGCCACACGATCAAGTTTGATCTCGATTTATCGCATTAACATTCTGTTGCATTTGTTGTTGTTGACTCAAAGCTAACTGTCTCACCAGCGAAGTTAACTCTGTTAACTTGATTTCCAATCTATGTGTGTCAGCAGCAGCTGTGGAAGCTTCATTCACATGTTTGAAAGATGTTGAATTTCTGGAGCTAAACTCGAATTTTCTCGCCATGTTTGCAATCAGATATCGTGCAGCAGCTGGTGTTTTATCCATCAAAGCTCCACCACTTGCCACATCTATCATGTTTCTTTCCATAGGCATGAGTCCTTCATAGAAATATTGGATGAGAAGTTGCTCAGTTATTTAATGGTTCAGACATGTAGAACATAACTTGTTGAATCTCTCCCAATACTCATATAAAGTCTCTCCCTGCAATTGTCTTATCCCACTTATATCCTTCTCAATAGTCAGCTAAATTCTAGAAGGGAAAAAAACTTCTCTAGAAATCTTCTTTTCATGTCATTCCATGTGGTAATAGGTGTTGGTCAAGATACAACCAATCCTTTGCAGCACCATCCAATGAAAATGGAAATGCCTTCATTTTGACAAATTTTCTTCAGAACATCATTAGGCCTCATAGTGGAACAAACCACATGAAATTCCTTAAGATGCTTATGTGGATCTTCACCTGCGAGTCCTAAAAACTTAGGCAACAAATGAATCACCCAGATTTTAATTCATATTTGACAACACCTTCTCTCGCACAGAAATTGGATACACAAAGGTTGATAATTGATATCAGGTGTAGCCAATTCCTTGAGAGTTCTTTCAATTGGATTTGCCATATTTTCAGAAACAGAATCAAGGTCAGGATCACAATGAGAATGTTGGTTCTTATTCCTATTTTTATTTCTCAGCCTATGAGATGTTCTTTCAATTTCAGGATCATATGTCAAGAATCATCTAGACTAGATCTGGTCATATACTACACAAACTTGGAACAACTAACAAAGAATATCATCTAGAAAGAATTAGAACCTATGCAGAACTCAACAAAATAGTCAGTACCTATACTAGAAACTACGACTATTGCATGGATTTGCGGTTAGGCTATACAATTGTAATATTCACGAACAATTTATATACATGAAAAGTGATAATTCCAAATCAAATGACGTATGTCCCCGGCAACGGCGCCATTTTGATAATTCACTATCGAATGAACATCAAAAACTAGATTTATCCCCAATTAAACTTGTAATATAGAGGATTCAATCTAGGTCATCTCTCTGAAGACATGCATGCACTCGATTCAGAATTATTCACAATTAGGAGGGGGATTTTCATGAATTAATTCAATAAAACCTAAACAGAACAGAGAATATGAATTTAAACGAAAAACTAAAGACATTAGAGAATTGAAAGTAGAGCGTAGAAGCGAGAAAATGTAAACATAAAAAACGCGAAGAGGAATTAACGCGAGGAGAAATTAAAATTGAAAATAGAACAACGGAATGTAAAATTGCAGCAGCGAATTAAAGAGAAAATGAAAGCATAAGAGGAATAACAAACAATATCATGCAATGCGAAGAAGAACAATAATAAAGCGTAAATTGAACCAGAAATCTATTACAGAATTGAAGATTCGCGAAATCAAAATGGAGAAACAAATTCACTTGTTGCGGTTCCAATGTTGTGAAGAGAGATTAAACACATGAAATTGATAACTAAGAAGAAAAGAGAAGAGAGAATAGAAAAGAAAATCGCACAATCGCGCGAAAGAAGTGTGCAAGAGGAGCAACTGCATTATGAATTGGGAGTCCTCAATTTTCGCGCCCAAAAACCCTTATATAGGTGAAGAATTGTGCCTCCACATAAGTTGATTTGCGCCCTGGCGCAAATCTCCAGCTGAAATGGGTTGCTCTGCGCCTTGGTTTGCGCACTGGCGCGTTTGGACATAAAAGAGGGGTTCAAGTGCGCCCCTTCTTGCTCCCTGGCGCGTTTGCGCCTCCATGCTTCATCAAAATGTGCCTAGGCACGTTTGGTCAGAGAAGAAGCTCCAATTTGCGCCCTAGCTCGCGCCCTGGCGCATCCTTGCGCCTTGGCTTGCCTTGGTCTCTTGATTTGAGCTTCTTGATGGCTTGCACTCCAAGTCTTTCTCTTAGGTCCATGGCTTCCATTCCCAGCTTCAATCTCTGCCTTCAATCCACCCCTTGCTCCTATCCCTTCTTCATTCCTCAGAGCTCTAGATGCAACAGTAAAGGAAGAATCAGAATAGAAACATAACAACTTATGGAAATTAACTATTATTTACTACTAATACTAAAATATGCCTCTAACACAAATCTATGATGAACTACCACAATATGACACAAATAAAAGCTAAATGAACTAAACACAAAGTAAAGAAAATGTATATAAAATGGATTATCAACTACCAACCGTGAAATGGTTTACAAGTATTATTTGCACCCAGCCACTTCTGGCTATTACAAGATATTCTTTGATCACAGCCTTCGTAGGCTAAGCAACAGAGGTATTCTTTGAACAACCAGCCTCCTCAGGCTAAATTACCACACAAGTGGATTTTAAAAAGATGTTGTAAAAACAAATAGTTTACTCTACCCAGAGAGGGTTTTACGATGAAGTTTATTCAGAAGTCTTGAGCGAAATCTCAAAAGATAGAATAAGAGAAGCGTTTTCGCCAACTGAAATCTGATGAAGTGAAGTCTTTAAATAGGCATCCTCTTCAAATGACCGTTAGACTCATATGAATGTCGTTGAATAGTTTCTTGAGAGCTTTCCAAAAGGTGTCAGATAGTACTTGATTGATTGATTAGAGTGTGCAGCGGATTTAGATTGCTTGCACAGTACTTTTTCTGACTTGTACAGAGACTTTGACAAAAGGTGAAGACCTTTTTAAGTTGCATGTGTAAGAACGAATCCCTATACTGATCTTGGATGCTTCTAATGATTACTTCTTTAGATTTGAAATCTTGGCGCGAGTGACTCAAACTTTGCTTCACTTTTTGGACAGACGATATATGTCTTCAGTCTTTAAGAGGTTTCATCTTATCCTATCGTCTGATGACTTCAACTTGAGACAGACGAATGACTTCAGTCTGAGGAGTCATCTTTCGTCTGTGCTTGTTCCGTCTGACTTGCTTGCTGATCTTTCGTCTGAGAAAGTTTCGTCTGTCTTGTAAAAATTAAAACCTTTGATGAGTTAATCATCTTGATCTAACAATCTCCCCCTTTTTGATGATTACAGACCATACTGATAACTTTTCTCAAGAAGACATCTGCATAAGACAATGTTAGTGATCACAGATAAAATGCAAGTCAGATTTACACCAAGACGATGTTTTCTAAAAAAATACCTCTTTATAAAAAGAATTGTTACATCAATGCGATGTAAACCTTATACAATGTTACAAAGGTATACAGAAAATCAATCGTTAAAGAAAGAAAAAAAATACATGTATGTTCTTTACAAGAAAAAAATCAATACAATATAGTACAAAAAAAAATTGCTCCCCCTCAGACGATGCTTGCTTGCTCGCTTGCTTCCCCTCAGATGATGCATATCCCCTTTTTCCTTTCTTCCTTTCTAAGGTATTCTCTCCCCCTTAGGCTGAGAATCATCAAAAAAACACGATCAAGAAGAAGGTTTGGGCTTCTTTTGAAGAAGGCTCATGACAATGTCCTTCAGTTACTGCACTTCAGATGAGAGAGAGGCTTGATTGTCCTCAAGCTCTTTATTCTTTAGCTTCAGATGCTCGCAATCCTCTTCTAAGGCATCATATTTACGCTTTAGAGTATTATACTCTTTAGCGTCAGCCTCAGTAACCTCAACTTTATCATTAACCTCCACCGTATCATCAATCTACACTAGCGGTGTTTGAGGCTCTTCCACTATAGGTGTAGTGTCATCTATGATGAGCACTGTTGGTGTCTTCTTCAGACGCAGAGTGAAAAGTGGAAGTGTGAGGTATGTTGTGAAGTCTCTTTCCAATTGCCAAGAGTACAATTTTGAGGGAATAGAGAGCTCAAGATCTGGATGCTCCTAAGATGGATGTGTATAAGCAAAGGCTTCACCAGGAAACACCCTGCCACAGATTGTGGAATCTTCATCAAATGAGGTTCCAAAGCAGAATGCAGATGTGGCTTCATGATCTTCTATCATCCTTTGAATCTTCGGATTGATAGGTCTTGAAGCATGAGTTTGAAGAGATTTGAGATGCGAGTATGCAGCAGACGGAAGTCGCCGGGAATGTGCCTTGCAAATTTGAAGGATCTGGAGACAGACAGAGTTTTCTTCTCTTTTCCTTTAGCCAAAAACTTGACCAAGCAAGGTCGTTTTCGGTCTAAGACGATAGAGAACTTTGTTTCGTCTGAAACCAGAGAGGAGAATTGTGATCCTACAAGGAACGGACAGTCTCTTTTCTCCTTCTTTGCTCTTCTTTCAATGTGATAGAAGGAAGTTGATCTAGCTTTTGCTTCCCTTCTATAGGCACCGGCCATCAATTTGAAAGACAAATTGTAGTCTTCAGAAAGAGCATGAGCAAACTCTTCGGGGTTTTCGAATTCATCGAGGAGGATGGAATAGCGGGGGCAGATCCCTGAACAGTGAGGTCTTGTCCAAGGAAGAACAATTCCCAGAGTATGTCCTAGACCTACATACTTAGTTTGATTCATGGGAATTGTGAATGGTACAGGATCATGGCGATCAATGGCGTCGAGATGCCAATGTGAGCAATCCTTAGGCTCATAGATGGTGGAGCCAGAATCTCCATATCTGCAGTGGTGAAATGCAGGTGCGTTGATTTCATGTTGAACCTTCCACTTGATGTTTTCTCTAAAAGGAATGTGGGGTTCATAGCCAAGAGTTGGTCCTTCAATCACCGACTCAGCTAGATGATCCTTGTACCTCTTTATATCTTCTAAACCCTTGATGTCTAAGGTGGCCGATGTCCCAGGCGACGCTTTACCATTCGCGTTGCTCTTCGGGAGTGTAGATGGAATCTTCTTTGAAATCCACTGGCTTCAGGGGTTTATGGTAGATGATGGGATTGACAAATCTCCCCAGTTGAAAACCCTTTTGGCCTCTATACCGATAGAGGTTTCTCAACTCAATGTAGGGAGTGTCCTTTATAAAGCAGTCTTCATCGTCTGCCAAGTGACCATCTTCAACAGACTCAGACGGTTCACCATCTTTGGAGATATCTTCATTCTTCTCTCCAAGAATCCAGTCAGGCTTGACTGGTCTTTCAGCATGAGAGCTTTCAGCAAAGCGTCTCATGACTAATTCGTTGAGAAACGCATAGTCTATCTTGTGCTTGGGTGGTAGATCTTCAGGATTGATAACTTCGGCGTGAGATCTCACCCATGATGCATCCACCTTTATTACTTCCATATGTTCTTCATCAGACGAAGAACTTATGTCTTCAACAATTATTTCTTCAAACGGAATCTCCATCGTCTGTTGGTGGGATGCTTCTTTAGACGCAGCAGGTATCGTCTGTTCGAGGCAAGCGTTGAGAGGAGACACAACAATAGGATCAGATACAATTGTCCTATGTTCGTCTTGGAGTGTTGATGGAGAAACCTCCATAGTAGAGACTTCATCATTGAGCATGGTCTCCAACTCCTCTGCTAACTAGGCATTATCCTTCTGGATCTGGGCAGTTTCTTCACTGTTCATGCCTTCTGAAGTTGTTGGAGCAGACGCACCTTCAGACGATCCAATGCCCCTAACGCTTTCAAGAAAGATTCTTTCTCGTTCAGCATGAAGTAACATAGAGACCCTCTTAGCCTCTTTCAATTGTTTTTCTTTGTCTGTTTCACCAACAACTACAGACGCAAGCTTCTGCTTCATCTTTTCTTTGCCTTTGGCAGCCTCCATATTGGGGGCTCATTACTTCAACTAGTCTCCATGTTCTTCGAATGGATCTCTTAGTTGTTGAGAGGGTTGCCCAAAAGCAGTTAAGAGCGATTTCTCTGGCTCTTACTTTTTCTTCGGCTGCTTTCCTCTGCTTCTCTTCGTCTGAGAGTATTTTAACAGACGAAACTTCTTTAGACGATAGCTTAGCCCCTTCATCTTCACTTGGGGATATCGTCTTCCCTTGCATCTTAGCAGCAACGTGCTTAATTCTGATAGTTCTTTTATTTTTCTTAAGAGGTTCTTCTAGAACATCTTCAAAAGGAACTTCAGAAATAACCATGGGTGGAAGAGGTAAGGGTGTTTGGGTTTGTGTTTAGTCTGGTGTTTGGGATTGTGTTTGGTCTGGTGTTTGGGATTGTGTTTGGGCTTGTGTTTGGGTTTGTTTTTGGGTTTTGGCGCGTTTGATGCGAGCTTTGTGTGGGGGGTCTTTGGTGATTGGTGAAAGAGGAACTTGTTCTTCTCTTGGGGTATGTTGAAGGAAGCCAGGGTTCAGATGCATCTTGTCAAAGGTGCTTCCTTTGACTTCCTTGCCTTCTTTGTGCCACACAACGCCAGTGACATCAAAGCCTTGGTTGATGATGATTTTGGTGAAGAGGGTGGCGTAGGGAATACTGCTCTTCCTACGTATGTTTCTATTCTTTAACGCACTTACCCAGTGGTCAAGAATGATGTGAGGGAGACTCATCCTCGCTTTCCTCAGACAGTAGAAAATGCAAAATCTGTCTCGAGTACTTACGTTGTCTCGTGACCCGGTTCTTGGAGTGAAGATGTTGTAGAGAAGGTTGTGGATGATTCTTGCAGTGGGACAAAGATTCCCTGATCTAAAGAACTTGGGATCTTCAGAGTCGCGGTTTTTCCCGTAGATAATCTTATCCACGTGTTCTTCGGACTCAATCCTCATCCAAATCGTGGTGTAAAATCGCCCTTTCGCTTTGCCGGTTTCCGGCAATGGAGTCTACTGTGATAATATACTCCTTGTTGTCGATGGTACCAACAATACCATCTTTAAACTCCCTTGCGTCACTCCAGAACTCAGCATAGGCCTTCATCAGCCATGACCCTCTCATCTCTGCAAACTCCATCCATCCGTTATGTGCCAGTATCTTTGCTACTCCATCAGAGATGCTCTCCACAGTCTCTCTCGATATCCACTTGCTAGGCAAGAAGAGATCTTGAGCGAAGAAGGTTGCTTCGGTTGCCTTGGTATTCTTGGCGGCCATTGATAGATTTGAAAAAGAGAGAGAGTTAAGTTTTGTGAGTAAAATATTCAGAGAAAGTGTTAATGCAGTAAAGAATAAAAATGTGAACTTTAAGAGTATTTATAGTCAAAACTAAAATGGTTGTAATTCATCAGACGAAAGAGTTTTAAACCGCCCCTGATTTGACGTGTCCCCATCATTGCCCTTTTAATGATTGATTTGACTTCTGCAATTCACAGCGCGTGCTTCTCAGAGTCCTAGAATAGTGCAATAAATGACAGACACATTTATTGCTACTTTTAATTTGTCCCTGCGCACTTAACTTTAAAATATTTAAATAATATCATTGCGTCTGTTGAATTTCCTCAGACTGATTCAACTTAATCAGACGCAAAGTTTCGTCTTAACACGAAAACATATACAAAGGTACAGACGAAATGAAATGCTTAGACGAAAGAAAAAACCTAATCAATTAAAGAAATAATTCCTAAATTTTCTTTAATGAAATTAAAGCGAGTTTCGTCTAAAGCTTTTGTAAAGATATCTGCCCATTGAAAATCAATTTGAACAAACTGTACATCGAAAATACCTTTTTGAACATAATCTCTTATGAAATGAAATTTGATTTCAATATGCTTGGCTTTTGAATGTTGAATAGGGTTTTTGCTGAGATTTATTGCGCTTGTGTTATCACAAAATACTGGTATTTGAGTTTCAAACCTGGAGTAATCCTCAAGTTGATGTTTTACCCAAAGTAGTTGTGAGCAACACCCTACCGCAGCAATATATTCTGCTTCAGTGGTTGAGAGTGCAATGGAGTTTTCCTTCTTGCTTGACCAAGAGATTAGTGATGAACCAAGAAATTGGCATCCACCACTTGTGCTTTTTCTCTCCACTTTATCTCCAGCATAATCAGCATCACAATAGCCACTTAAATTGAAATCACTATTTTTCTTATAAAAGAGAGAGAGATTAGTAGTTCCAATAAGATATCTTAAAATGCGTTTAACAGCTTGTAAATGTGATTCTCTAGGATCAGATTGAAAGCGTGCACATAGACAGACACTAAACATATTGTCAGGTCTACTAGCAGTGAGATATAGAAGAGATCCAATCATACCTCTGTATACCGTCTGATCAACGGTCTTACCTGATTCGTCTTTGTTAAGACTGGCTCCAGACGAATGCATGAGAGTTTTCATTGGTTTGACATTTTCCATTTTGAATTTCTTTAGAAGTTCCTTTGTATACTTCTGTTGATGAATATATATGCCTTGTTTAGTCTGTTTGATTTGAAGTCCTAAGAAAAACTTCAGTTCTCCCATCATGCTCATCTCGAATTCTTCCTGCATTAACTTAGAGAAATCCTTGCACAAGGATTCATTAGTTGCTCCAAAGACTATATCATCCACATATATTTGAACAATAATAAAGTCCTTTGAAATGTTTTTCTTGAAGAGTGTAGTATCCACTTTCCCTCTTGAAAAACCATTTTGAAGAAGAAAGGAACTTAGTCTTTCATACCAAGCTCGAGGAGCCTGTTTAAGACCATATAGTGCCTTTTTTAGTTTGAAAACATGATCTGGTTGAGATGAACTATCAAATCCAGGAGGTTGTCTTACATATACTTCCTCTTCAATAAAACCGTTTAGAAAAGCACTTTTTACGTCCATTTGATATAGGATGATATTCTTATGAGCAGCAAAGGCAAGTAAAATTCTAATAGCTTCCAATCTAGCTACAGGAGCAAAAGTTTCAGTGAAATCTATACCTTCTTGTTGATTATAGCCTTGAGCTACTAATCTTGCTTTGTTTCTTACCACTTTTCCATCTTCATCAAGTTTATTTCTGAAAACCCATTTGGTTCCAATAATACTTTTGCTTCTTGGTTTCTCTACCAGAGTCTAAATATCATTTCTGGTAAATTGGTTTAGCTCTTCTTCCATAGCTAAAATCCAATCGTTATCTTGTAGGGCTTCCTCAATATTCTTCGGCTCTATATTTGACACGAGAGCATATCCAGACGATTCCTTTAGCTTGGATCTAGTTTGAACACCTTGATGTTTATCTCCAATGATAAGATCTTCTGTATGGTTTGATGCAAACTTCCATGTTTTCACAAGGGCTTGATCTTCATGTTGATGAGTATCAGACGAAGGGGGTTCGTCTGTGCTTCTATCGTCTGCTCTTGTGTCTGTTCTTTCGTTTGACTTTGGTTTATCATTTTGACTTGAACTTTGACCAGAAGGGTTAGTCTGCAAATTATCAAATAAATTTTCTAGGTCTGATATTTCCTTATCAGCCTTTGAGTTATCTTAGAATTTTACATGAATTGATTCCTCTACAACTTGCGTCTTAGAGTTAAATACTCTATAGGCCTTAGAAGTATTGGAATATCCAAGTAAGAATCCCTTCACCACCTTTGAATCAAATTTACCAAGTTGATCTTTGGTGTTTAAGATGAAACATTAACATTCAAAAGGATGGAAGTAAGAAATGTTGGGTCTTCTTCCTTTCCATAGTTCATATGGAGTCTTATTCAATATTGGTCTTATCAATATTCTGTTTTAAATATAACAGGAAGTATTAATTGCTTCTGCCCAATAATATTTAGGAAGAAAGCTTTCATGCAACAAAGTTCTAGCCATTTCTTGTAAGGTACGATTTTTCCTTTCCACAACTCCATTTTGCTGAGGAGTTCTTGGAGATGAAAAATTGTGAAAGATACCATTTTCAAAACAAAAGGCTTTGAACTCAGAATTTTCAAATTATGTTCCATGATCGCTCCTTACAGACGCAATACATATTCCTTTTTCTTTTTGAAAACGTTTGCAGAATATTTCAAAAACACTAAATGACTCATGTTTATGTGCTAGGAAGTATACCCATGTGAATCTAGTATAATCATCTACAATTACAAATCCATATCTCTTTCCTCCAAGACTTTCAGTCTGAGTAGGTCCAAAGAGATCAATATGTAACAGTTATAGCGGTCTTGTCGTGGAAACAACATTTTTTGATTTAAAAGAAGCTTTGAGTTGTTTCCCATGCTGACAAGATTCACACAGACGATTGGATTTCCAAGATATTTTCGGCAAACCTTTTACAAGATCCCTTTTAGAAATTTTTGAAATATACTTGAGACTTAAATGTCCAAGCTTTTTGTGCCAAATATCTCGTTCATCGTCTGCTGAAATCAAACATGTCACATTCTGATCACTAAGGTCAGAAAGACATACCTCATAAAGGTTATTCCTTCTTTTCCCAATAAAAAGAATGAATTTGTCTTTATTTCTAACTATACATTCATCTGAGTTAAAAGCTACTTCATATCCACTATCACAAAATTGACTTATGCTAAGTAGATTGAAGTTAAGACCTTTAACATAAGACACATTTTGGATAAGAGGATTGGGTGTCTTACCAACAAATCCCAATGCCTAAGATTTTACCTTTCCCCAACCATATGATACAGACCCTTTACTTGGTCTGAGATCTTGGAACATAGACAGGTCTCCCGTCATGTGTCGTGAGCACCCACTGTTCAGGTACCAGCTTGAAGTCCTCTCTTTACCTATTAAGGTATCTGCAACAGGAATAATGAGTGACTTTGGTACCCAAATCTTTTTGGGTCCTTCTTTGTTAGTGAAAGAAGATTTCTTCTTGTTTAAGGTTCTTTTATCTTTTCTATAATTATTTGAAACCTTATTATAATTTTTTATCTTCTTTTTGTGAGCAGACGGAACAAAATTGTTTTTCACTTTGTTTGACTCTTCAACGTAACCAAGTCCACTTTTGTCAGACGGAGATCTCCCATATTTTAAAATATTTTCTAGCATGGAGGATCCCTTAGTGAACTTTGTTAAGTCTTTGAGTAAGGATTCATTTTCTTTCTTCAATCTTTAAATCTCATAAATAAAATTATCCTTTTCAGACTCAGATGATTTTTCATCTGATACCTCTTTTTGCAGTAACTCATTTTCAGTTCTCAAAGTAGTATTTTCTTCCAAAGTTTGTTTTAACTTGGCTTTGCATACTTTGTATTGCTTAGCAATAAAATGTGAGTTGGCCAAAAGTGTATCGTATGAAATTTCTTCTGATTCTGACTCTGACTCAGATGAGGAGGATGAAGAAGTTTCAGATTCAGTTACCTCTGATGAGACGGTGTCTCCAGCCATGAGGCAGATATTTGCAGTTTCTTCTTCTTCGGTGGATTCCTCTGAGCTTTCACTATCGAGGTCTTCCTAAGTCACTAGACTTTTCTTACCCTTGTCTTTGCGAGGATTCCATCTTTTCTTTAGTCTTTGACACTCTGATCTCATGTGTCCAGGTTTTCTGCATTCATAACAGATAACTTCTGAACTCTCCTCCTTGCTTGATGATTTATCAGGGAGCTTTCTCTCCTTCTTTCTGAAGAAGCGTTGACCTCTCCCCTTTTTCATCATCATCTTCTTAAAGCGTCTGGCCATGAGAGAAATCTCATCGTCAGACGATTCTTCAGACGAATCAGATTCAGTGGTGTCGGCTTTCAACACTCTGTGCTTCTTCTTTCTTTCTTTCTTAAGAGTTTCCTCCTTTGTTATGTTATTGACAGACGAAAGAGCTATTGGTTCTTGAACCTTGATCTTGTCTCTTTTGCACAAGAGTACCTCATGTACTCTCAAAGCTCCTATTAACTCGTCAAGAGTTAACGTCTTCATATCACGCCCAACTGAGATGGCAGTGGACATAGCTTCCCATGGAGAAGGAAGACTGTCCAATATCTTCATGTTGTTTTGAGCTTTGGTGAAGGTAATATCTAGCGCAGTGAGTCCATTCAATATTGTTTGGAATCTTCCAAACATCATATCGATAGATTCTCTTTTCTTCATAGAAAACATCTCATATTCTCTTTGAAGTGTAGCAGTTTTCCTCATGCGCACATCCTCTGTTCCTTCATAGGAAATTTTGAGGGCATCCCAAAGTTCTTTAGCTGTTTTATATGCACAGAATCTGTTGTATTCTGTTCTAGATAATGCACACATGATGGCATATCTAGCTTTGTTGTTGAGTTCCATAACAAAGAATTCTTCATTTCCCCATTCAACCTCAGGTTTGACAATAGGGATGTTTCCTTGGGTTATGATGTTCCACAGCCTGTACTGTGTGGAATTGATGTACATCTCCATAGGATCTGCCCAGTAAGGGTAGTCATCACCAGAGAACGCAGGTGGCTTGTTCATGGATGATCCTCCAGATAAGAACGAAGGTCCTTGAGACTCCATCTAGGATCTTTTCCTCTAGCAGCTGTTAAGCGCTCAACCCTTAGAGGCTGAGCTCTGATACCAAACTGTAAAAGATAGAACACAAGAAGGGGGGTTGAATTATGTTATAAATAAAAATATTTCCTTTCATCTGTGGGTTTCAAATGTGTTCAGACGAAATATTTCTTAGTCTTCAAGGATTGTTTTTAAGGAAGAAACGTTATAGCTTGATTATCCCCGTTAGTTAAACAATTAAGAAGATAAAAACACAGCTATTTTTATACTAGTTCGTCTATGCAAGACTACGTCCAATTACCCAGCAACCATTGAGTTTTCACTACCAACCGTGAAATGGTTTACAAGTATTATTTGCACCCAGCCACTTCTGGCTATTACAAGATATTCTTTGATCACAGCCTTCGCAGGCTAAGCAACAGAGGTATTCTTTGAACAACCAGCCTCCTCAGGCTAAATTACCACACAAGTGGATTTTAAAAAGATGTTGTAAAAACAAATAGTTTACTCTACGCAGAGAGGGTTTTACAATGAAGTTTATTCAGAAGTCTTGAGCGAAATCTCAGAAGATAGAATAAGAGAAGCGTTTTCTAACCGAAATCGATGAAGTGAAGTCTTTAAATAGGCATCCTCTTCAAATGACCGTTAGACTCATATGAATGTCGTTGAATAGTTTCTTGAGAGCTTTCCAAAAGGTGTCAGATAGTACTTGATTGATTGATGGAGTGTGCAGCGGATGCAGCGGATTTAGATTGCGTGCGCAGTACTTTTTCTGACTTGTACAGAGACTTCGACAAAAGGTGAAGACCTTTTTGAGTTGCATGTGTAAGCACGAATCCCTATACTGATCTTGGATGCTTCTAATGATTACTTCTTTAGATTTGAAATCTTGGCGCGAGTGACTCAGACTTTGCTTCACTTTTTGGACAGACGATATATGTCTTCAGTCTTTAAGAGGTTTCGTCTTATCCTATCGTCTGATGACTTCAACTTGAAACAGACGAATGACTTCAGTCTGAGGAGTCATCTTTCGTCTGTGCTTTTTCCGTCTGACTTGCTTGCTGATCTTCCGTCTGAGAAAGTTCCGTCTGTCTTGTAAAAATCAAAACCTTTGATGAGTTAATCATCTTGATCTAACAAGAAGACTTTAATGTTAGGATGAACTCTCATGTGAAAGAGTTATCCATGTATTATGAATGGAAAACCTTGGTTATGGCGAGAATGAATGTACTTATTACCCCGATAACCCCAAACATGATGATGTTCATGGTTCGAGGACGATTGTGATTACTTAGAGGTCCTGTTTAAAATGTTGAGGGATGGTAGAGAATAGGTGCATGTGTGGGTCTGGGTGGGGTAAAGAAAAGGTCATGTGGACTTTGGCATAGGCGTTGGCACTCTACATCTATTATTATGTCATGTAAAAGGACTCTAAGGTGGATTGATTTAGAATGAAGACCTTATTAGAGAGGTAAAGGAGACAGTCGCTAAAGTTGTGATGACCATAGAATTACACATGTCGTAATATTCAGGCATTGGTCCTTAGAAGGATGGTTGGGTGTGGGACTAGAGCTAGGATTTGACTTAGCTAGCCTGGACTTACCATAGAACATTATCAAGTTAGTGAGAGCACATGTTATGTTGTAATGTGTGTACTCGCAATCTGTCATCATGATCTCGAAATTGTGTAAGTTCATTGGGTATTGGAAATTTTAATATGACAGCTTGTCAGTAGGATGAATAGATTAACTAGAATGCGTAAAATAATGGCGGAGACTATAGGTATTGATTTTTTATATCTTTTTTATGTGTGAGTCTATGATAACACCTAAACTTCACAAGATAATTTGGGCAAGAATCACTTTGCTACACTAGTGCGTATGACCTTATGCTCACCAAGACTTTTTGCATTCATCATGCAAATTCTAACTCTTAAAAGGGTGGTACTACCCAGGCTACACTTAAGAATAAGTATGTAAATATTATTTTAATTATGTGAATATGTAATTTTTTTTTTTATATTTCATTTCACTGTAGAGTTTCTTTTTTCATATTTTATATATCAAAAGAGTTTAACTTAAAGTTTTGTTTTTGAAATTTTTAATAATTATTTATTTATTTCAATTAATTATACATATTCATTTATAATTTTTAATATAATAACGTAATTAATTAATCATTATCATATTTTTAATAAGGACTTCAACGTATTTCTTCGTCGTCTAAAAGAAGACATTTATGTATAGTTTGGCGCTGCCATATTTGCAAACTATGGCAAGTTGTTTAACATTGGAGAGTTTAGCCATCGCCATTTTTGGTGTAATGTTTGAAGTGAGCACCAAGGGAAAGGAAATTGCACTTATAAAACCATGTCTTCCATTCTTTTCTTTCAGGATATAATGGTCACTGTACATTTAATTGACGTTATAAACGTCAATCCCTGATTCTATAAAATAAAAACATTTTTTTACGAAAAAAAAAAGATAAAACCCACAATTGCTGGTCACCAATCAGGGTGAGCATGAACCGGTTTTCTGAGGATCCAATTCCTATCTGAATTATATCCACTTTTTGAATTGGATTTGGAACCCATATCCAATTTTTATTTTCTTAAATTAAAATGGATTTTTTAAAATTGGTTTTAAAACCAGTTTAAAACCAGTTTTTGGTTTAAAATCAGTTTTAAAAGATGAATAAATTTTACATTATGAATTTTCATTTAAATTGAAAATAATTTTTTAAAAATAGGTTTTATACAATATGAAAAGGTTTTTTTAAATATTTTTTTATATTCAATAAATTGTTTTTTGTTGAACATTAATTTTAAAATCTGTTTTTATTTCTGAAACTAATTTAGAACCAATAATTAGTTATTGTAATATTAGTTTAAACAAAGAGAAAATTATTCTTTATATTAAATTTTTTTTACAAACTAACGACGTATCCAAATCTTTTGTTTTTCAATAGACTAATGATTTTGTTTTAATTATCTATTTTCATAACATGTGTAAAAAATTGAGAAAAAAATTTAAAACTAACTTTTTTCCTTTTTAGACAAGTTTCAAAACATTTTTTTCCAAAATTAGTTTTAAAAATATTAGTTTCATCTTGGATATATTAATTTTGGTGTTTAATATAATAATCTATTTTTAATAAAATTAATTTTATAAATAAAATTGATAATGATTTAATTCTTAAGAAAATTTATACAATATAATATTAATCATTCAATGTTTAAGAAATAAAATTTATAATTAATTATTATAACTTATTATTTTATAATAATTTTTATAATTAATTTAAAAAATAATATGTTTAAACATACATGAAACAGTCATTGGAATACATTACTGGTACATGTGATCTAGATACTGGATTATCTAATTTTCATTTGAAAAGTATAAATAATAAAAGAATAAATTACTGGATCCAGATTTCATTTGGAAAGTCCAAATGATAGAAAAATGGATTACTGGATCCATTGTCAATTTAAAATATGGTTATGGATAAACCATGCTCCACTAGCAACTAGATTTAAAACAACTAGAATATGATGAATATGGATAATCTAGAAAGAACCAGTTATTTTGCTCACATGAGTCACCAACACTGACCACGTTAGATGTCATTAGAGTGGATGAGGATCAAAACAGTTGTCGGTCACCATCAGGATTTCAAGAATATCAAAACTAATAACTAGAAGACGATTATCAATTTGTTACTTTTTAACTGAAAAGACGGGAAGAGGACTATATTAGGAGCTAGTAATTTCAATCTTTGATATGGCTATTTGAAAAGAAGTAAACATTTTAAACTCACTGTCAAACGCTCGTTTTCAAGTTCAAAATCCACTTATTGTAGCTAGTTGTTCCCGTGTTTTTTGCAACAAGGTTCGTGCTTGTAGGTTGAATTTTACATAGCCCATGTTAAATGGGAAAATTGTTCAAGAGTAAAATTTTCAAGTCCAATAGTAGTGGTATAATTTTAAGCATTCTTATCTACTTCCAACCCACTTAGATTTTTCAGTTCCAAATTATCTGTATTCTTAATATTCAGAAACCACTCGTTGTTCAATTATTGAAAAGTTTTTAGATGCGTTCATTCAACTATGAACTGAAAAGTTAGGAAATTCTTCTGGTTGGGGGCATATCCACTGCAGGCTGTACTCAGTGGGACAAATTTAATTGACAGCTGATAGGAAAGCAAGACTGAGAGGCTTTGCCAGAGTACATAGCCAGCTCCAGAAATAAAAAGTGTTCAATTGTAGTAAATAATCTAGCCGATTTTCATACTGATTTGGATACAGATGAGCAATAGATTACGGAGGCAGGTGTGACCAAATCCATGGTACGGGAAGGAGAAGAGCAACTACAATAAATAGGGAGTGAAAACAAATTTTCTGACCATAGTCCTGTTTCTGCACTATTTTATTCATACATCAAAATTGTGTCATCAAGCAGAGGACTGAGCATCACATGAAGTTAACTCAGCAACATTGTATGTTCTCTATTCTTGTTTCAAAATTAAGATTTCCAACCCAAGTAACAAAGTCATGAAATAGAAAACTACCATAATCTGATCAACATAGTTTGTCTGCATTGAAATTGGATTACTAGTTCTAAGTTCTTGATTCCCATTAATAGCTGGATCAAGAGCCAAGGAGAAGAGGGGAATTTGACCTTACTGTCGTTATGGTTAAGGATGAATGTAAGAAGATGACGAGTGCCAACGTATCACAACTATGGTTAAATGGATGATACAGGACGTCATCCAGGCTAGATTTATCTGAAAAATGGTGCAATATCCTTTCATAAATTTCTACCCTTGTTAAGAATCAAGATTTTTCTTAGCTCTAATGTGGAGAAGTCTTGCCAAGTAAGAAAATAAACAATCTAAAAATCGCAAATTTTATAAATATTATAGGTCAGTGGGTAATGCAAACTACAAGAAGCAAACATATGAAAGAAAAATTAGTATAATACATTTGTCTTAACTAGAATGAAAGTTCTATTCAAAACCACACAATATCAGCAAAGTTCAGTACTTCAGTATCATTACAAACTGATGATATCACATTTTAAATGTTTCGTAGAGTAGACTACTTACAAAAAGTCATTTATCCAGATTTGCTAGAAGTTCAGTGAAAGACTCCAAATTCTCCTGATGACAACTAGGGCACAAACACCTCCTTTGAAGCTCCTCACCAAGTGAACTGTACGTTTCTTCCAGTTTAGAAGACAGCTTGTTTCCAGTTAAGTACATAACTCACTGCCCCAAATACGTTAAAAAATTAAAATCTTTTGTCTACATTAATGATCCTAAGATCATGTGAACTAGAGCATCTTGTATTAAGATTCAGGAGAGGAAGGATAGAAAAGTAGTATGCTTCACTTTTATAATAAAATTTAATAAAAAAAATTTCTTCTTTATTTATTATGTTTTACGAAATTTACAGAATGGAAAAAAGCTAGACAGTGATCAGCTGGATTTTGGTTAACTATATTCTTGCATGGATCAGATTTTGCCTGCAATAAATTCTATGCATAAAACTCGTGATGAAACATGCTGAAATAGTGACTTTGAACAATGGAGCATGCTAATTTTTATGATAATGAAACACACATTAAATTGACTGATGTCATGTAAACTTGCAAAGTAGTGCTTTATGGATTGTAGCTGAACACAGTACATCACCTTAATATTGATGGGTCAGGATTCTACATTTCTCTGTAAGTGAAATGATTTTACAATTTAAGATTATGTAACATGAGGCAGAGACTATCAATACAGTTGCATTAGTTAAATATTTGTAAGGATATAAGGTCAGATCCTGCAATTCTTTTGTTTCAATGACTATCATGCTCATTAAAGACACCTTTCTTTCACAATCAATCAATTTCTGCTGGACCTGCAGGTTCTGCTTAACTTGAGAAAGAGTGAAATCTAAGAAAATAAAGATAAGGAATGAACCTTGACATTCTACCACTTGATTATCAACTTACATTCCTATGATTTTTTTGTTCTTCTTGGTATTCCTCATCCTCTTTAGCAGTTTGAGAAATTATCTCCAAACGTGTACTTTCTAGAGCCCTTAAAGCATCTTCAGCATCATTCTCTTTCACTTGTGGTGCATCTAAAACAACATCAAAGTGCATCATCAGTTTCCAGACAAAAAGTTCTAGTAGTAAAGCTTAATATTGTAAATAAAATATAATATGTTAAAACTCAATGGTAAAGAGCAAAGGAAGTAGATGGGAATGAGGGATATCTAACTACAACAGAACCAGGAGGCATCCATGGAGTGGACAGGATCATCAGTATTGTTATTGGAGACTGGAAGGGTAGTGCTGTGTGGTTTACATGTGATAAAAGCTGCAAGCATGCATGCAAGTGTGTAAACCAATTTATGGCTGAGGTAATAGGAAACTAAATGCACCTATTGCAAAATAACCTAAAAGATGAAAATAAAAACTAAAGAACGACAAACATAAACATTTCATATTTTTCATTCAATTCCAAATGACCTAAAAACATTATATATTTATAACCTATGTTACTAATGATAATCACCAAAATGACATCCTCTCAGGGAATCATAAAAGCTAAATAATAGTAAAAGTATAAAATAATAAAAACATTTTAATTTCAACCAATACAATCTTTGGACCACCTAATTTTGGGCCTATAACCCATCCTATCTTTGCCACAAGAGAACCTTATCCCCAAAGTTCTAACATTGAACTTTTCATAGATTATGCTTTTCACCAAGGGTGGAGATTTGTTGCTAAATAAATTGCAAGCATATTTAGGGAACAAAAGGCCAATTTCACAATCACTTTGAATTGGTGTAAGGCCAAAAATTAAAAGGGCCATGAATTAAGTGAGCATGTGCCGGTTTGGTTTTGGGTGAACTTGGGGAGCAAAAAAATTGGTGTGGTGTGCAGAGATGTGCATTGCATTTTGAATGAATGGCTGAGATTGAGGGCTAGAAAATGGGGTTGTATACAAGAGTTGTTGGGTTTGTGGAGAAGGGATACGAAAGTGGGAATGGCAAGAACATTAAGTGTCCAAAATTTTAGCAACTTCTCTATTGGAGCATTTTCTCGGCTATTGCAGATACTGTGGCAGTGGTGGAAAAGGAGGTGTGATGAGATGTGGTAGGAACCCACAATTGAGATGAGAAAGAAAAGAGATTTTATTAAATCTTACAAAAAAGAACATGGAATAGGAGAGAAGCTCTCCTCCAAGATTTTCCCTTCACAAAGGATTTCTCCTTTCATAAAGAGCTAATGCTCAATTTACAAAATGATCAATTTTCAGTGGCACAACCCAATGGGCTAATCCTGTCACTCATCCTTCTTGCCCAAGGACATGTCTTCCTTGTCTTTCTAACCCAAGAACATGTCTTGCCTGTCATTCTTGCCCAAGAACAGGTCTTGCTCATCTTTCTTGCCCAAGAACAGGTCTTGCTCATCCTTCTTACACAAGAACTTTACCGCCTCCCATTCAAACATTGTCCTCAAGGTTCTTGTCTCTCATTGCCATTTCAGCAAGAATTTGGCTCTTTTCCTGCCATTTTCCATGGCCAACCCTTGTTTCTTCATTAGCACATCCACTTCATTGATGCATGTATTTGCCAAAGTTTGCTCTTCTTGAGTCAAGGTGGATAACTCCCCTTTCTTTTTCCAATAATGTGTTAGATCCACCTTTTCTTCCTTGCTTGAATCTGTCTTGCTGTAGCTGGATCTTCAGTCATCACCATTGTCAGCCCTCTTTGCTAAACACTTCATGATCAATCCTCAGATTTGCTTCAAGTTCGGCATGTTCTCTTTGATGTAGTTCTACTATCTTGATACTATAATCGCTGGTTGTTTTCTTCACAGCCCCTAGGCTTTGCTCCATTGTGATTGCTGGAAGATCCTCCTTCTTGGCCCAAATATGCACTTCCTCCATCTTTAACACTTGCTATCCCTCATAGATTCAGTAGGTTGGACCAATTTGTTAAGAACCCACAATTGAAATGAGATAGAAAAGAGAGAATTTTTATTGAATAGGATAAAAAGAACAAGGAAATAGGAGATATCACTCTCCTCGAAGGGTTCCCCCTTCACAAAGGATTTCTCCTTTCGCAAAGAGCTAAAGCTCAATTTACAAAATGATAAAAACTGCTCCTATCCTTCTCCCCCTATTTATATCTAATACCTCTAATTAACTAACTAATATTCTATACTCTTTTATCCTTATATCCTAGAAATATTTGCTAGGAAACTACAATTGAAGTGAGAGAGAAAAGAGAAATTTTATTGAATGTTAAGAAAAAGAACATGGAATACTATAGAAACTCTCCTCCAAGGGTTTTCCCTTTACAAAGGATTTCTCCTTTCACAAAGAGTTATAGCTCAATTTACAAAATGATAAAAACTACTCCTTCTATCCTTCTCCTATTTATATATAATAAACCCCTCTAACTAACTAACTAATATTCTAAACTCCCCCATAGTCTTTATCATTTTGTAAATTGAGCTTTAGATCCTTGTGAAAGGAGAAATCCTTTGTCAAGGGGAAACAATTCGAGGAGTGATATCTCCTATTTCCTTGTTCCTTTTATCCTATTCAATAAAAATTCTCTCTTCTCTATCTCATTCCAATTGTGGGTTCCTAACAAATAGAGTGATGGGTGCATGGCCTTTGGTGCCATGGTGTAGTGGTGTGTTGTGATTTGCAAGGAATTTGGAAAATAGGGATGGGAGATATTGGTATAAAGGGGAAATCAATGGTGTGCGTGGGTTGGGAAAATACGGGCCCCTAAAGATAAAGGCATTGAAATTTGGCTGGTTGGGTTGTGTAGTGGGTGTACAAAATATTAAAACACGGGTTGGGTTTGGGGTAGTGTATGCAGATACAAAAGGCAGTGAAAATGGGTGGCTTGAGAAGTGTTATGGGATGGGAGTGGACTAAAAATAGCAATAGGGGGAAGGTATTGTAAGGAGAAGGTAAGCCACTCCAATAATCCAACCAAACAATTGTCCATAGCTTGCAAAAGCATGGAATATTTCGAATCTTTGGGTTGTTGCTGGTGGTGAAGCTTGATTTGAAGAGCATCTAGGTGGCTGGAAATGGCATGAAGGTATGTCTTCCATGGTGGCGGTGAAGGTGGGTGTGGGAGGTAGAGTAGGATAATGAAAGCACTGATTAATAGAAAGCTATATGTCACCTATTGTAAAATAATCTAAGACATGGACATAAAAATTAAAGAGAAAAATAAATATAAATTTTCATATTTTTCATTTGATTTCAAATGATCTATAGTATTACATATTTATAGCCTAAATGCTATTAAAGATGACCATCCAAGTGGTATCATCTTAGGAAAACATAAAAGTTAAATAATATTAAAAATATAAACAGAAAAAGGTTCATGCTCTTAGAATGTAAAGCGTTTTAATAGTCAACCAATTACATTATTAACTTTGATAACAAAATCCCCAAAAATCACACAAAATCTGATATATGATTGGATGACCGTATAAAACTGTTTTACACCATCAGTACATAATCTTGAAACTTAAATATAAAATAATAAAAATATATTTTAATTTCAATCAATATATTCTCTTAGATTATATAATTGGGTCAAGAATTTATCATGAGACTACTATGGTCTATGGTATGGGCAGTCAGCAGTTTGTTACTGACTTTTCCCTTTACTACTGTGGTTGAGGGTAGTGAGAAATCAGAATAGAACCCTGGGGTGGCAGGAATACCATGAAAGTTTGAAAATGCCTAAGATCAAACCATTGAATAAAATTTTGTTTGATGTTTACTATTTCCATATATTCTGTATTAAGATAGTAATACAAACATGTAGAAAAAGATATGCACAAACTTTCCATGAGAGGAGTTTTATGATATAAAATGATCAATAAATGAGACTGCTGGTTGAGTTCACTAAAATGAGTCCCGGAAAAGACAATCTGCTTCTTCTTGTCCAAAGTCCAAACAATGTGTGTGCACTTTCTAAGAAGGAACAGAATCAAAGAAAAAACAAACCTCCTTCTCTTAAACCTCTAGTTCTGTGCTTCTCATGTCCTAATATTTATATTTATTTTTATACACATAAAACATATAGAGTGTACCAGTGAAAAGAATAACAGAACCTCTAGAAGTTGTGCAATCTATGGCATCTACGTCACAAGTAATCATGCTCTCTTGAAACTTTCTGCATTTACTAAGGGATTAGTAACAAATAACAATAAATATAAATGACAGAAAGTAGCAAAAATTGTCCCATAATAAAATATTAAGATTAAGGTGATGAACCTTATCTTGACATTCAGATGAAGCATGTTGTGAAAGAATTGGTCACTGCAAACACACAATGAGGACTTGTAAGTCTGTTAAAGCAACCAACAATTCAAGGAACAGGATAGTGCCAATGTGATACCGCAAAGCTTCTTCTTCATTCTTGAGTCATGAAAACACCACATACAAACAAACAGGTCCTTAGTTAGTTATAAACTAAGAGCAAAATATTAGAAATGAAATCGGAGAGAGTGATCAGTACCTTGAGATTTTCCAAATCCAATCCCACGGCAGATATGCGGTCTTCAATCAGAGATACTCTCGCCTGTGACAGAGAGTGTGGGCTCAATTCAATCCTATGAAAAGGAGTGAGTGAATGTAAAGTGAGAAAAAAGTATTAAGTAACCTCTACCTCTAGCGTCTGAGCGGAAGCTTCATTCAACATCAATTGAACTTCAAAGCCTTTAAGATTCTGTTCCTCAAGTTCCTTACAGCGCTTCGCATTTTGAAGCTCTGCATTGCACTCGCTCAGCTCCGAATCAAGCTTCTCGATTTGCTTTCTTAGAGTCACTACTCTTCGTTCTTCGCCATTAAATTTCAAATTATCAAACAATCACAGAGTAATATCATATTCATCATGCCTTCTAAATTAATTCTAATGACAATGAATCAATGAAATCAGAGAATTAGAAATACACACCTCCTTGAGATTTCTCAGCCGCGAAATTGCGGATGAGGCTCAGTAGCTGTTTCTGCGAATCGCTTCCCCTTCCCGCCATGTTCTATCGCAACTTACTCAACCCAACCTTTATTTATTTACTTTTCCATCTCCAGCCCCAAATTTACACTCTCATCACTCGGCAATTCTATAATAAAAATAAAAATTATGCAAAAAATATGCAATTTTTAATAAAAATAATTCAAAAAGAGTCTGTGTCAACATTTCTCAGTTCTCACACGATTTAATGTTTATGTTTATGTTTATGTTTATTTTATTTTTACAGACAAAGCTTTTTGAATATCGTATCTCCTCGTCGTAAATTAAGCTTCATAAACCTTTTTCATTTCTTAAAAAAAAAAATCATCTTACTGACTTTAACTATTTTGAAAAAAAAATAAGAGAAGAAAAAAACACACTAAAATTAATATTGATGGACTTCAACATTAATCAATAATTTATATAAATATTATTATTTATAAAATGGCTAAATTTAAATATTCATATTTAAAATGGTCTTTCTTTGTGTTTGTATAACATATGTATATGAAAGTTTAGACGAGTAAAAATTGTACATTTCCAATAGATTAAAGTTATTCCTCTTTTATACCATTTTCTCATTCTATTTTAGTTTTCTCTTATTATTTTTATCTCTAGTTCTCATCTCATGTTTTTTCTTCCTCTTCTTATTATCTTTCTCCCTCTCAAATCTCTCATTCAACCTTATATGGATTTTGTTCATATCTTCCCTCCATAACTCTATCATCTTCATGATTTTAGGTTAACTATCTAAAGAAACGTTAGTATATAAGAAAAATAATAAAAGAAATCTTTGTCACTTCCTAATATTTATCCATCAACAACTCATGTTTCATTCTTATTGGTTCTTTTATAATGTGTTTCTCTTGACTCTTTTCACTTAAATCCCTCTTTGAACTTCTTAAAAACAACCTCAAATCAATTATCAAGTTTTATGTTCAATTATGAAATATGAATAATTCTAAAAGAGCTTAAGAATCTAAAGGAACACACAAACTCAATGACAAAACCATAAGGTCTAAATAAGACAAGTAACAAAAGTTCAAAATGAAGAAAATATGCTACTCAAATGCAGTTTATATAATATGACAAAGGTACCAAAAGATTGCAAGAGATGAAAAATTATAGAAAATTTTACAATTTGGAATTTTAGTGACAGTTTTGGAAGTGTTTACTATAAGCTATAGTGACAGTAAAATATCACTGAAATGCTGATTTTCACAAGATAACACACTTAGAAACCAAAATAGAAATTGTAGTAATGACCAATTTTTGGTTCAAACAACAATTACAACATAATTACCAATTAGAGACCAATTTTTCCTATTATGTACATACACACCTTAAGTCTAAATTCAATGCAGTAGCAATCCAATTGTGATCAATGTGTGCTATGCTAAAGGTTCCTATGTTTCTCTAAAGTCCATACAGTTGATGTACATTCATTATTTGTTCACAACTTTCTTTTCTTTTGATGTTTCTTTGTTGTTTTGTCTTTGTTTCTCTTTTGCTTTGTATCTTTCTTTTGTTTTTCTTTTCACTTGTTCTTTCTAACACATAAATTGAAACCAAAATAGAAAAAGAAGAGCACTCAAAGTTCAACTACTACAAGCAATGATACCATTCATTGATCAAAGCAAAATTGGACTTAAAATGAGGACTCATGTAACATACAAGCATGTATAACATGAAACTTATGAAACAAGTTTTTTATACTACAAGAAACATGAAACCCATACAATGAGAAGATGAACACAAATTTGGAATTTCAAGAAACAATGATGAAAAACAAGAAAATGATGGCATTACTCACAAAAGACAATGAAAATTTCAAGATAACTCAAACAAATGATGACTAGGCATAAACTCAAAGAAATGTAGAAGAACTTAAAAGAAAAAAAAAAAACTCAAAGGAACGTGTAAATACTGAACCTATAGAAAATGGAGAGCAACCATTGAAGAAGAACAAGCTCTGATACCACTAGATGTAAGCCAAACCCAAAGGCTTGGCTAGATTGCCCCTATTTCCATTCTTCAAGGAATTCTCCACGGACTCAAGCTTGAAACTCACAAATTTGCACAAGAAGGAAAAGAAAGTAGAAAGTGAAAAGACTAAGAAATGGAAATGACTACAGTGAATTAGAAGTCATTGATGATCCAAGGTTCTTCACGAAAAACCTATGAGAGAGAACTCTTAAGAAAACTCATAGTTTTATTAAATATTTGTCAAAAGTTCTTACACTAGTTTTGGATCAAGCTTATATAGGCTAAGGATGCCTGAAGAGGAAGCTAAACAAAATTAGAGTACAAAACAAGCCAAAGAATTTAAGCCATAAGTTTATAAGGCTCAAATTATATGTCACCTTCACAAATTACATGTTACTTTCGATTTGAATCTCATCCATTAGATGAAGAATTCAAATCAAAGGTGTTGATTCACTCATGTATTAGGCATGATCCTAATCCAAGAGAAATCACTTTGAGTTTTTCTCTACTTGGATTCACAACTTGAAGCTTCCAATGTCAGGGATTGGAAGGGATAGATGATTACAAGAATCATCTTAATGGTTTGTTGACTGAAGGACCAGCTTTTGGGTATGAACCCAACATTGTCTTCAGATCTTCAAGCAAAAAGATTGTTCGTCATCATCCTGAAACAACAGTCTTTCATCATTGCATACATGGAGATTTGCTTCTGGGGCTTATGAACCCGAGGAGTTCAAACATTGGCATCTGGACGTTATAGATTGCCACGATCCCCCACCTTCACTATTCCCATGAATAAGATGAAGTACCTAGGCTTAGATTATACTCTCGGTCTCACACTCCCTTAGACAAGGCCTCATTACTCAGGAATTCACCCAAAATACAAGTGGATATCTATGAGTATGAGTCACTTGAAGAGTGCACTTATGATCTTCCTGTCGATAATGACATCACCTTCACCCTGTTGGCCAAAGCGTATAGACTTGAAGAAAAAGAAAGGTTGGCATCCTTTCATCTGCTGCAATGTCTGACTGAAAAGGAAAGAAGATTCCTCCTTTTTCTGATGGGATCTCAATTCTCTACTCTTGTCACCAATGAAACGAAGTTTTTCATCAAGATGGATTGTCGCAGACCTTACTTGGTGAAATTCTTAGCTAAAGGCAAAGAGAAGAAGGAGAGAGACACTCCTAAAGTCTTCAAATGGGCAAGACACATTCCCAAACATCTACCTGAAACAGTCTATGCTCATCTTAAGATGATCCAAGCACAATCGTCTAAGCCCATTTATTCCTAAGGTGCTTCAGATGATTGAAGATCATGAAGCCATTATGGCTTTTTGCTCTGGAGTCTCTTTTGATGAAGCAAACTATGCAACTGTTGGCACTGTGTTCCCTAGAGAAGTTACTGCTTACATATCTTATCCAAATAAGCCCAACCTTCAACTTGCTCCAATACAAAGGAACTATACATGGAGATGGCCTCAGTCCTTCCATGCCAAAGTTAAGCTTCCTTTATTCTCTCTTCGTCTGCTGGGATCTCCAATAGAACCAATTATTGAGGAGGTAGAATCTGATGTAGACGAACCTCAACCATCTGCTCCAACAATTGAAAAGTATAATACTCTTAAGAGAAAGTGTGATGCTTTGGAGGACAACCATGAGCATTTGAAGAAGAAGAATGCCCTGCTTGAAGAGAAACATGAAGATCTTCATGCTCGGTTCGAGCAGTTTCAAGCTATGATGATGGCTCTGATGCCGAGACCTCCACCACAATGATCTTATTTGATGATTCTCAACCCAATGGGGGGAAGCGGAAATGTGGAAATGGAGAAAATGAGGAGAAGTGGAAAGAGATCAGTCTGAAGGGGAGTACAACAAGAAGGAAATCTTTGTCTGAGGGGGAGTTATTTCTTTTAGTCTCAGAATTTTTTTTTTTTTGCTTTGATTATTGTATTTTTTAATTTTGTTTTTGCTCTGATTAATTTGTTTTCTTTGTAAGACCTTGTATTTGTAACAATATGATTACATCACATTGATGTAACATTATATAATGAGGTATTTCAAAGAAGAACATCGTCTTGATGTAATTTTGGCATGATAACCGTTTATTAGCTAACTTTGTCTTGTGCAGATGTATCCTTCAGTATTTTCTCAAGTATGGTCTGTAATCATCAAAAAGGGAGAGATTGTTAGATCAAGATGATTAACGTCTCCAGTTTTGATTAATTACAGAACAGATGGAACAACATCAGACTGAAGCATTGCAAGCCAAAGTCAGACGAAGCTAGTACAAACGAATTATGACTCATCAAAGTTTGAATCTTAAAGTCATCGATTGCCAGTGATAGACTAGTATGCCTCAAAACGAAAGCTCAAGACTGAAGACAAGACGAAGTCTCAAAACTGAAGACAGTGAAGACCCTTCATCTATCAAGTCAAGTGAAGTCCAAAGCTATCAGATGAAGTAACTCGTGCCAAGATTTCAAATCTAGTCGTTACTCAATTAACTTCCAATGTCAGAATAGAGATTCACGCTAACTTCTACAACACGAAAAGTAAATCTACTTTTTTATGATATCTTTGAACAAGTCAGAAAAAGGTTATGACTTCGCTGTGCAAATTGTCAAATCTATGATTATTCTCTGACACAAGTTAAAGAACTTAAGAAGGAAAGGACAACAGAATGATTTATGAGTAACGGATCTATCAAGTCATTTCCTATATAAAGGACTTCACCAGCACAAGTTCAAGTTGGTGAACTTACGTTTGAAAAGCTATCTACTAAAAGTTTCGCTCTCTTGATTCTGAAGCTCTGCTCTTATTGTAAAACCCCTCTCTGTGAAGAGGACTTTCGTTTCTTAGAAACATTTCAAATCCACTTTTGTGGTGCCCTTAACCTGAGGAGGTTGTGTTCCAAAAGAATACCTTTGTATTAGCCTTGGGAAGTTGCGTTCCAAAGAATACCTAGTTGTTTAGCTTGAAAAGGCTGTGAGCAAAGAATACTTGTATAGCCAGAAGTGGTTGGGTGCAAAGAATACTTGTAATCATTTCATGGTTTGTAGTAAAGACTTAGCAAGTTGCTCAGTAACTGAATGTAGTCTTGAATAGACAAACCAATATAAAAATACCTTTGTCTTTAACTGTTTTATTCACTAACGGGGATAACTATTGAAATGTCTTATAATTAAAACCAACAGTTAAAAAACTTAAAGTTTCGTCTGACTGCTTTGAAAACAACAGGCGAAAGGACAAAAATATTTTATTAACATAATTCAACCCTCTTTCTTGTGCTTTTTGTCTTTTACAAGCTCCAAATTTAAATTGTGATACTAACATTGCAGGTTTATCCATTCTTGACAAGAGGGAATTGCCTATTCATCACCCCTCTTCACCAAAAGACCACAAACCAAAACCAGAGGTAAATCTTGAAAAATCCAATGAACCAAAGAAGGTAATGTGGGATAGAGAGTCTGAACAAGCGTTGCACCACTGCTGTGATAAAGGTATGCATTCTTCTTTTCTAAATTCTGTCAATTCGATTAAGGATGACCATGATTTGCAAGTGCAGCCAAAAGCAGCTCCTAACTTGGAGCAAGCAACTGTTATTGGACAACTACTGAACAAAAGTGATGATGGAGATCCTACCAAGCTTGAGAACTCCATCCAAAACCATAGTCCAACATGAAACACAGCTCAGTCCAACTTAAGGACTTGAAAGCCAAATGCTAACGGGAGACAACCCGAGTATTCTAACTTTTTCTCTTTCGTTTTTGAATTATTAATTTTTTTTCTTTGTTCTATTTTAACTAAGTCTTAGAGTCATTACACAAGATACAATCATCAAGAGGAACACAAAATACAAGGTACGCATCATAAAACCTTAAAATCTCTTCAAATTGAGACTCACAGAGCAACTCGCACAAGATTCTAACTACCTCACGCAAGTTGAACCTTAATTTTCTGAAAAATTGCTCTCTGTGAATCAATCTCGCGCAAGTTACCATTACTTCACGCGAGATCACCCTTCCAGTGCTCTCTACCACTCCATCTCGCATTGATCTCGTTAGATCTCTCGCGAGATGGACTTCCAGAGAAGAAATTTTCTTTTCTGAGTATTGATCTCGGGCGAGTTGGGTTATGCCCAAATCGACCTCGCGCGAGATGAGCACGACAGTAAGGAGGGAAATTTGAAAATTATAAATAAGTGGGAAAAGGAAGAGGCAGTTACTTCAGTTTCATTCTTGCAAACCCCTTCCCTACACTCTTTCTCTCTGAACTCAACATCTTTCCCTAAGCACCAAAACTCAGTTTTCTCTTCACCACTCGATCTTAAAAGGTACACAACACAACTTTTATACTTTAATATTCATATTAGGGTCTCTGTTTAGTACCTTGGTATGCTTACTTTTAGTTTTCTAGGAGTTTGAAAAGACTTGATATAAAATGACTGCTTAGGATAATTTTGATCGGTTGAAATTGAATGTTGCATGTTTGTATTGATAGATCTAAGTTGAAAACCATGTTGCATTGTGAGTTGGAGTGTCATTTTGTGTTTTTGAGTTTTGTAGAGCCCATCTCGCGCGAATTGCAAGTTGCTATCAGCAACTTCGCACAAGATAGATGACGTTTGAGATGATCTCGCACAAGATGCAGAACCATCTCAACAACTTCGCACGAGATGACTTTTAAACTTGAAAATTTTTCTTCCTCTAAACCTAATCTCGCTCGAGTTAGCCTTACTTCGTGCGAGATACCCAAGTGTTTATAGAAAATGTTGAATTGGATGTTATTTTGACTATTCTTGATATATATTATGCATCCATAATTTGAGGTTGACTGTTCCATGCTTATTATTCACTACTGTGTATCTATTTTTGATTGATTGTATCTAATTATGTTTTGAATCATTAACATGACCACTCTTTGAGTTGATTGATTAAATGATACATGTTAGTGATCCTTCCTTTTACTGCACCTCTCCCTTTATTTAATTGGCTTTTCTATTTGTGTATAATGCAGATGCGCAGACCAAAGAGGAGCAAGCGCCCATATGGTACAGGTCCTGCAGTCACACATATTATTGAGGTCAGTGAGCAAAGTCTCACTGACGAACAGCGTTTCGCGCACAAGGACACAAAAGAACGCTACTAGCACAACAACAGCCGAGCGGTCATATTGGAGAAGCTCTTTACATGCACTGCCTCAAAGAGGCAGACTCCTATTGACACTGCCCTAGGGACGAGGCAGTGGAGATCATGGCTAGCTAAGCCACTCGTACTGGTCCGACCGACAGTAGTTCGCGAGTTCTACGCGAACTTTGGACATGAGGAGCATGGCATAGTGCTTCTTAGAAGAGTGCAAGTAGGCTTCTCTGCCCAGGCTATTCACTCTTACTTTGGCATTCCACAGTACCGCCCTTCCAGCGAACTAATCCAGGGGAGGCTGAGATTTTGGTCACCATCTATGTACCGGGAGCCAGATTTGTGCACCAGAGAGCCGCACCACCTCGGCTAACCCGAGGAGATCTTGTTTTGACAGCCAAGGTGTGGCTGAAATTGATAGAAACTAGAGTGAGTCGGCAGACAGACCCGAATCAGTCTCATATTCCAAAGCACTCCTAATCTGGAAATTGATGACCGGAGTAGAGATTCGTCTAGGAGACGAGATCAGGATGGCCATTAGCGTCGTCACTTCCAGCGGCTTCGGATTGGCCTCGATGATCACCGGCATGGCCATAGCAGCTGGAGTTCCACACTATGTTGGTGAGGTAATCCTAACGGATCCTCGCCCATTCACACTCACCGACATAGCTCGATTGTATGAGGAGGGGCAGCTACAGCCAGTGGCGGCAACAAGACTAGATTCTGATGAGCCAATGGTTACTCCACCATCATCACCACCACCGGCACCCTCCGCTCCATCCACACCAGCACCACCACCTCCATCCACAGAGTCGACAACCATTCAGGAGCTGTTGGCTATCACTAAAGCTCAAGCAGAGTTTCAACGCCAACATCATTATAGTCAGGGCCAATACTTGACTAGGATTGCTTAGCAACAGCAAACTCTGTTCAATTCCATCTGACCACCACCATCCGAGCAGAGCACCTTTCCTCCACCTCTGCCCGTGCTCGAGACCTTGGAGGAGTTCTTCACCTCTCAGTAGGGCTTCCCCCACCAGCCGGTCCTTCTCATTAGGTAGAGTAGTCTATTTTCTTTTTTCTTCGGTGCCGAGGGCAGCACAATTTTAAGTTGGGGGTAGCTACTCATTCTATCTATCCTTTATTTTTCTGCTATTTAATCTTAATTTTTATGCATAATTTTTTTAGAATAGGTTCATATTAGAATAGGCTCTATTATTTTTCTTTTTATCATTTTTCTATTTTCTTAATCATACTGAAACATCTGCATTATTGTACTCACTTCTTATATATGCATGAGTGTTAATTTCTTATTACCTTGAGTCTTCTTGAGTTTTAAGGATTTTATTATTTATCCCTTGTGATACGAATGTCTCTATGCAAGATTGAGAAAGGTAATATATGATTGATGACTTATGTTGTGGGAATCTAAATTACTGCACTTTTTAATTTTACTCTCTGGCACCTCATCTCGTGTTCATCTCGCGCCCAACAATCCATCTCACGTGAAGTGACTTGGATTGCAACACATGTTTCCTCTTTGGAACATGAACTCACGCGAGTTACTTAATATCTCACGTGAGTTGGACTCACAGCAAGCTCAAGTCCAAAGTTTTAAAGACTATAAATACACATTATTTCACATTCAGTGGGAGTTGGCTCAAGGCACTCAGAGTTAGAATTTTAGACATAATCCTCAGTCCTCGACGGCTTGACCTAAACGGCGGCACTTCAGCTAAGAACTCCTCCAGTTCATAGGCGGTGTAACACCCTCAAAAATTAATTTATGTAAATAACTACGTATATTAAAAACATAGTTAAAATGTTTACTAAAATTTCCATAAAAATGTGCATCTTAATTGGTTACTGTTATAATTTAATTCAAACCAGTTTGTTATCTTATAACAATACTGTTAAGAAATTTGAGAAAATCACGATTACGTTTCTAAATAAAAACGTAGCAGAAAAATAATTTTACTGTTTGACGTTTTAATTACTATTTGACATTTTGAACGTTATTAAATATTTCTGATTTACTGTAAATTCACTATTTTAATTATATTATCATCTGTGGACAATTTTGTTCTGTAATTCGTATGAGAAATCTACTAAGAATTAATATATAAAAATTATATATTGTTACACATGAGAATTTACTTATTCTAAAAATATACAGTTTTAGAAAAATTTAATTATTTTCTGAACTGCGGTTGTACACGCAGTACAAGTTGAAAAATTAAAACAACAAGGAAATCAAAGGGAATATGACCCATAATATGTAGAATTAGGAGTAGGATAAATAAATATACAGGTTGGAATGAAACACTGTATAACAAATTTTCTGTAAATAAAATACAGAAAACATCTAGAAAATTTATATAAAACAATCTGTGAACCATAAAATTAGGGAAAAATTATTTTTAGAATCTTTATAATTTTGTCTTAATTATGGTATAATCAAATATGATATTTTAAGAATGGAATTAGAATCATAAAATTTAGAAGAGAAATTAGCATTTAAAATCATTATAAAACTTTAATTTTTAAATTGCTATTACATGGATTTATGTACAATTAGTGTTTCTTAATTATAAAATAATTAACTATGAATGAAAAAGATGAAAGGAAGATGTCAAGTTGGACATAGAAAGAAACCCACGTTAACCATTCAAAGATTTCAAAACTAATAAAATTTAGTAATTTTTAGCAAATTATGACAATTTGTAAAATTTTGACATTTGGAAACCTTTTAGCCATCACACCTCACAAATTACCATGTGCCATGAAGGAAGAAAGAGTCAAATTGAAGATAAGATAAAAAAGCATTAAATGAAGATAAGATAAGCCTTATCTCATGCATTTAATGAATTAGTTACTTTTAAAGTAACTAATACTTAAGGAAACCAATTTTATCTAACCAATTAGTTACATGCTTATTTTATTAATTTTTTTTCAACTATAAATACAGCAAGGTGTGGGCAGTTTTTCACATTCAAAAACGTGACTTACTTGCCCAAAATCACCCACATCCTCTTTGCTTTCAAATTAAAAAAAAAAAAAAAAACCGATAGCACCTTTTGCACCATTTCAAGTGTTTTTGGAAAATTTCTTTACCTTTCACCCTAACCTTTTTCAAGTAAGTTTGAGAGAACAGTGATACCAATCCATTTCAACCTTCAAAATCTTTCTCAAAGTCTTCCAAAGAGTAGCCAAAAGAAATCAAGGTAAGGGAAGTTTTCAAATTCTTTAGGTTTTCAAAGTTTCTAAAAGTTCAAAATTACTAAACTTTGTGAAATTTTGTATTTTAAAGCTTCTAAACTCTTTTCTATTTTAATCTTTATATGAAAACTTATTTTTGGATAAAATTATAAGATTCTAACTAGGAGGCTCTGCCTCCTTACTTGAAACTTATAAGTTTATTACTTATTTCAAATTTTTCTTGGGGGGTATTATATACATGCATAACTTTGAATTCATGCGTTATATCATAATAATAAGACACTCTATTATATGTAAAAGAAAATTTCAATTGTCTGATCAAATAATTTTTAGTTCAAGCTTTCCCTAAAACTCTCTAATGTTATGAAGATTTTTAACGGTTTTAAAGAGTAATTTGAAAACTTATTTCTAAAGGATGTTCAACATGATTTTCAGTTGTTTTGAACCTTAAAACCTTTTGGCCAAGGTGTATCAATTACTAAAATAGAATGAGCAGCAACTAAAAGTAATTAAAAGTCACCTAATAATTAAAAACGTTAAAATTCTAAATTTATAACGGTTAATTTTCTTATGCTTTGAACTATGATGTTTTGTGTGGTGGAATTTGATGATGATTTAGATTGTGTTTGAATATCTTTTCTTTTAACTTGGATGACCTATTCTATAGTTTTGGATGATGTTTGATATGGTGATTAATTGTTACATTATGCACTTTGATGACTTGTGGTGTGAATTTTGACGGTTGGGACTATAAATTATCAATCAGTAACGTGTGATATAATTATGGATTGGTCTTGTAATACCCATTAGTTGGTACTTTTTTTTATTTGTTACTTTGAAAAAGGAGGATAAGATTTCATTCATTCATGCATGTCTCAAAAGAGGTGACCTCGATTAGAGGTGCAGATAATAAACTTAATCCGTGCGTCTAGGCGTGATGCTAGACTTGGGGGATTTTTATGGTGAGAATTCATTTAACTCATGATGATCACATGTTTGTTTATGAGATTCTGTGCACCACTGTGGAATCCCAACTGGTCGGTAAGTTTTACGATAATGATGTCGTAGTATCTGATATGGTACCACATTGCATATTTTTGGGAGTTGAGGTTGGAGCATGCATCATATCGAAATTTCATTTAGTCATAATTCATTATTTATTTATGTAAGTATGATATGTATTATTATTGATATTTTTATATGCTATGTATTGTTATTTAGATTTTGGGACTTACCCTTGCGTGTTTGTGTCTGTGGTTTGATACCTGTGATGATCCTAAATTTTATTTGGGGGAGCAGATTAACAGGATAATTCTATTTGGAGATGTGAAGGAAGGATAACTAACATGAGGATTTTTGTAAATAATGTGTATATTATAGTTATCACAATATTACGTACTCTTGTAACGTTTTGTGAATAACATTTGATGTATGTTTATGTTAAGACTTATGTGATGTGCTCTTAATGATGGTGACGTTTTCTTTGGAAGTATAAAGTGTTTTAAAATTTTCATTCAAAGAAATCTAAAGGAAGGAAACCTTTTCAAAATAAATAAATAAATAAAAGAAGACAATGAAAAGTATTTTAGTGACGACAAGAAGGGGTGTCACAAGGTTGGTATCAGAGCAGTATGTTTTCTAAGACTTGTGAACTTCGAGCTAACCATGCTTTTATTGTGTATTCTTTGATAAAGTAGTAAGATTAGGAGAAATAATATTTTGTGAAATTTTGGAGAAATATTCTCTAACTTATTATAATTTTTTTTCTAGGATCATGAATTTAATTCTTAATTCCACCTTCTATGTTATTGATCATTCTACCACCTGCATGTTTGATGAGGACAAGAACCAATATATATATTACAGTTTTACAAAGTACCAAACCTATATCGATGAAAATCTGGGTTTTCCAGTTATCACTCAAGAAAAATCTGAAATTATTCGGATGTCGGAAGATTGGATTTCTGGAGATAGAAGTTTGAGACGTCTTCGAGAATGGAAGATTTACTTTGGCACAGAAGAACCCTTCCCTATTTCCACTTATATGGAGGATGTTTTTGAGTTTGGAATTCCTGAAGTTATTTGGAAAGTTCCTGAGGGACCGGGAATTAATCGTTTTGGGTTTATCAATGAAAGAACTATGGGACTTTATGATCCAAGTGATCCAAGTATGATGGAGTAGGTTAAGGGACTAAAATAACTTTTAATGTAAAATATGTAAAATAAATAAATGTGGAAAATAAAAGTAAAAATAAATAATTGGTAGGTAGGAATATGTGAAATAAGTTAATAAGTATGAATATCAAATATGTAAGCATATTAGGAATGTAGAAATGTGAAAATAATGTTGTTTAATGTATAAGTGTTTGATGATAAATTTTGAGTAATATTTTTCTGTAATAGATGGCAGGAAGAAACAATAGAGCAATTGCTGAGGCACTTGAAAATCTTGCCCAAGCAATTGGAAATCGAAGTAGGAACAACAATGAGCAAACTGAATATCGCGGCCTTGAGCGTTTTCAGAAGAATAATCCGCCTATTTTTGGAGGTGGATATGATCCTGAAGGTGCTCAACAATGGCTAAGGGAGATTGAGAAAATCTTCCGGGTAATGAGATGTTGCGAAGATAAAAAAGTAATTTTCGCAACTCATATGTTAGTGGAGGAGGCAGAGTATTGGTGGGAAAATACCTGTCAGTATGTAGCAACGGAAGGAGAAACAATAAAATGGGATTTAAAGAATTATTTTTAGAAAAATATTTTCCTGAAGATATAAGAAATAAAAAAGAAATGGAGTTTTTGGAATTAAAACAAGGTAACTTAACAGTTGCTGAATATGCGGCCAGGTTTGAGGATCTAGTCAGATATTCCGCACACTACCATGGAAAAGATGGTGAAAGGTCTAAATGTGTTAAATTTTTAAATGGCCTACGTCCTGAAATAAAACAGGCTATAAATTATCAAGGTATTCACCAATTTCCAGTACTTGTAAATATGTGCAGAATATATGATGAGGATTCCCGTGCTAGAGCTGTATATTATAAAAATCAAAACATTGGAGGACCTATTAAAAATAAAAGATTTGGGTTTCAAAATAAAGGGAAACCATACCAAGCTTCTCAAGGAGTTAGAGAACGTCCTTCTGGGAATTTCTCTAAAGCTTCTATGAGAAATCATGAATCTAATCCTGTTAACGTCAAGTGTTTTAAGTGTGGAGAATTGGGACACTATGCTTCATCATGTACCTTCTGCTACAAGTGCAACACAAAAGGAAATCTAGCAAAAGACTGTCCAGCAAAAGGAAACATGCAAGGAAATCAACCTGAAAAACAAAAAGCTCAAGGAAGAATCTTTTCTCTTAATGGAACTGAGACTTTAGAATCAGAACCTTTAATTCGAGGTAAATGCTTCATAAGTGAAATCCCTTTAATTGTGTTATTTGATTCTGGTGCTACTCATTCTTTTGTGTCATATTCTTGTGTACAAAAATTAAAACTTTTTGTGTCTTCATTAAACTTTAAAGTAAATACTACTCCAACTGGTACTTCAGTTATAACATCAGATATATGTCTAAACTGTGAAATAAAGATTTGTGATAAAACTTTCTATGTCGATTTGATTTGTTTACCCCTTCAGCAAATTGACGTTGTTCTAGGTATAGATTGGTTGTCCACTAATCATGTTTTGTTGAATTGCTTTGACAAAACAATTATTTTTCAAAACCCAAAGGTGAGTAGGGATGTTGAAATTATTTCCATAAATAAGGTTTTAAAATCTTTAAGGGAAAATAATACCCAAGTATACATGATCACCGCTAATGAAACTAAATCTGAAAATGAGGTGAGTAGTGTGCCTGTAGTAAAAGATTTTGTTGAGGTATTTCAAGAAGTAGATAAGTTACCTCCTGAAAGAGAAGTTGAATTTTCCATTGATTTAATCCCAGGAACATGACCAATTTCCATAGCACCATATAGAATGTCTTCTATAGAATTAACTGAAGTTAAGAAACAAATTGAAGAATTGTTAAGAAAACAGTTTGTAAGACCTAGTGTATCACCATGGGGAGCTCCAGTTTTGTTAGTAAAGAAAAAAGATGGAACCATGAGAATGTGTATAGATTATAGACAATTAAATAAAGTAACTATTAAGAATAAATATCCACTGCCTAGGATTGATGATCTTATGGATCAATTAAGAGGAGCATGTTTTTTTAGTAAGATTGATTTAAGATCAGGATATCACCAGATTAGGGTAAAATCCAAGGACATTCCAAAAACTGCTTTCAGTACTCGTTATAGGCATTATGAGTATTTAGTTATGCCTTTTGGAGTGACTAATGCTCCTGCAGTATTCATGGATTACATGAACCGAATTTTTCACCCTTATCTTGATCAATTTGTAATTGTATTCATTGATGACATCTTCGTGTACAATAAAACTAGGGAAGATCATGCTAAACACTTAGAAATAGTATTGCAAATCTTAAAGGACAGACAACTCTTTGCTAAATTATCTAAGTACGAATTTTGGATGGAGAAAATCAGTTTTTTAGGTCATGTAATAACTCAAGAAGGAATATCTGTAGATCCCTCTAAGGTACAATCTGTTTTGGAGTGGGGAAGACCTAAAACTGTAACAGAGATGAGGAGTTTTCTAGGATTAGCAGGATATTATAAGAGATTTATTAAAGATTTTTCTAAAATAGCTTTACCTTTGAATACCTTGACCCGAAAGAATCAAGCATTTATTTGGACCACCGGATGTGAGGATAGTTTTCAAACTCTTAAGGAAAGATTGACCATTGCCCCAGTATTGACCTTACCTGATCCCAAAACACCTTTTGTACTATATTGTGATGCATCCAAAATGGGTTTAGGAGGAGTATTGATGCAAGAAGGTAAAGTGGTAGCATATGCTTCTAGACAACTTAAGATTCATGAGAAAAATTATCCAGCCCATGATCTAGAATTAGCAGTTGTAGTATTCACACTTAAGATGTGGAGACACTATTTGTATGGAACTAGGTTTGAAGTATTTAGCGATCACAAACGCCTTAAATATTTATTTAGTCAAAAAGATTTGAACATGAGACAACGTAGATGGATGGAGTTTTTAAAAGATTATGATTTTGAACTTAATTACCATCCCGGAAAGGTTAATGTGGTAGCAGATGCTTTAAGTAGGAAATCTTTGATTATGTCTTCACTGATGATTAGAGAAATGGATTTATTAGAACAGTTTTGAGATCTTAGTTTAGTGTGTGAAACTACTAATACGAGTATTAGATTGGGAACTTTGCAAATTTTTAACATATTTTTGGAAGGAATTAGAAGAAGCAAGAATTTGATCCTTTTCTGAAAACCCAAATGGAAAATTTAAATCAAGGAAAAACAAGTGCGTTTAAGATTGGAATGGATGGTATTTTGAGGTTTCAAGATAGAATTTGTATCCCTAATATAACGGAAGTTAGAAAGACAATTTTGGAGGAAGCACATAAAAGCAAATTAAGTATTCATCCTGGTGCCACTAAAATGTACAAAGATTTAAAAACTATATTCTGGTGGCCTGGAATGAAGAAAGAAATTTGTGAATATGTGTATTCTTGTTTAATTTGTCAAAAAGCTAAAATAGAACATCAAAAACCTTCAGGTCTGCTACAACCTTTAGAAATACCACAATGGAAATGGGATAGTATATCTATGGATTTTGTGGTAGCCTTGCCAAGAAGCCCTAGGGGATTTGATTCAATTTGGGTTATAGTAGATCGTTTAACTAAGTCTGCACATTTTATTCCTATTAATATTAAATATTCTTTAGAGAAATTAACTAATTTATACATAGGTGAGATTGTAAGATTACATGGTGTACCATCTAGTATTGTATCAGATAGAGATCCTAGATTTACTTCAAGATTTTGGGAGAGTCTACATAAAGCTTTAGGCACCAAATTAAAATTAAGTTCTGCCTATCATCCCCAAACTGAAAGAACAATCCAATCTTTAGAAGATTTACCACAACCTGCCAGATAATTCTGTGAATAGATTCCATAAAGATCTTCATGCGAACTTTCCAAAATGGATAGTTATCACCGCAGAACAATGGAGGTCTATTTATCGAAGCTCCTTCAGCGAAGGGTAAAAGATTACTAGCCATTCCAGGGAACTAACAAGGATTACTAGATTGATTTACTTGTTAAAGCTCTTGATACCAATTGTTGGTCCCTATATGAATCTAGAGGGGGGTGAATAGATTCAAGTTCCCTAATTCAACAATCTTTTTCTCGCTTTTTCCCGATTCAATTTTATCTATATTATAAGCAATGTACTAGAGATATAACAGCGGAAAGATACAGGAAAATATAATGCAAGAAATCAATGGAAAGTAAAGTTAAGGTATAGAGAAGAGAGTAGACAGAGATTTATACTGGTTCGACTTTCGGCCTACATCCAGTCCCAACCCAACAAACTGTTGCAATTGGTATTCCACTATAATCTTGTGTTCAATACAATCACTTCTGCACAAACACAAAACAAATCAAATACTCAAAACTCTCTATGTTCTTCACCTAAGAACATATCTCTCCAATTCTTGAATCCTTCAAGAATCTCCTTTGAGAGTCCCTCTCTCAAAACTTTTAACTCTTCTTCTAGAGAACACCTTCTCTTAAGAGTTTTTCAAATCAAAACAATATCAAACAAAAGATAAAGATCAGTAAAGATTACACCTGTGTGTATGCTCTGATCACAATGATAACCAAAATGTATCCAATCCTTCCTTCACACATTATTCATCTCTTTGAGAAAATCTTTTTGAAATCTTTGAAGAGGGTTTTCAGAACTTGTAAACCAGTGTTTTTCTCTTCCTTTTTTTTTCTTTCTAAAACATTAAAAGATCTCTCTCTTGAAAACAAAATGAAGTAGTTTTATTTAAAGTAGTTTCAAAAACCATTTTGAGATGAATTCTGGTGTGGTAATCGATTACAGATGTTGGTAATCGATTACTCCAGAGAAATTTTGTCTTCCCCTGTATTTCAAGCACGAAGTAATCGATTACTATGGAGTGGTAATCGATTACTCCAGAGCAAGTTGAGTTCCCCTGTTTTCTAATTCTGTTGGTAATCGATTACAACCTCAGGGTAATCGATTACTTCAGCTTAAAACTTTAAAACCAAAGTTTTTTTAGTTCTTTTCAAAACAACATGGGGTTCAACACTACTCTAGCTCATCTTACAAGAGTTAAAACAAATTCTCTATGAAAAGACTGAATAAAAACACACTCAAAGCCTAAACTATAACAATCAATACATTTAAACTCCTATATACAATCTATCATAAAGATCATAATTACAAGTATATCAAAACTAAAACTAGGAAAGACTTCTTCAGCTTCAAGTCCAACAAGATTTATTGAGAGCTTGTGTTTTAGAACATAAGGGTTGTTGGGTAGACTTTTTGCCTTTGATAGAATTTACCTACAATAACAGTTTTCATTCTTCCATTGTTATGGCACCGTTTGAAGCTTTATATGGAAGAAAATGTAGAACTCCTTTGTGTTGGACTGAATCAGAAGAAAGTTTAATTTTAGGACATGATATTGTACAACAAACCTCAGAAAATATTAAGTTAATTCAGGAAAAGATGAGAACGGCACAAAATAGGCAGAAAAGTTATCATGACAAAAGAAGAAAAGATTTGGAATTTGATGTTGGTGATCACGTATTCTTAAGGGTAAATCCATGGACAGGTATTGGGAGAGTTTTAAAATCCCGAAAACTTTCACCGTGTTTCATTGGTCCCTTCCAAATAATAAAAAGAGTAGGCCTTGTGGCTTACCAAATTGCTTTACCCTCAATTCTTTCTAATCTTCATAATGTCTTCCATGTTTCACAACTTCATAAATACATTCCTGATTCATCACATGTAATTGAGTTAGATGATGTACAAATAAAGGATAATCTAACATATGAAGCATTACCAATGAGAATTGAGGATAGGAGAATCAAAACATTAAGAGGAAAGGATATTCCTTTAGTAAAGGTTATTTGGAGAACGGATGATGTAACATGGGAATTGGAAAGTGAGATGCAGAAAAGCTACCCTGCATTATTTGAATGAGGTAAATTTCGAGGACGAAATTTCTTTTTAGGGGGGTAGAGTTGTAACACCCTCAAAAATTAATTTATGTAAATAACTACGTATATTAAAAACATAGTTAAAATGTTTACTAAAATTTTCATAAAAATGTGCATCTTAACTGGTTACTGTTATAATTTAATTCAAACCAGTTTGTTATCTTATAACAATACTGTTAAGAAATTTGAGAAAATCACGATTACGTTTCTAAATAAAAACGTAGCAGAAAAATAATTTTATTGTTTGACGTTTTCATTACTATTTGACATTTTGAACGTTATTAAATATTTTTGATTTACTGTAAATTCACTATTTTAATTATATTATCATCTGTGGACAATTTTGTTTTGTAATTCGTATGAGAAATCTATTAAGAATTAATATATAAAAATTATATATTGTTACACATGAGAATTTACTTATTCTAAAAATATACAGTTTTGGAAAAATTTAATTATTTTCTGAACTGCGATTGTACACGCAGTACAAGTTGAAAAATTAAAACAACAAGGAAATCAAAGGGAATATGACCCATAATATGTAGAATTAGGAGTAGGATAAACAAATATACAAGTTGGAATGAAACACTGTATAACAAATTTTCTGTAAATAAAATATAGAAAACATCTAAAAAATTTATATAAAACAATCTGTGAACCATAAAATTAGGGAAAAATAAGTTTTAGAATCTTTATAATTTTGTATTAATTATGGTATAATCAAATATGATATTTTAAGAATGGAATTAGAATCATAAAATTTAGAAGAGAAATTAGCATTTAAAATCATTATAAAACTTTAATTTTTAAATTGCTATTACATGGATTTATGTACAATTAGTGTTTCTTAATTATAAAATAATTATATATGAATGAAAAAGATGAAAGGAAGATGTCAAGGTGGACATAGAAACCCACGTTAACCATTCAAAGATTTCAAAACTAATAAAATTTAGTAATTTTTAGCAAATTATGACAATTTGTAAAATTTTGACATTTGGAAACCTTTTAGCCATCACACCTCACAAATAGCCATGTCCCATGAAGGAAGAAAGAGTCAAATTGAAGATAAGATAAGAAAGCATTAAATGAAGATAAGATAAGTCTTATCTCATGCATTTAATGAATTAGTTACTTTCAAAGTAACTAATACTTATGGAAACCAATTTTATCTAACCAACTAGTTATATGCTTATTTTATTAATTTTTTTTCAACTATAAATACAGCAAGGTGTGGGCAGTTTTTCACATTTAAAAACGTGACTTACTTGCCCAAAATCACCCACATCCTCTTTGCTTTCAAATTAAAAAAAAAAAAACCGTTAGCACCTTTTACACCATTTCAAGTGTTTTTGGAAAATTTCTTCACCTTTCACCCTAACCTTCTTCAAGTAAGTTTAAGAGAACAGTGATACCAATCCATTTCAACCTTCAAAAGCTTTCTCAAAGTCTTCCAAAAAGTAGCCAAAAGAAATCAAGGTAAGGGAAGTTTTCAAATTCTTTAGGTTTTCAAAGTTTCTAAAAGTTTTAAATTACTAAACTTTGTGAAATTTTGCATTTTAGAGCTTCTAAACTCTTTTCTATTTTAATCTTTATATGAAAACTTATTTTTGAATAAAATTATAAGATTCTAACTAGGAGGCTCTGCCATCTTACTTGAAACTTATAAGTTTATTACTTATTTCAAATTTTTCTTGGGGGGTATTATATACATGCATAACTTTGAATTCATGTGTTATATCATAATAATAAGACACTCTATTATATGTAAAAGAAAATTTGAATTGTCTGATCAAATAATTTTTAGTTCAAGCTTTCCCTAAAACTCTCTAATGTTATGAAGATTTTTAACGGTTTTAAAGAGTAATTTGAAAACTTATTTCTAAAGTATGTTTAACATGGTTTTCAGTTGTTTTGAACCTTAAAACCTTTTGGCCAAGGTGTATCAATTACTAAAATAGAATGAGCAGCAACTAAAAGTAATTAAAAGTCACCTAATAATTAAAAACGTTAAAATTCTAAATTTATAACGGTTAATTTTCTTATGCTTTGAACTATGATGTTTTGTGTGGTGGAATTTGATGATGATTTGGATTGTGTTTGAATATCTTTTCTTTTAACTTGGATGACCTATTCTATAGTTTTGGATGATGTTTGAGATGGTGATTAATTGTTACATTATGCACTTTGATGACTTGTGGTGTGAATTTTGACGGTTGGGACTATAAATTATCAATCAGTAACGTGTGATATAATTATGAATTGGTCTTGTAATACCCATTAGTTGGTACTTTTTTTTATTTGTTACTTTGAAAAAGGAGGATAAGATTTCATTCATTCATGCATGCCTCAAAAGAGGTGACCTCGGTTAGAGGTGCAGATAATAAACTTAATCCGTGCGTCTAGGCGTGATGCTAGACTTGGGGGATTTTTATGGTGAGAATTCATTTAACTTATAATGATCACATGTTTATTTATGAGATTCTGTGCACCACTGTGGAATCCCAACTGGTCGGTAAGTTTTACGATGATGATGTCGTAGTATCTGATATGGTACCACATTGCATATTTTTGGGAGTTGAGGTTGGAGCATGCATCATATCGAAATTTCATTTAGTCATGATTCATTATTTATTTATGTGAGTATGATATGTATTATTATTGATATTTTTATATGCTATGTATTGTTATTTAGATTTTGGGACTTACCCTTGCGTGTTTGTGTTTGTGGTCTGATACTTGTGATGATCCTAAATTTTATTTGGGGGAGCAGATTAACAGGATAATTCTATTTGGAGATGTGAAGGAAGGATAACTAACATGAGGATTTTTGTAAATAATGTGTATATTATAGTTATCACAATATTACGTACTCTTGTAACGTTTTGTGAATAATATTTGATGTATGTTTATGTTAAGACTTATGTGATGTGCTCTTAATGATGGTGACATTTTCTTCGGAAGTATAAAGTGTTTTAAAATTTTCATTCAAAGAAATCTAAAGGAAGGAAACCTTTTCAAAATAAATAAATAAATAAAAGAAGACAATGAAAAGTATTTTAGTGACGACAAGAAGGGGTGTCACAGGCGGCAACGAGATTCAACCACAAGCAAGAAGAGAAGGAAACTCTAGATTTCACAAGGTATTCTCTTTCAATTACTACTTGTGTTGTTTTCTTTTTCATCATGAACTAACTCTCCCTTTGATTGGGAGAACGATGTAACCCTAATTATCCCTTTTATATGATTCTCGATGTTATTCAATATATGTTTGGGTGTTTATTCTTTGTGTTTAATGTTATTTATTAATTGACGACTAATAAATTGATAAGTAAACCTAGGGTAACTGACAAAGTATGCCTAGTAGTACTAAAGAATTAAACAATTATTATGTCTAAAGATGGAAATAGATAGTTGTACGGACTGCACCTAAGTTTGCCCCTGGATTCCTATATTTAATTCCTTAATTAACTTAGGTAATGATTTGGGACGTTGGACATCATCTAATCAATTAAGCGGCGTGGGTGATCCTGAGAGGGACGGTCACGAGGGTAGGAATTCGATCCGACCATGATTATACATAAATAACAAAAGAGAAAAATATAAGGAAGGATTAGTGGTGAAATCGAGATCTCAATCACTCTTCTTTCTTGATCTAAACTCTTGCTCACTACTCTCTGCTCTTTTATAATTTAAATTGATATGCTCTCACTACCTTTTGGGAAATTAATAAAGTAAAATAGAAATATAATTTCTGAGTTGCTTGTCCTCATGGGATCGACAAACTCCGTTTTATAAATACTTATTACTTGACGATTGTGGTATACTTGCCATAGCTCGCAGCGCGGAGGTGTGTTCTACGTTGCATGCGTTGCGCATCACCTTCCTCTTTGACCTCCTTTCAGAGGGAGCGCTTGATCCCTCTCTCTTAGATTTTTCTTCATTTGGATCAACAATGAGTGATCGAATGCGTCTTCGTACGGAGGGTTGCTCCGGTAAATGGTCAGTTAAGGATTCGTGTATTTTGATAGGTGTTTGGGCTTGTGTTTAGGCTTGTTTTGATGGATTTTGAACTACAATTTTGAAGCGTTTGGCTGGTGGCTTTGGTGGTGATGGGTTCTGTTTGAGTGAAGATGTTTCAGATGGTAGTGTTTTGGTTTTAGAGTGAGAGGTTTCATCTCTGTCCATGGGTTTGAAATCCAGACGCATCTTGGAGAAAGTATTTTATTTTATCTCTTGACCACAAGAGTGCCATTGCACATCTTTTGCCTCAAAACCTTGATTGATGATGAGATTTGACAAGATGGCTGGATAAGGAATGCTTGGCTTTCTCATCGCACTTCTAGCATTCAACGTACTTAGCCAGTGATCTAAGATGATGTGAGGAAGACTAATTTTCACCTTCTACATCAGATGGAAGAGACAAAATCTGTCTCTGTTGCTAACGTTATCCCTGGACCCAGTCTTCGGGGTGAAAATGTTGAACAACAAATTGTGTAGCAATCTGCATTCTAGGACCAAGTTTCTAGCCCTTAGAAACTTAGAAACTTCAGACGAACGTGCCCTATCATAGAGTATCTCGTCTATCATCTTCTCGTCCAAGTGTGCATTCTAGTTGGGCTTGTATTCAGTCCCTTCAACCTTGCACTTGGCGGCAACAACAATCATTTTTGGATTTATTAGGTACTCTTTATCTAATATCAACCCAACGATACTTCCATGCAAAATCTAACAGTCGCTTCCATGCTCCTTGCCATTGAGCGAACCTTATCCACCCAACAACAACTAGCATTTCTAATATATCTTCAAATAGCTTCTCGAGACTTTTTCTGTTGATGAATTTGCTTGGAAGAAATATATCCTCATAAAAGAAGTTGTCCTCAGTTTCTTCAAAGACGTCTTTTGTGTTCTTGGTGGCCATTTTTGTTTGTTCAAACAGAGAAAATTACATAGAGTAAGAGTTCTTTTGATAAAGAGTAAAAATTTGAATAGTAGTGAAGAGTCAAGGCAGTTTAACTTTGAGTATTTATAAGGGATTGAAACGGTTTTAGTCCCTGATTTGGCGTTTCCCATCATTTCCCTTTGAATGATTGATTTGTCTTTATATAATTGTTGCGCGTGTCTTATTCACAAGAGAATTTCACCTTAAATGCCAGACACTATGAACTTGGATGCTGAGTTTATGTTGTATTAATAATACTATGAACATGTGTAAGGGATTAGTGAAGTATAAATTAATAATAATCAAACATGTTTAGAGTGTAGAGAAGTGATCATGTTCATACATGCATGAGAGAGATTTTGACCTTAAAGAGGATTCAGGTAATGATAAACTTAATTCATGCATCTAAGCATGAGGCTTAATACTAGGGGTATTTGAGACAGTGAGAAATCATTTTACTCATGAAGATCACATATTGTTCATGATATTACACGTGACACTTGGGAACCTTGACTGGTTGGTAAGTTTCACGACAAGGGGTTGTGTTATCTAGAAACATGTTACCACATGACATAATAAAGGAGTTTGGCAAAAATCATGCATTATGTAGTAATTCTCATTTAGTTATGATTTAAAATAATAAATTAGAGTAAGTTCCTAAGATGAGATAAATAGTGAGGTTTTTACAAGAAAAAGTTACATATTTTTCTTATTTAATTGTTGTATGTATCTTTTATAAGATTTGTTGTTTTTGAAGAATTTACCCTTGCTTGTTTATGTTTGAATTTGACACTTGTGATGATCTTGAATTTTATTTAGGAGAGCAGATTAACAGGTTAGTTTATACATGTATTGAGAAGTTTGTAGGGTAAAGGATGAATGAATTTATGACTAAAGATTGGATGTTTATCTGTAGCTTAATTTTAAATTTTAATATTAAATGATGAACATTGCATATAATTCTTTTTATGAAAATTTAAAAGTAATTTTCAACTTAGTATGTTGTTTCTTTGATTAATGCCATGAATAATCTTTTAATTTTAAAAAAATTATGACGACTTTTCATTTACATAAATATGTCCAATTAGATCTAAATAACATTTTAAGAAAATAAATGTTTCCGTTAAAAATAGTAAAAGAAAAAGAAGAAAGGCAATGTATTTTAGTGACAATAAAGTTGGATTTGTTTAAGTATTTCAGGGCGTAAAAGAAACAACAAATGAAAGAGAAGGGGCAACAGAAAGCAGCTCATGTGGCTCACAGCTCAGCTCACACGAGATAGAGCTTTAGGAAAACCCAAAACCTCCCTGTCAGTGCAGCTCGCGCGGCTTAAGACACATCTCGTGCGAGTTGACTCCCTAAGCATGTTAAGTCCATCTCTGTAACCTCAACTCGCGCGTCTTAAGGAAAAGCTCACGCAAGTTGAGTCTCCAGAGCTGAGTTCGCAAGCCCAAGCCCAACACATTGATTTTAAAAGGAGAACTTATTCACAAAGTTAATCATTCTAAGACTGGGAATGAAACTGAGAGATGAAACTGAGAGAACAATATTAAGATATTAAGTGTAGGAGAGAAAGAATAACAATGGATGACTCATATTTTTCATTATTTTTTTTTAAGAAATCGATTATCCATGTGCTTTTCAGTAGAAATGAAAACTGAAAACACAAACACACTTAAACTTTTAGAGGATGCATTAAAAAATTAAAGAAATAAATACTTAGCATTATATTTTTTATTATAATTTTTATGTTCATTTATAGTTTATATATTAAATATTTTTTATTATAATTTTTATGTTCATTTATAGTTTATATATTAAATACTTTTTAATTTAATTTCTTAGCTAATGTATTGAAATACTAGGTAACCTGACTCTTAGTGTTTGAAAATGTAATAAAGTGAATGAATACATGGACTAATTGATTCAAGTTTATTTGTTCTGGTCGTTACTAGTGGTGTTAGTGTAATAACCGCAACTTATAATCACACCACCAATCGTAATACTCAACAGTTGTCCAGGACAAATGCAATGTTTTTTTTTTTTTTAACAGCTGCTAACTATTGTTATTATTACCTCGTTAATTATTATTATTAAAATAAATGTTGTCACTCACACCACATTACTATTACTACTTACAATTATAAAGTAATTGATTGAAAGATAATTAAGATTATAAATTAGATAAATTATTAAATAATAAATAAGATTTGTATTATATTATTTTTAATAAATTTAACAAATCACAGAAAATGTTTTCAAAGGAATTTATATATGTTGCTAACCTTTTTCTTATTAATAATATAGCAATAAAAATTGCAATGAAACTTTTTTTTTTTATCAATTGTTAACTAGATTATACCTGGCCACCTTATTTTGACCTACCATTTCGTACACCACCAACTAATTATGCTTGAGATAAGAAGTACAAATATTTATTTTATAGAAGTAGAAAATTAATGGCTTAGTTATATTTTGTCTATGTAGTTTTAGAAAATTTTCATTTTAGTTTTAAAATTTTCATTTTAGTTTTTATAATTTATTTTGTCTTTATAATTTACATGTTTCATTTTGATATCTATCGTTAAAATTTAGATAACATTATTAACGATAAGAGCAAAAGGGAAAAAATATAAACTATAAGAATTTAAATGACCACTTACTTGAAATAATATGGATTAAAAAGAAAATTTTCTAAAACTGTGACTACTAAAAATCTAATTAAACCTTAATATAGTTAAAAAAAAACTAAAATTTATTTACATTACACCAGAAAAATAAAGTTCATAATTTTAATTTCTTGTGAATTTTCAATTTTAAAATAAAATCTAATATTTCAAAGATAAAAAATAATTTTGGTTTATCTTGTAGTTTTATATATATTTTTTCTTTTGGTCCGTGACGGTGTTATCAAAATTTTAATGGGGAATAAAGTGGAAAAAAATGTAAATTATCGCGTCGAAAATGACCACTTGCAAAATTGGAAGGGAAAATTTCTAAAATTATAAGAACGAAAAATTTAATTAAATCTTAAATTTAAATTAAAAAGTTGTAAATATGTATTGATAAATTTTTAATTTTTTTTTAATTTTTTTTTAATCATTACTTTAATATAATTTAATTCAAATAGTATGTAAGAATTTTTTTTAATTACTATTATTTATAAAATATATTTGAAATAATCAAACTTAAAATTAAAATTATTATTTATATATATATATATAACAATTTATTTACTTATTTACTTAAGTATATTTATATACAATAAAATTTTTAATTATTATTTTTTCACGAGATTGTCTAGTGTCTATTTCTAAAAGTATAAAGTGTCTATAATGTATTAATTGTTTAAACAAATTATGATGAAAGAATATATGAGAAATGACATGTTGAAAATTTGATGATGTAACAAAAAATTTATTATTGACACGTAAGCATTATTTAAGAACTGAAAATTTATATATTATAAATAACATTTTGAATCATTCAAGTAATTTGACATTTTAGACCATTCCACTAAATATTGTAGATGATGACATCTTGCGTAAATATATAGGTGTAATTTCATTTTTTAACATATAACTTAATATTTGGACGAATTATGCTACCAGACTTCTACATTTTTAAAAATGGTCACTATATTATTATATTATTATATCATTTCCTTATACGTTAATTACTTGTTTAATCATATATTCACGTATCTTATAGAGATTTTATTTACTTTTTTCTTTCATTATGAATATAATAAAATAAATTTTACAAGTTTCCCGGAACTAATCTCTCACTAAATTTATTATTATTTAAAATTCTATTATATAAAAGGAAAAGAGTATTTAGTGATGTAACGCCCCGCCGTTTTTCATTGCTAAAATATTTTTATTTATTATTATTATTTGAAATTGTTTCCCTTCATTTAGATTTCTTTAAATAAAATCTTAAAATAATTTTCCTTGCTAACAAAAACGTCACCAAAATAAAACACATCACATAAATCACATCATAATCATACATCAAAGGTTATTTACAAAATGTCACATAGGTACGTAATATTGTGACAATTATAATATACACATTATTATGAAATCTTCATGATAGATAACATTCCTTGACATCTTCCACACATGATTACTGAATCTACCTGTCAATCTGCTCCTCCGAATAAAATTCAGGATCATCACGGGTTTCAAACCACAGACACAAACACGCAAGGGTGAGCTTTCCATTAATAGCATATAAAATATTAATATGATATATTTCAAAATCAAATAAATAAATAATGAATTATGACTTAAATGAAATTTCTATATGATGCATGCTCCAACCTCAACTCCCAAAAATATGCAATGTGGTACCATAATAGATAATACGATATAATCATCGAATAACTTTACCGACCAGTTGGGATTTCCAAATGGTGCACGGGAATCTCATAAACAATCATGTGATCATCATGAATTAAATGAATTCTCACCGTAAAAATCCCCCAAGTCTGGCATCCCACCAAGACGCACGGCTTAAGTTTATTATCTGTCCCTCTAACCGAGGCCACCTCTTTTGAGGCATGTATGCATGAATGAAAATTTTACCTCCCTTTCTAGAATATCATTTAAAATCATTCATATTTCAAAATACCAAAAACAATCAATAACCACCAATAAAAAATCAAGAAACACCCATAAACAAGATGCAGTATACGTGAACGATCGTATACGTGAAACGATCACCGTATACGTGAAACGATCAGTATCGTGAATAGTACCGTATACATGAATAGTACCGTATACGTGAATAGTAACGTATAAGTGACCGTAGTCCGTGAATAGTACACCAGGTAAGTTCCCAGGAAAGAGTGGTGAAATCACAAATGGATTCCCTTAATAACCAGGTCTTTCCTTAGCCAGAACTTTCCTAGACATGCACTTCCACACTACCACCCTTTTCCTAACAACAAGAATAGTTCTTTTCTGATGTGGAAGATCGGACAAAACCGCAACCACAGAGCATACTAAGAATATTCTTAACACTTTAGCATAACAACAATAATAATTCTGTTCTGATGTGGAAGATCGGACAAAACCGCAACCACAGAGCATACTAAGAATACATGAATAGTACCATATACATGAATAGTAAAATACGGTATACATGAATAGTAAAATACGATATACATAAATAGTAAAGTAAGATAAGGACAAACTCCCCTTACCTGTTTCTCCTAGCTTCTCTATTCCTTCCCCTACTTACTTGCTCCTATCTAATTTGGAGAGATTTCTAAGAGAGAGTTTAAGAGAATGTTCTTGATTTTGTGATTATAACTGAAACCCTTAGGCCCTATTTATAGGATTTCAAAAGTTACTATTTGCACAGTAAAAGTTACTATTTGCACAGTGATTTCATTATAATAATAAACGCGTGTAACTCGTTTATTATTATTTTTTTCTTTACTATTTGCACAGTAATTTACTATTTGCACAGTAATTAACTATTTGCACAGTAATTTTACTATTTACACAGTATTTTACTATTTACACAGTAATTTACTATTTGCACAGTAATTTACTATTTACACAGTAATTACTATTTGCATAGTAATTTAATCTTCTTCAAATTATATTTAAATTTCTGGAGTGTTACAATATTACCCCCCATAAAAAAAATTTCGTCCTCGAAATTTACCTCATTCAAATAGTGCAGGGTAGCTTTTCCGCATCTCACTTTCCAGTTCCCATGTTGCATCATCTGTTCCCCAAATAACCTTTACTAAAGGAATATCTTTCCCTCTTAAGGTTTTGATACTCCTATCCTCAATCCTTATTGGTAATGCTTCATATGTTAGATTATCCTTTATTTGTACATCATCTAACTCAATTACATGTGATGAATCAGGAATGTATTTACGAAGTTGTGAAACATGAAAGACATTATGAAGATTAGAAAGAATTGGGGGTAAAGCAATTTGGTAAGCCACAGGGCCTACTCTTTTTATTATTTGGAAGGGACCAATGAAACGCGGTGAAAGTTTTCAGGATTTTAAAACTCTCCCAATACCGGTCCAAGGATTTACCCTTAAGAATACGTGATCACCAACATCAAATTCTAATTCTTTTCTTCTTTTATCATGATAACTTTTCTGCCTACTTTGTGCCGTTCTCATCTTTTCCTGAATTAATTTAATCTTTTCTAAGGTTTGTTGTACAATCTCAGGTCCTAAAATTAAACTTTCTCCTGATTCAGTCCAACACAAAGGGGTTCTACATTTTCTTCCATATAAGGCTTCAAAAGTTGTCATACCAATGGAAGAATGAAAACTATTATTGTAGGTAAATTCTATCAAAGGTAAAAAGTCTACCCAACTACCCTTATGTTCTAAAACACAAGCTCTCAATAAATCTTCTAAAGATTGGATTGTTCTTTCAGTTTGTCCATCGGTTTGGGATGATAGGCGAACTGAATTTTAATTTAGTTCCTAAAGCTTTATGTAGACTCTCCCAAAATCTTGAAGTAAATCTAGGGTCTCTATCTGATACAATACTAGATGGTACACCATGTAATCTTACAATCTCACCTATGTACAAATTAGTTAATTTATCTAAAGAATACCTAATATTAATAGGAATAAAATGTGCGAGACTTAGTTAAACGATCTACTATAACCCAAATTGAATCAAATCCCCTAGGGCTTCTTGGCAAAGCTACCACAAAATCCATGGATATGCTATCCCATTTCCATTGTGGTATTTCTAAAGGTTGTAGCAGACCTGAAGGTTTTTGATGTTCTATTTTAGCTTTTTGACAAATTAAACAAGAATACACATATTCACAAATTTCTTTCTTCATTCGAGGCCACCAAAACATGGTTTTCAAATCTTTGTATATCTTAGTGGCGGCGGATGAATACTTAATTTGCTTTTATGTGCTTCCTCCAAAATTGTTTTTCTAACTTCTGTTATATTAGGAATACAAATTCTATCTTGAAACCTCAAAATACCATCCATTCCAATCTTAAACTCACTACTTTTTCCTTGATTCAAAATTTCCATTTGAGTTTTCGAAAAGGATCAAATTCTTGCTTAAATAATTTCTTCCAAAAATGTGTTAGAAATTTGTAAAGCTTCTAATCTAATACTCGTATTAGTAGTTTCACACACTAAACTAAGATCTCGAAATTGTTCTAATAAATCCATTTCTCTAATCATCGGTGAAGACATAATCAAAGACTTCCTACTTAAAGCATCTGTACCACATTAGCCTTTCCTAGGGATGGTAATTAAGTTCAAAATCATAGTCCTTTAAAAATTCCATCCATCTTCTTTGTCTCATGTTTAATTCTTTTTGACTAAATAAATATTTAAGGCTTTTGTGATCGCTAAATACTTCAAACCTAGTTCCATACAAATAGTGTCTCCACATCTTAAGTGTGAATACTACAGCCGCTAATTCTAGATCATGGGTTGGATAATTTTTCTCATGAATCTTAAGTTGTCTAGAAGCATATGCTACCACTTTACCATCTTGCATCAATACTCCTCCTAAACCCATTTTAGATGCATCACAATACACTACAAAAGGTTCTTTGGGATCGGTAGTAGAGTTAATACTTTGGGGCGGTGGTCAATCTTTCCTTGAGAGTTTGAAAACTATTCTCACATTCTGGTCCAAATAAATGCTTGGTTCTTTCGGGTCAAAGTAGTCAAAGGTAAAGCTATTTTAGAAAAATCTTTAATAAATCTCCTATAATATCCTGCTAATCCTAGAAAACTCCTAATCTCTGTTACACTTTTAGGTCTCTCCCACTCCAAAACAGATTGTACCTTACAGGGATCTCTGAGATATTCCCCCTTGACTTATCACATGACCTAAAAAACTCATTTTCTCCATCCAAAATTCACACTTAGATAATTTAGCAAAAAGCTTTTTATCCTTTAAAATCTGTAATACTATTTTTAAGTGTTTGGCATGATCCTCCCTATTTTTACTGTACACTAATATATCATCAATGAATACAATTACAAAATGATCAAGATAAGGGTGAAAAATTCGATTCATGTAATCCATGAATACTGCTGGAGCATTAGTTACTCCAAAAGGCATAACTAAATACTCATAGTGCCCATAACGAGTACTAAAAGCGTTTTGGAATATCCTCGGATTTTACCCTAATCTGATGATATCCTGATCTTAAATCAATCTTACTAAAGATACATGCCCCTCTTAATTGATCCATAAGATCATCAATCCTAGGCAGTGGATATTTATTCTTAATAGTTACTTTATTTAATTGTCTATAATCTATACACATTCTCATGGTTCCATCCTTTTTCTTAACTAACAAAACTGGAGCTCCCCAGGGTGATACACTAGGTCTTACAAACTGTTTACTTAACAATTCTTCAATTTGTTTCTTGACTTCATTAATTCTACAGAGACATTCTATATGGTGCTATGTAAATTGGTCCTTTCGGAACTAAATCAATAGAAAACTCAACTTCTCTTTCGGAGGTAACTTATCTACTTCTTGAAATATCTCAACAAAATCTTTTACTACCGGACACTACTCACTTCATTTTCGAGACTTAGTTTTATTAGCAATGATCAGGTATACTTGGGTATTATTATCCCTTAAAGATTTTAAAACTTTATTTATGGAAATAATTTCAACATCCCTACTCACCTCCGGGTCTCGAAAAATAATTGTTTTGTCAAAGCAATTCAACAAAACATGATTAGTGGACAACCAATCCATACCTAAAACAACGTCAATTTGCTGAAGGGGTAAACAAATCAAATTGACACAGAAAGCTTTATCACAAATTTTTATTTTACAGTTTAGACAAATATCGGAGGTTAAAACTGAAGTCCCAGTTGGGGTATTTACTTCTAAGTTAAAGTTTAATGAAGACACAGAAGTTTCAATTTTTGTACACAAGAATATGCCACGAAAGAATGAGTAGCATCAATCAAATAATACGGTTAAAGGAGTTTCACTTATGAAGCATTTACCTCGAATCAAAGGTTCCAAAATTTCATTCCCATTAAGAGAAAAAATTCTTCCTTGAGCTTTAGGTTTTTCGGGTTGCTTTCCTTGCGGGTTTCCTTTTCTTGGACGATCTTTTGCTAGATGCCCCTTGATGTTGCACTTGTAACAGAAGATACAGGATGAAGCATAGTGCCCGAATTCTCCACACTTAAAACACTTGACATTGACAGGATTATATTCACGATTTCTCATAGGAGCTTTAGAGAAATTCCCATTAGGACGTTCCCTAAATCCTTGAGAAACTTGGTATGGTTTCCCTTTATTTTCGAACCCCATTCTTTTATTTTTAATGGGTCCTCCACATTTTTTATTTCTATAATATACGCTCTAGCCCGAGAATCCTCATCATATATTCTACACATATTTACAAGTCTTGAAATTGGTGAATACCTTGATAATTTATAGCTGTTTTATTTCGGTAGTAAACCATTTACAAATTTAACACATTTAGACCTTTCACCATCTTTTCCATGATAATGTGTTGAATATCTAATTAGATCCTCAAACTTAACCGCATATTCTCGCCACCGTTAAGTTCCCTTGTTTCAATTCCAAAAACTCCATCTCTTTCTTATTCCTTATATCTTCAGGAAAATATTTTTCTAAAAACAATTCCTTAAATTCTTCCCATTTTATTGTTTCTCCCTCCTTTGCTACATACTGGCAGATATTTTCCCACCAATATTCTGCCTCCTCCACTAACATATGAGTTGCAAAAATTACCTTTTTATCTTCACAACATTCCATTACCCGGAAAATCTTTCCAATCTATTTCAGCCATCGTTGAGCACCTTCAGGATCATATCCACCTCCAAAAGTAGGTGGATTATTTTTCTGAAAACGCTCAAGACCACCGTATCCATTTTGCTCATTGTTGTTCCTATTCTGATTTCTAATTGCTTGAGCAAGATTTTCAAGTGCCTCAGCTATTGCTCTATCGTCTCTTCCTGCCATCTATTACTGTTAATATTAAAAAAATTATTTCTCTTACTCTTACTACTTTATACCAGAATGCACAATGAATAATCAAACAACCGCTCAAGCAAACAAACAAACAATCATTAACACACAACAAAAACATAGTAAGCACATAACTCACAAGTCGAACTGGTTCGACCTGCTCTGATACCAACTGTAACGCCCCGCCGTTTTTCATTGCTAAAATATTTTTATTTATTATTATTATTTGAAATTGTTTCCCTTCATTTAGATTTCTTTAAATAAAATCTTAAAATAATTTTCCTTGCTAACAAAAACGTCACCAAAATAAAACACATCACATAAATCACATCATAATCATACATCAAAGGTTATTTACAAAATGTCACATAGGTACGTAATATTGTGACAATTATAATATACACATTATTATGAAATCTTCATGATAGATAACATTCCTTGACATCTTCCACACATGATTACTGAATCTACTCAATCAACTGCTCTCTCCGAATAAAATTCAGGGATCATCACGGGTTTCAAACCACGAGACACAAACACGCAAGGGTGAGCTTTCCATTAATAGCATATAAAATATTAATATGATATATTTCAAAATCAAATAAATAAATAATGAATTATGACTTAAATGAAATTTCTATATGATGCATGCTCCAACCTCAACTCCCAAAAATATGCAATGTGGTACCATAATAGATAATACGATATAATCATCGAATAACTTTACCGACCAGTTGGGATTTCCCGGTGGTGCGAAATCTCATAAACAATCATGTGATCATCATGAATTAAATGAATTCTCACCGTAAAAATCCCCAAGTCCGCATCCCACCAAGACGCACGGCTTAAGTTTATTATCTGTCCTCTAACCGAGGCCACCTCTTTTGAGGCATGTATGCATGAATGAAAATTTTACCTCCCTTTCTAGAATATCATTTAAAATCATTCATATTTCAAAATACCAAAAACAATCAATAACCACCAATAAAAAATCAAGAAACACCCATAAACAAGATCCGTATATCGTGAACAATCATCGTATACGTGAACAAGATCCGTATACGTGAATACGATCACCGTATGTGAATAGTACCGTATACATGAATAGTACCGTATACGTGAATAGTAACGTATAAGTGACCGTAGTCCGTGAATAGTACACCAGGTAAGTTCCCAGGAAAGAGTGGTGAAATCACAAATGGATTCCCTTAATAACCAGGTCTTTCCTTAGCCAGAACTTTCCTAGACATGCACTTCCACACTACCACCCTTTTCCTAACAACAAGAATAGTTCTTTTCTGATGTGGAAGATCGGACAAAACCGCAACCACAGAGCATACTAAGAATATTCTTAACACTTTAGCATAACAACAATAATAATTTTGCTCTGATGTGGAAGATCGGACAAAACCGCAACCACAGAGCATACTAAGAATACATGAATAGTACCATATACATGAATAGTAAAATACGGTATATATGAATAGTAAAATACGATATACATAAATAGTAAAGTAAGATAAGGACAAACTCCCTTACCTTGTTTCTCCTAGCTTCTCTATTCCTTCCCTACTTACTTGCTCCTATCTAATTTGGAGAGATTTCTAAGAGAGAGTTTAAGAGAATGTTCTTGATTTTGTGATTATAACTGAAACCCTTAGAGTTTATAGGATTTCAAAAGTTACTATTTGCACAAGAAAATTACTATTTGCATTGATTTCATTATAATAATAAACGCGTGTAACTCGTTTATTATTATTTTTTCTTTACTATTTGCACAAGAATTTACTATTTGCACAATAATTAACTATTTGCACTATTTTTACTATTTACACAGTTTTACTATTTACACAGTAATTTACTATTTGCACAAGAATTTACTATTTACACAAGTAATTACTATTTGCATAGTAATTTAATCTTCTTCAAATTATATTTAAATTTCGGAGTGTTACAATATTACCCCCAAAAAAAAATTTCGTCCTCGAAATTTACCTCATTCAAATAGTGCAGGGTAGCTTTTCCGCATCTCACTTTCCAGTTCCCATGTTGCATCATCTGTTCCCCAAATAACCTTTACTAAAGGAATATCTTTCCCTCTTAAGGTTTTGATACTCCTATCCTCAATCCTTATTGGTAATGCTTCATATGTTAGATTATCCTTTATTTGTACATCATCTAACTCAATTACATGTGATGAATCAGGAATGTATTTACGAAGTTGTGAAACATGAAAGACATTATGAAGATTAGAAAGAATTGGGGGTAAAGCAATTTGGTAAGCCACAGGGCCTACTCTTTTTATTATTTGGAAGGGACCAATGAAACGCGGTGAAAGTTTTCGGGATTTTAAAACTCTCCCAATACCGGTCCAAGGATTTACCCTTAAGAATACGTGATCACCAACATCAAATTCTAATTCTTTTCTTCTTTTATCATGATAACTTTTCTGCCTACTTTGTGCCGTTCTCATCTTTTCCTGAATTAATTTAATCTTTTCTAAGGTTTGTTGTACAATCTCAGGTCCTAAAATTAAACTTTCTCCTGATTCAGTCCAACACAAAGGGGTTCTACATTTTCTTCCATATAAGGCTTCAAAAGTTGTCATACCAATGGAAGAATGAAAACTATTATTGTAGGTAAATTCTATCAAAGGTAAAAAGTCTACCCAACTACCCTTATGTTCTAAAACACAAGCTCTCAATAAATCTTCTAAAGATTGGATTGTTCTTTCAGTTTGTCCATCAGTTTGGGGATGATAGGCAGAACTGAATTTTAATTTAGTTCCTAAAGCTTTATGTAGACTCTCCCAAAATCTTGAAGTAAATCTAGGGTCTCTATCTGATACAATACTAGATGGTACACCATGTAATCTTACAATCTCACCTATGTACAAATTAGTTAATTTATCTAAAGAATACCTAATATTAATAGGAATAAAATGTGCAGACTTAGTTAAACGATCTACTATAACCCAAATTGAATCAAATCCCCTAGGGCTTCTTGGCAAAGCTACCACAAAATCCATGGATATGCTATCCCATTTCCATTGTGGTATTTCTAAAGGTTGTAGCAGACCTGAAGGTTTTTGATGTTCTATTTTAGCTTTTTGACAAATTAAACAAGAATACACATATTCACAAATTTCTTTCTTCATTCGAGGCCACCAAAACATGGTTTTCAAATCTTTGTATATCTTAGTGGCAGCAGGATGAATACTTAATTTGCTTTTATGTGCTTCCTCCAAAATTGTTTTTCTAACTTCTGTTATATTAGGAATACAAATTCTATCTTGAAACCTCAAAATACCATCCATTCCAATCTTAAACTCACTACTTTTTCCTTGATTCAAAATTTCCATTTGAGTTTTCAGAAAAGGATCAAATTCTTGCTTCTGTCTAATTTCTTCCAAAAATGTGTTAGAAATTTGTAAAGCTTCTAATCTAATACTCGTATTAGTAGTTTCACACACTAAACTAAGATCTCGAAATTGTTCTAATAAATCCATTTCTCTAATCATCAGTGAAGACATAATCAAAGACTTCCTACTTAAAGCATCTGCTACCACATTAGCCTTTCCGGGATGGTAATTAAGTTCAAAATCATAGTCCTTTAAAAATTCCATCCATCTTCTTTGTCTCATGTTTAATTCTTTTTGACTAAATAAATATTTAAGGCTTTTGTGATCGCTAAATACTTCAAACCTAGTTCCATACAAATAGTGTCTCCACATCTTAAGTGTGAATACTACAGCCGCTAATTCTAGATCATGGGTTGGATAATTTTTCTCATGAATCTTAAGTTGTCTAGAAGCATATGCTACCACTTTACCATCTTGCATCAATACTCCTCCTAAACCCATTTTAGATGCATCACAATACACTACAAAAGGTTCTTTGGGATCAGGTAGAGTTAATACTGGGGCAGTGGTCAATCTTTCCTTGAGAGTTTGAAAACTATTCTCACATTCTGTGGTCCAAATAAATGCTTGGTTCTTTCGGGTCAAAGTAGTCAAAGGTAAAGCTATTTTAGAAAAATCTTTAATAAATCTCCTATAATATCCTGCTAATCCTAGAAAACTCCTAATCTCTGTTACACTTTTAGGTCTCTCCCACTCCAAAACAGATTGTACCTTACAGGGATCTACAGATATTCCCCCTTGACTTATCACATGACCTAAAAAACTCATTTTCTCCATCCAAAATTCACACTTAGATAATTTAGCAAAAAGCTTTTTATCCTTTAAAATCTGTAATACTATTTTTAAGTGTTTGGCATGATCCTCCCTATTTTTACTGTACACTAATATATCATCAATGAATACAATTACAAAATGATCAAGATAAGGGTGAAAAATTCGATTCATGTAATCCATGAATACTGCTGGAGCATTAGTTACTCCAAAAGGCATAACTAAATACTCATAGTGCCCATAACGAGTACTAAAAGCAGTTTTTGGAATTTCTATATGATGCATGCTCCAACCTCAACTCCCAAAAATATGCAATGTGGTACCATAATAGATAATACGATATAATCATCGAATAACTTTACCGACCAGTTGGGATTTCCCAGTGGTGCACAGAATCTCATAAACAATCATGTGATCATCATGAATTAAATGAATTCTCACCGTAAAAATCCCCCAAGTCTGGCATCCCACCAAGACGCACGGCTTAAGTTTATTATCTGTCCCTCTAACCGAGGCCACCTCTTTTGAGGCATGTATGCATGAATGAAAATTTTACCTCCCTTTCTAGAATATCATTTAAAATCATTCATATTTCAAAATACCAAAAACAATCAATAACCACCAATAAAAAATCAAGAAACACCCATAAACAAGATCAGTATACGTGAACGATCAAGATTATACGTGAACAAGATCCGTATACGTGAAACGATCGTATATCGTGAATAGTACCGTATACATGAATAGTACCGTATCGTGAATAGTAACGTATAAGTGACCGTAGTCCGTGAATAGTACACCGGTAAGTTCCCAGGAAAGAGTGGTGAAATCACAAATGGATTCCCTTAATAACCAGGTCTTTCCTTAGCCAGAACTTTCCTAGACATGCACTTCCACACTACCACCCTTTTCCTAACAACAAGAATAGTTCTTTTCTGATGTGGAAGATCGGACAAAACCGCAACCACGAGCATACTAAGAATATTCTTAACAACTTTAGCATAACAACAATAATAATTACGTTACGATGTGGAAGATCGGACAAAACCGCAACCACAGAAAGCATACTAAGAATACATGAATAGTACCATATACATGAATAGTAAAATACGGTATACATGAATAGTAAAATACGATATACATAAATAGTAAAGTAAGATAAGGACAAACTCCCCTTACCTGTTTCTCCTAGCTTCTCTATTCCTTCCCCTACTTACTTGCTCCTATCTAATTTGGAGAGATTTCTAAGAGAGAGTTTAAGAGAATGTTCTTGATTTTGTGATTATAACTGAAACCCTTAGGCCCTATTTATAGGATTTCAAAAGTTACTATTTGCACAGTAAAAGTTACTATTTGCACAGTGATTTCATTATAATAATAAACGCGTGTAACTCGTTTATTATTATTTTTTTCTTTACTATTTGCACAGTAATTTACTATTTGCACAGTAATTAACTATTTGCACAGTAATTTTACTATTTACACAGTATTTTACTATTTACACAGTAATTTACTATTTGCACAGTAATTTACTATTTACACAGTAATTACTATTTGCATAGTAATTTAATCTTCTTCAAATTATATTTAAATTTCTGGAGTGTTACAAGTGAGAAAATAATAACATCGTTTATGGTTTATTCATTATAACAATAAAGTAAATTAAAAAGATCACATCTCATTAATGAATTGACTCATCCTAAATGACATATCAACATATCATTAATTATTTAATTGATATTTAATAAAATGACAAAAGTTGTAACTTTATTATAGTGAATGGTAATTTTTGTAAATATAAAAATTTGGTAACATAATTTACCTAAACATTAAAGCTGAGTGGCATAAACATAATTAAGCTAATATACAAAAAAATAAGGATATTTTGTACTATTAAAATATTGAGTCTTGTCTAGAAAACTACTTAAAATATTTGTGATAATTTTTTAAAATGTGTATGTAAATAATTTTTAGATTTTTTTTACTATATTAAGGTTTAATTAGATTTTTAGTAGCCACAGTTTTAGAAAAATTTCTTTTTAATCCATATTATTTTTCGTAAGTGGTCATTTAAATTCTTATAATTTATATTTTTCCCCCTTTAGCTCTTATCGTTAATAATGTTATCTAAATTTTAACGATAGATATCAAAATGAAAGTTTTTAATTTTAATTTATATTTTCTGAAAATAGCTTTTGTTTTCAGTTTTTCAAATTTTAAGAAATATATTTGTTTTGATTGTTGTTTATGGTTGGGAAGAAAATAACCAACTAAAACATGTTTGATTTTATTGTTTTTAATGTATTAAAAAATTTTAAAATAATATTATATGAAGTTTAAAAATAATATTATATTTATTTATAAATATTAATAGTGGTACAATGGCAGCTAAATAACAACGCAACAATAACTAGTTGAAGAAGAGTAAAGAGATGAGGAGACATCACTCTATTCTCTCACTGTGGAAAATTGGAGTTTCCTTGTTTTCACTCAATTTTAAAAGATACTTTTATAAAAATATGTTTAAAAAAATCAACCAAATACATTTTTACCTCTATTTTTTATTTTTAATGAAAATGAAAATAAAAAACACTCCAATTAAATACCATCGAAGAATTAAAAAATTTTAAAAATAAAATACTTAACATTATATTTTTTATTAAATAAACAGCCATTGTCTAGGACAAATGCAATGTTTCTTTAACAATAATTTCCTAGTGTTATCGTTATCTCGTTATTATTATTATTACAATAAATATTGTCACTCACACCACATCATTATTACTATTTACAATTATAAAGTGATTATTAAAAGATAATTAAGATTATAAAATCAGAAATTTTTTTAAATAGTATATGAGATTTATATTATATTATTTTTTAATAAATTTAGCAAATCACAAAAAAAGTTTTCAAAGGAATTAATGTTGCTAACCTTTTTTATATTAATAATATAGTAATAAAAATTGCGATGAAACTTATTTTTTTTTTATCAATTTATCATAGTTAATTAAGATTATAGCTGGCCACCTTATTTTGACCTACCATTCCCTACACCACCAACTAATTATGCTCGAGATAAGAAGTAGAAATATTTATTTTATAGAAGTAGAAAATTATTGGCTTAATTATTTTCTGTCTTTGTAAATTTAGAAAATTTTCATTTTAATTTTTATAATTTATTAAGGGTTTATTTTGTGTTTATAATTTACATGTTTCATTTTTATCTCTATCGTTAAATGTTTTATAACATTATTAACTATAAGAGCTAAAGGAAAAAAAATATAAACTATAAGAATTAAAATAACCACTTACAAATTATCTCTATCGTTAAATGTTTTATAACATTATTAACTATAAGAGCTAAAGGAAAAAAATATAAACTATAAGAATTAAAATAACCACTTACAAATTATATGGATTAAAAAGAAAATTTTCTAAAACTGTGACTACTAAAAATCTAATTAAACCTTAATATAGTTAAAAAAAATCTAAAATTTATTTACATACACATTTTAAAAATTTATCACAAATATTAAAATTATATAACATAAATAAACTTCTACAATGCATAATTTTTAATCTAATAAGAAATATTTTAAGTAGTTTTCTAGATAAGACTCAATATTTTAATAATAAAAAATATCTTTGTATCTTGTATATTAGTTTAATTATGTTTATGTCACTCAACTTTAATATTTAGGTAAATTATGTCACTAATTTTTATATTTAAGGAAATCACTGTTCAACTATAATAAAATTACAAATTTTATCATTCCATTAAATATCAGTTAAATAATTAATAATTTATTCATATGTCATATGATTTTAGGACGAGTCAATTCATTAATGAGATGCGATTTTTTTATTTATTTTATTTTTTAAATGAATAAACGGTAAATTATTATTATTTCATAATGAGAGATGGGCTCCCTAAAACTTGTGAGATTTATTTTATTATATATTCGTAAAAGGAAAAAGTAAAATCTCCATCAAATAGGTGAACATATTATTAAACAAGTAATTAACATTTAAGGAAATCATAAGATTTATAATTTTATAATAATTTGATGACCATCTTTAAAAATGTAAAAGTGTGATAGCATAATTCGTCAAAATATTAAGTTTGATGTTAAAAAATGAAATTATACCCTTATATTTTACATAAGAAGTCATCATCTATTATATTTAGTGAAATTGTATAAAAGGTCAAATTACTTGAATGATTAAAAAAATTATTTATAATGTATAAATCCTCGATTTCTAAATAATCAAATAAAAATAACAGATAAATTAAATATTTATTAATGCATATTTACAACTTTTTAATTTAAATTTAAGATTTATTACATATTTAGTTCTTATAATTTTAGAAAATTTCCCTCCTAATCTTGCAAGTGGTCATTTTTGACGTGGCTTACATTTTTTTTTTTCCACTTTATTCCCCATCAAAATTTTGATAACGCCGTCACGGACCAAAAGAAAAAAAAAATATAAAATTACAAGATAAGAAAAAATATTTTTTATCTTTGGAATATTAGATTTTATTTTAAAATTGAAAAATCACAAGAAATTTAAATTATGAAGTTTATTTTTCTGGTGACCATTTAAAAGAACTTAGAAAACTAATTTAAATTCTTAAAATTGTCAAGACCTGTATCAAACAATAATACTGAATAATGCCCCAGTATTTCGTACTAGAAATCACGTAGGAACATTACTGGAAGGGGATAAATTTAGGATCGGAAACCAAATTTGTCTCACATTAATGTAAAATATAATGATCCCAAGTATAACACAAATAATGGCAAATAATATGTTTGTTTTCATATAGTGACCCACGTACAGAAACACTAAAATATGATATCTTCTACCCATTTATTTTCAGAGTTATTTTTTATAATCATAATTGGTTATAAGATCGAGTTTAATAATCACCGTCATATAAAAGTTGTCGGGTTCGAAAATATTATTAAAAAATCTAGAAGAAATATTAAGAATGAAATTGGGAAAAAATCTTTAACATTTAAAAATAAAAAGAAAAAAACAAACGACGAAGAAGAGAAAATGTGAGATTTCATGAGTAACAGCATTAAGTGGTGTGACACTATCGTCTGTAAGTGGATGCAGAAGTTAATGTGTACGGATAGAGAAGCCTCCATGGAGTTTACCCAAGGATTGATTCCCGCCGAAAATCACGCCTCCATACATTAATATACTATTTTATAATACTATTTCATTACGTCTAACTTACGTCTTATTTTTTATTTTCCAAACATTAATTAAACATTTTTAAAATATTTTTTTGTGTTATTTAAAAAAAATTTTCTAAAAAATTTATTAAATAGAGTATATTAACGAGTTTTTTTATTTTAGTTAATAAATTTTACATTCATTTTATTTCATAATGTAAATCCATTAAAAATGTTAAAATGAAGTGTTAGTTATGTCTCGAGATATGAATTTTCTTGTTTGCCAATGTTGTATTTAATTACTCACACTGTGCGTTTCGACGATCATTATCTTACTCTATCGTTTCGACTTTCAATACGAGTCTTCATTGGATTAAAATATACATACATGGAAAGACAAACTTATAAGATTCTTCTTTCCTTATGTCGCGATTAAATAATTTTTTTAAAAAATATAAATACCAAAATGAGAAAATAAAATTAATTAATAAAATGAGAAAATAAAATAATGTGAAAATAAAATGAATTTAAAAATAAATTAAAATAGTTAATAAATAAATTAAATGAAAGAGTTTTTTTAATTCACTAATTTAATTTTCTCCTATAGAAGACGGTTAATTTATTTTACTTTCTTTCTTATATACATGTTTATTAAGAAATTTATATATATTATTATTAATAATTCTTTTTTAGCTGTGAACTAATTGGTAGGATATTAAACTTTTAAAAGGTAGAGACCAAAAAAAAAATGAACTCCAATTAAATATATTATTAAAAAAAATATAATTGTTTTTGTTAATTATGACATTTGTATGAAGTATTAATTTTTAAAGTTAAATCAAAGACTTGAATATACTATCAACATTTAGTACTTAACCTAATCTATTTCACTCATGACTATTAATAAATTTCAAAAACACGTCATTAAAGATCATAAGATTTTAAACACTGGTAGCTACCTAGCTAACTATACAGTATTAAACCTTGTTGGCGTATCACATTACCGACAATAGTCCATAACAATTTACAATTAAGGATATCGTGCGTTAGTACATATGAGAGTATGCATAAGATGCTCTAAAATCCCTGGAGCAAGGGTGAGGAAAATGTGGGATGCAAACGCAAAATGGGTCCACAGTGAGAAATAAAAGAAACAAACAAATCATACTCGTGGGACCTGTTGCCCCACTCACCATGAGAAATTGCCTCGATCCCCCACACAATCACGTGCATCTGATAACTCATTCCTCTCTTCCACGTTTGCTTTGACGGTTACACTTCAATTGTGATTTGGGCAAAATATTTAACAAGACTATCTTTGTCTAAGTCCTAAGATTTCCCGGTGGTTAACACTAAATATTCAATCAAATTAGATACGATCCGTCAATTTAATATGGCATTTCTGCTTTACCTACATGATCCTCCTGTTTAGATTGCTGGGCTAATATTGAATTTTCTATATTTATCATAACTTGTTAATTTTCTTTAATCCAAATCTATACTCGAGTTAGTTCCCAAGTTATAACTCATTTTGACAATTAGAGACTTAGACTATATACAGATTAACTACCTATAGTTCATTCATTGAGTTGTGAGAATAAAATATTCTATGAAAATAAAATTAAATCTGTGTAACTTTTAGATTTTTTTTAAAGATAATATAAAATAAAAAATAACAATTGAAATACGAAATCTGGAAACAATTCATAAATCTAAAAAGTTTAATTTTTCTAATAATAAAGAATTTGATTATCCTTCTAACTATAGTTACTAAACTCATTATCCTACCCATTACCGAGACTTTATTAGAGATATACTTAATGTTATAAACTTCTCATTCAATATATTCAATTTTCAATATGAAAATAGGTTAAATCTCGTATCGCGTAGACATAACATGAAGTTATTATATACTTATAAAATCTTAAATTAGACACATAGCCAATAATTTTTAATATTTAAAAGAAATAAAAATGTTAATGACAGATTGAAGAGGAAGACTGGCATTGTTAAACCCAACACAATTGGTTACTTTGGATACCAAATCATAAGTGTCATTTACTTGTCCAAAACAACACATGTTTTGTCATAGCTAGTTTAACAAATATCTATAGATGGGTAACAGAGTAATTTACAACACATCAACGCTCTATCCAGCTGGTTATTTATATGCCAACACTACACTCACAGTTAGCTGTCCCTCACTGTATTACTCCATAGTGAGCTTACCTAGCTATGGTTTCCCCAAACCGTTTAGCTTCCCTGTGTTTCTCTTCTCTTCTCCTAACTCTGCTTCTATGTGCAGTTGGGGCAACTTCTTCTTCTTCTTCTTCTTCCTCAAACTCCACCGGCAAAATTGGGCAAGGCTATCGTCTTGTCTCCATTGAAGAGACCCCTGATGGTGGCCTCATAGGAATCCTCCAAGTTAAACAGAAATCCAAAACCTATGGCCCTGACATTCCCCTTCTTCGGTTCTATGTCAAGTAATAACTCCCACACTCAATACTCTGCACATTACCAGCTGCATTTTCTTTTTTGGAAAGTCCACTTTTGCATAACATTATTTACCAGCATTTGTAGAGTAAAATAAACAATATTAATGTTTTTTGTGTTTCTATAATCAAAAATCTGTTTTTTTTTTCTTTTTGGATTTTTGACCTGATTTATTTTTCTTGATTCTGTAGGCATGAGACAGAGAACCGTTTAAGGGTGCACATTACCGATGCACAGAAGCAAAGGTGGGAGGTACCCTACAACCTTTTACCGAGGGAGCAACCACCACCTTTGTCTCAAAGCATTGGAAAGTTCAGGAAGAACCCCATAACAGTCTCTCAGTATTCTGGTTCTGAGTTTCTGTTCAGCTACACTTCAGACCCTTTTAGCTTTTCTGTCAAGAGAAAGTCCAATGGTGAGACCCTTTTTGATACCTCTTCTAGTGGTTCTGACCCTTTTAGTTCCCTTGTTTTTAAGGACCAGTACCTCGAGATTTCTACTAAATTGCCTAAAGATGCTTCCTTGTATGGTTTGGGTGAGAACACACAGCCGCATGGGATCAAACTGTACCCTAGTGACCCTTACACTTTGTACACCACTGACATTTCAGCCATTAATCTCAATGCTGATCTTTATGGATCACACCCTGTGTACATGGATCTCAGAAATTCAGGTGGCAAGGCTTCTGCACATGCTGTTCTGTTACTGAATAGTAATGGAATGGATGTTTTCTACACAGGAACTTCTCTTACATATAAGATTATTGGGGGTGTTTTCGACTTTTACTTCTTTTCTGGGCCTAGTCCTCTCAATGTTGTTGATCAGTATACTACCTTAATTGGAAGACCAGCTCCAATGCCTTACTGGGCTTTTGGTATGATTCATTTGTCACTCTTCTATTGTTTATGTTGCTTGTTTTATTCAGTATATAGGATATGATATTGGTGATGTTGATTTGGGTGCTTTTAATATTTCCTTTTTTATGTGGATTGAATAATTATTGGTTGTGGAACATGGGGCTTGACAGATACAAACATTTAATGATACAAGGAAATTGATTTTTTCAAATCTGTGATTATTTGATTTCAGTGTCTTTTTTGTGCATCATTTTGAGATCATTCTGTTGGTCTGCATAATTCCGTTGATAGTGCAATGAGTCATAGTTTTCCAATTAGCTGTTTTTTTCTGCTTTAGCTTATCTGTATATTGAATGATGGAGGATGTTCTGATTTGGGTTCTTATGTTATGTCTGCATAGATATTTTAATTATTTTCCACTGTCTGCACGATATGGATCTTGGCTAACTTCTGTACATCCAATTTAGTAGTTGAGTAATTTAATACCTTTTAGGTCCACACGGAAAGATAAGGTTCCACATAAAAGTTGGAAACTTAACTTTACCGTATAAAAGAATTCATCTTTTGTGATTAACTTTTGAGTCAAAAATTTGACCTTTGTGACATGATTCTGCAAAGCAATCTGTGGGTCCTTGTCAAGGACTATCATTGTATACACGTGGTCTATCACTTAAGGAGAGAGATAACATTTATATTTATATTGGATTGTGGGTCAATAGCACTCTCCTTGGGGAAGATTTTCCTGTCCTTGTAAAGATAAGCTCCGTTGATGGATGGATTTAATTAATCAATTACTACAATGGGGAAAAACTTGAGGTGGAAAATTCATGGACCAGTTTTCAATACAGTTTTGCAAATAAAACTGATTCAAGGATTTTTCATCTTCAATTTTAATCCAGTTGTACTAATCCCAGATGCCATGGTTACTTAATCTGCTTGATATGTCTGGAATAAAATTAGCATTGGATTAAGGGAAGTACGCAGTTTAATTTGACATATTTCCTATGAACTAATCATGGCTTCATGTTGTGAGTGTATATTTGCTTATGAAGAGAATGGTGGGGCAGAGAGACAAGAGTATATAAAGTTTAATGCATTGTGTGATGTAGCTTGGAAGTTTCTGTCTGATGACTCTAGAATTTGCTTTTGAGATCTATCTTTTTCACGGCAAACATTTTTTTAATATACCTTGCTTCATTCACATGATGCTACTTCATCTGTCAATAGGTTTGGGTAGTATTTGATCCTTATGATTCCAGATCTAATTGAAAGTGGTACCTTATGTTTTTCTAAAAGTATTTTAATTGATATTATTCACATGATACTACTTCATTTGTCAATTAAATGGAAAGGGTGGGTAGCATTTGATCCTTATGATTCCAGATCCAATTAATTGAAAAGGGTACCTTATATTTATCTATCAGTATTTTAATTGATATTATTGACATGATGCTATTTCATTTGTCAATTAAATGAAACCGGGTGGGTAGCAATTGATCTTTATGATCTTTATGGAGATCTAGTTGAAAGTTGTATCTGAAATTTTTCTTAATGTGTTTTAATGGATATTCTCATTTATTCGCAATTATAGGATTCCACCAATGCAGATGGGGATATCACAATCTGTCAGTGGTAGAAGATGTTGTGGAGAATTATAAGAAGGCTCAAATCCCACTTGATGTGATCTGGAATGATGATGATCACATGGATGGGAAGAAGGACTTCACACTCAACCCAGTCAACTACCCTCGTCCAAAGCTTTTAAACTTCTTGGACAAGATACACAACATTGGCATGAAATATGTTGTCATCATTGACCCCGGTATTGCTGTTAATACCAGTTATGGTGTATACCAAAGGGGTATAGCTAATGATGTTTTTATCAAGTATGATGGTGAACCCTTCTTGGCTCAAGTTTGGCCTGGGGCAGTAAACTTTCCAGATTTTCTCAATCCGAAGACAGTTTCTTGGTGGGTTGATGAGATTCGTCGCTTCCATGAACTTGTTCCTGTTGATGGTCTATGGATTGACATGAACGAAGCTTCAAATTTCTGTTCTGGAAAGTGCAAAATTCCCAAGGGAAAATGCCCTACTGGAACAGGACCTGGATGGATATGCTGCTTGGATTGCAAGAACATTACCAAAACACGGTGGGATGATCCTCCATACAAAATTAATGCCTCTGGAATAAAAGCTCCTATTGGCTTCAAAACAATAGCCACTAGTGCATACCACTATAATGGTGTTCTAGAGTATGATGCTCACAGTATTTATGGCTTCTCTCAAACCATTGCAACTCACAAGGGACTTCAAGGGCTTCAAGGAAAGAGGCCCTTCATCTTGTCCCGATCGACTTATGTTGGTTCAGGCAAATATGCTGCACATTGGACTGGTGACAATCAGGGAACGTGGGAGAACTTGAAATACTCGATATCCACCATGCTCAATTTTGGCATATTTGGAGTGCCAATGGTGGGTTCAGATATATGTGGTTTCTATCCACAACCCACAGAAGAACTATGTAATAGATGGATTGAGGTAGGGGCTTTCTACCCCTTCTCTAGGGACCATGCAAACTACTACTCCCCTAGACAGGAGCTTTACCAATGGCAGTCGGTAGCCGAGTCTGCTAGAAATGCTTTAAGTATAAGGTATAAGATACTCCCATTTCTTTACACCTTGAACTATGAAGCTCATGTCAGTGGAGCCCCAATTGCCAGACCTCTTTTCTTCTCGTTTCCAACTTACACTGAGTGTTATGGCCTAAGCACCCAGTTCTTGCTAGGAAGCAGTCTAATGATTTCTCCGGTGCTAGAGCAGGGTAAAACACAAGTGAAAGCACTCTTTCCTCCTGGTAGCTGGTACAGTTTGCTTGATTGGACACAAACAATTACATCAAAGGATGGAGTCTATGTTACCCTCGACGCACCTCTCCATGTTGTCAATGTGCATTTGTATCAGAATTCCATTCTTCCTATGCAGCAGGGTGGACTGGTCTCTAAGCAAGCAAGAGAGACACCCTTCACCCTTATCGTAACCTTCCCGTCAGGTGCAACCCAAGGAGAGGCTAAGGGGAGCCTTTTCCTTGATGACGATGAATTGCCTGAGATCAACCTTGGAGATGGCTATTCGACCTATGTTGATCTCCAAGCAACTGTGAATCAAGGAGCTGTGAAAGTTTGGTCTGAAGTCCAAGAGGGAAAGTTTGCACTGGATAAGGGGTGGATCATTGAAGGTATATCAGTGTTGGGATTAGAAGGAAGTGGAGCAGTGTCTTCACTTGAGATAGATGGAAAGCCTCTAATGGGTGTGTCAAATGTGAATGTTAGTACATCAGAACATGAACACTTGAATGGGGAGGGAGAAGGAGAAAAGAAAACTGTGATGGTTGCTTTGAAGGGCTTGAACATCCCTGTGGGTAAAAACTTTGCTATGACCTGGAAAATGGGGTGATAGGTTCAGTGGTCTCATATCTTATTTATGATTTTGTAACTTTGTTGTGTTCTTTTAAATTTCGACAATTCTAATAGGCCCTGTGAGAGAGAAGAGATGAGCTAGAATTATGCTCGTCCTTTTCCATTTTAAAAGCTAAGGCAACAAGGTTTATGAGTTGAAATCTGAATGTTATGTTAGTTCTTTTTTGGTACCTAAAAGTTGAAACTTGTAATTCAAGTGAATTAGAATTATGCCTTCGATGGCCTTATCTGAATAGTGTATCTTCCGGTCTAAGAATAATAAACCAAAGTTAACAAATATTAATCTAGTCAAAACATCAATCTATCTTCTAAAATAAAATTTTCATTATATATTTTTTCTCAAAATTCTGGTCGTAACTTTTTAACACTATAAACTTTGTTCTCTCTTTTTAATTAAGGACTAGTATTTCAATACATAAGTGTATAAAATATCTTAAAATTATAAGATTAACTTAATGATATAAGAGAAAGTCGTGCAGTTGAACTCTCCTCTCCGGAGTACTTAAATTAATGTTAGCTATACAAATATAAAAAAAAAAAAAAAATTTTAATGTTAAAGATACCATAGTCATAACTCATAAGGACAAAAATTAAGAGATCTAAGAATGTATGAATTGTTATAACTTTTCTGATTTATAAACAGTCGAAAAAAAAACATCTTGGAGTGGACTCTGATGAAACCACATATATCCTCGTGTCGTGTTTACATATTTGTATCTGCATTTATGGCGTTTTTTGGGTCGGTCATTTCACGGTCTGCACTTTAGAGAGGTGATGACATAGTTTTGATTGGGTGTCCAACTATTCATCAGACATGTAGCTAATACACGATCGAAAATTGATATTCTTACGTCAGATATTTCCATGATTTACCTCTCCTGTTAGAAAATCAGGAATTTTTATAATTTTTATCCATTTAACATAAAAAAGAATTAATTACTAGTCCTCAGTAATAGTTAAACCAATAGTAAAACTGGATTTAATTCTAAAGAAATATGTCTCTGAGTATATTTTCCCCTGAAGTTGGGTTTGCTCTCTTAACAATTCCGTTCTGATATTTTACGGGCTTACGACATTAAATTTAAGGTTAAAATTCAGAAAATTAGGAATTTAGAAATTTAATGTCTAATTATTTATGTTTCAAATTTTTTTAATATAAAAGAAAAAGAAAATTATCCCCTGAATACAAGTTGGACATTTCTAAACAATGATTCAAGGTAGATCTTGTTGTAAATGACTTAAGGAAGCATACGCATTTTAGAGTAGCTTTATTACTAAGAATTAATTTTAGTTTAAAAATATTTTTAATGAGTTTCATAACGCCATGTGAAGTTTTAAAGATTAGTTATTGGTTAAAATATATTTTAACGGATGAATTAGATGTTGATTTAAAAAGGCATTAAAAGAATTTAATAAATATTTTTTTAATAAAAGAATTTGAGTTCTTCATGTCCCAGTGTATTCCAATTGCACTTTCACGTGCAATGGCTCCACATTATCGCGTTGAGTGACAGGCTGAGAAAGAAGTCAATTAGAATTCGTGCTTGACTCCTTTCAATTAAAATTATTTAGAATTATTTCAATTAATTTATATATTAAAATGAATTTATAGAATTACAAAGTACATAAAATTATTGTTCAGTTTTTTCGTATGCAATTATATCAATTACTATGAGAAAAAGAGTTTTTCCTATATATCTTAGATAGTATTACGTATTATATCCAGTGAATCATATTTGTAGTCTTTGACATTTGTGCGAAATACTCGAAACAAGAACCTTGTCAACACTCAACCACAATGATCTCAAACAAAAATATCTTTCGTGAATAATAGCTGTGATTTCTATCATAAAATTAAAACTAATTGATATTATAGTTTAATTGATAAATTTAATAAAATTATATTTTAATAACATATATTAAATATATTAATTCTAAAAATAGAATTAAATTTATATAAAAGTTAATTATAAAAACCTAAACCTTATAATACTTTTATTTAAAGAATTCCTTAAAATTATTTTATATGATTTCCAAGTATAAATATTTATATAATTTTAAATTAAAAATCAAAATTAATTTCAAGAACTAATGAGTAATTATACAAATTAATTATTTAATTAATATAATAATAAATATTTTTATATAATATCAAGCATATTTTTATATTAAATATTTTAAATAAATTAAATAAAATTTGAATAAGATCATAATATTTTTATTTTTATTTTTATATATGATAGTGTTTATTGAATACATATTTTTTTTTATATAAATATAAAATAATAAGAAAAATTTAGAGTGATAATAAGTTAATCAGTAAATTATTTTCCTTAAATTATGACATGTTTTATACAAACTTTTATTAATAGATAAATTGTATTAAAAATGATAACATGATTTTATTATTCAAAATAATGACATTTAACAATAAAAGTGTGAAATAATCAAAATGTTGTTGAATCATATATATATATATATATATATATATATATATATATATATATATATATATATATGTATATATATATGTAAAATATTGAATAAGTTAAAATCTTGTTGATATAGAACATAAAGAATATACAATATTATAATAATATGATAATTATAAATACATTAAATAATAATAAAAATTGGCTTTATTTTTTGGAGGAAAAAATTTATATAAAATATTACTTTGGAGGTATCTTATTTTACTAATAAGGTTTATTATTAAAAAAATTATTTAAATAAATCTTGTTGAAAAGTTTATATTAAAATAAGTTTGTTTATGAAAAGATGTTGAACTGTTTAACGTTTTCAAACACTAAAAGTATTTTAACTGGAGAAATGGGTAGAAATAGAGATATTTAATAAACAAACGTCTCTATATAAAAAAACATTTAAAAGACATTTAAATTTCAAATATTTCTATTTATTTATCGAGCTAAAATAATAATTAAAGACATTTAAATTTTAAACACCTTTAATACTTAAAAATATTAAATTGTTTAACACCTTCTTCTCAATATACCCATTTTAATATAAATTTTTCAACTAGATTAATTTAAATAATTTTTTTTGGGTGAAGACCCCGTTTTATCAAATACCTTGCCATTGGATCCAATGAGGAGAAACTACACTTAGACTGCCTTTTATCCAAATTGTTTAACATAATGTAACGTCTTTTTAAGTTAATGGTTACTTTTTTGGGGATTGTGAGATTAGACCAGGGATGTACAATCAAATTTTGTGTTGGACATTACGCGTATATAAGATAAGCAGTTCTATTTTAATGTACTTTTCTCCATGTCATATCCTCCGAATCCAATTTTTTTGTTATTTAATTAAAAGACATATTCTGTTATCACTTGTGTAAATTAATATTCATTAATGATCAATTTTAAATGGATTAGATACTTTTAAAAGTTAAAAATCATTTTTTATCTTAATATTTAAACAAATCCGTTTATTCCAGATTTGATTAATAATCGCGAAGGACTACTTATCCTTCTCGTGGCCTATTGTTTCAAAACTGAGGCGCAGAAACTTAGGTACAACTCAATCACTAAACTATCGGACACCAGGATAGTGTGGTTGATTTATAATTAAGGGAAGAAAATGAATCATAGATTTGGTTAGACCTTATTTCTGTATTAGTTTAAATTTAATTTATTTACTATGGATGATTTAAGATTTGAACGAATTTATTAATAGGTATGACTCATAAATTTATTAAGAAGTTTATTTTATAATAAGGTATTTAATATATTTTTTTAAAAAATATTGGTATACATATATAAACATTTTCCTTAAGTCTTAACTCATAGCTGTTTTAATTTTTTTTTTATCTCTTCTCCAAATTAAAATATATTTTTTTAATAATAATAATGGAAAAATTTAAAATATATTATTCATGATATCACGTGTATATTATATATAAAATAAAATTTCAAGTTTATTAATTAGCAAATCTAATACTCATCTATAGATGTTTTATGGTGCGTAAGTTTATTAGATGAAATAGTCTTTTTTTAGTGATTAAAGAATAATTTTTTTACCTAGTCAAAGAACATTCTTGCTTAGACAAGAATTTATATTGTTGTTTAGGTAAAAGCTCCTCACCTAAGCGAGAGAGTTCTTGACAACAAAGACATACTAATGGACTAGACTTTTAGAGATTAATTAATAGACTTTTTGATGCTGCAATTTGTACTTTTTATATCCCAATGATGCTGCAATTTATATTGTTGTTTAGGCAAAAGTTCCTCATACAAGTGAGAGAGTTCCTTAACAACAAAGACACAGTAATGGATTAGACTTTTGGATACTACAATTTGTATTTTTTATATTCCAATGATGCTACAATTTGTATTGTTGCTTAGGCAAAAGCTCCTCACCCAAGTGAGAGAGATCCTTGACAACAATGATTTGAATTGTTGCTTAGGTAAAAGCTCCTCACCCAAGTGAGAGAGCTCATTTACAACAATGATGCAGTAATAGACTAGACTTTTAAAGATTAATTAATAGACTTCTGGATGCTGCAATTTGTATTTTTGATATCCTAGTGAAGCAATGTCTGTTTCCTCTTTAAAATAATCCCTTTTCACTCAGTTTCTTCATGATCTAACAAGAGATTACAGGATCTAGCCTTGTTTTAATTAAGTCCTAAATTATGGTTTGATTGAGGTTGTGCCAAGTCTTTCTTTCCTACTTCTTCTACTATCTTCCTTTGCATGCTTCTAGTAATCCTCTTAGATGTTTGTACATCACATACTCATACACCTCCAACTTTAGAGTTATTCTTGTCAAGATATGAAACTGGACTTTAAGGCCTTAGATCAAAATAAGCCCATAAATCTTAATGTGATTTAGATTCTAAATCTAACCATAACAAAATACTATACTCAAAATGTAACATTGTAAAAATTAAGACTCGAGATAAATATTATGTTTTGAACCTTTTGTGAGTTATTAAAACTGTTGGTTTTTATTCTTACGAGACATGGGTTTTGTGTGGATAAGTTGTTTCAAAATTCTTATATTGTTCATTAATCCATATGGATGGATCATTTCTTTAATCATACTTGCATTCAAGCAAGATGAATGTTGTTAAATAAAATTTATTCAAAGGCAAACTATAATCCTCAATTTTCATAATTACATACGTTTAAAATAAAAGTATTAGCAGACAAATGAATCTAACAATCAAATAAAGTTATTAGACAAATGAAGTAAACTAATTATAGAGTCTGCAGACGAAGCACCACTATAAGATAAGTGTTGTTTTCAACAAGGTAAGATATGTCATCACATGTGTTTAATCTAGAATAGAATACAACAAATTTTACCTATACAAAATAATAAAAGAGCTTCGAGATGCTCTCAAGGTTTCTCATGAAGGCACAGAAGATGTCAAATTAAGTAAAGACACCACTCTTCAAAGAGAATATGAGATGTTCTTAATGAAAAAGAGCGAATCTATCGAATGTATGTTTGGAAGATTCCAAACCATCTTTAATGGGCTGAAAACTCTTGGAACTACCTTCACTAAAGCCAAGAACAACATGAAGATCATAGATAGTCTTCCAACTGCTAAGGAAGCTATGTCAACAACTATCTCTATCAAAAGAGATATGAAGACCTCAACTCTTGAAAAACTTATAAGAGCTTTTTAAGTTCACGAAGTTCATCTCTGCAAGAGAGACAAGATCAAAGTGTAAAAGCTTATAGCTCTTCAAGCTAAAGAGGAGTCCCCAAAACATGAAGCTTCTAAGTCAAACAAAAATAAAAGCAAGGCTCTCAAATTTGAAGCTGAAACCACCTCTACTAAAAGCTTTGGAGAAGAAGGCTTCAAAGGAAGGAAGCTTTGAGATCATCTGCTATGAATGCAAAAAACCAGGGCACACTAGAGTGGAGGGTCTTAGGATTAAGAGAAGATGGAATCCTAAGAAGGACAAGAAGAAGAAGAAGAGGTTGCTCACCTAGGAAGATCCTGACAGTGAAAGCAGAAGAAGAAGAGTTTGCTCAACTAGGAAGATCTTGATAATGAAAACACTTAATCTTTTGATGAAGAAACTACAAATACTTGTATGATGGTAGACACAATAGAATAATCTGACGTATGTCCTCCATGGAAGGCTCACAGATTCGCCCAATCTTCACTTCTCAAGCCTAAACTCCACGACAAGAAGATGATAATTGCGGAACAAGGTTTCAAATTGAGAAGAAATTTGGAAAATGGAAAGATCAAGGAATGGAAGGAGCGCCATGCATAGCAATAAGCTCAAGTAGAATCGTCACATGGGGAATGCACCATTATAAGACTCAATGAAGGTTCACTCAAGAAACCTAGAAGAGAAGACCCTCTCTTAGCATAATGATTTTCATTCAAATTTGGCAAAAAGTTCTAACACTTGGAAAAATGAAACTACTTATAGAAAAAGGTGGCGCCAACTCTAAGTAAAGTGATTTGAATCATGAATGCCACAGATTGCACCTTCAGCCTTGGATAATTATCTTGATCAATGGTTTCCAAGTTAGTACTCAAGTAGCACATGGATTAAGCACACTAATCAAACTAATGACCTTAGAATGAGATATAATCTTAATGGTCATAATTCATATAAAAGAGGTATTAAAAATGTGACTAAGTTTAAATCTTATCCTTTGGATTAGGTCTAATCTAAAGGTTAAGATTTAAATTAGTTGGGTGCTTAAAATGTGACTATCTTAATTTGAATTTCACCCCTTAGATTTAAATCTAATCCTAAGGTTGAGATTCAAATTGAGTTAGTCAGAAGAGCACTAATTTCCCTTCAATTTCTTTTCCACTCTCCTTACTTTGGCACTCACAATTTCGGCCCACATGCTAGCTACCTTGGTTGTGGACTTTGGATCCACAATTAGGTCCAAGTTATTCAATCTTTACAAATTAAATACTCCAATTAATCACTAACTAAAAGAAAATTACAAGGTTTAGAAATTAAGTAGAGGTCTTCTTGAGTTGACTCTTGACTTTGTGTTGACTTGGTCAATTCCTCTTGAACCTCTTCTTGAATCCTCTTGAGCATTGACTTTGTGATCCTCCTAATTCAGTGAAACTCTTGTTGTGCAGTGGATGGACCTCCATCAAAACCTCCTTCTTGTGTATAACTTGTCTCCATGTTGTCATCCTCATCGAAACCTACACAAGGTGAAAGATCACAAACATTGAAAGAATTGCTTCCACCAAAATCTAAAGGAAGGTCTAGCTTGTAAGCATTAGGTCCTAGTTTTTCTCTGATTCTAAAAGGCTCATCTCCTCTTAGAAGCAACTTTGATTTCTTCAAAGCGGGGAATCTCTCTTTCCTAAGGTGCAACCAAACCAAATCTCCCACTTGAAACTCCATTGACTTTCAGCTTTTGTTGAATGACTTAGCAACTTGTTCATTCTTCTTCTTAATTTTTTCCTTAATCTTTGTATGCAAGTCCTTGATCTTCTTGGCTTGATTCACACCATTCCTATCACATGAAAACTCAAAATGAAAACAAGCAACATCAAGTGGGGTGAGGGGGTTAATGCCATAAACAACTTGAAAAAGAGATAAAGAAGTAGTGAAATGAGCTACTCTATTGTAAGAAAACTCCACATGAGGTAGACACTCCTTCCAATTCTTGATGTTCCCTATCACAAAGCTTTTAAGCAATTGTCCCAAAGTTCTATTAACTACTTTGGTTTGTCCATTTGTTTGGGGTGACAAATGGTGGTGAATAGAAGTTTAGTGCCAAGCCGTCCCCAAAGTGATCTCCAAAAGTGGCTAAGTGATGGAGGACCATCTCCATTAGCTCAATAAATGTCTCCAAGTAAAAGCTATAAAAGGAGGTTAATTGAATAATTGCTCTAAAAGTCAAAGTCAAAAATCAAGATCTCACTCCTATGTTTAACCTTGTAATTTTCTTATAAATTATAATTTTAAGACTTGTTGACCAACTTTGTGTGAGCACATGGTAGCTCACGGTCATTGGAAACTCTTTTTCTATTAACTCTTTAAACTTAGCCTTTCTTTTTTTTTTTTATTAAAAGGTAATAGAGAGATGTGAATCTTAGCCACAAGATTAGATGACAATCTAAGGGCTAAAAGTGCATTTTAATTCATTAATTCAAGAGTAAATCAAAACCCTTTATTCTCAACATGATCTAAGGGATGAGATGCACTCTTGTTTAAGTGAATTATCTTAACCCTTGATTGTTCATGCTTGCTTGACCAGATGGATTCACACTCTCATTTAGCTTACTTATATGCCTTGGCTGAACAATAATAGACAGATTTGGAATATATTAAAATTGGGTTTTTCCATTGAGACTTTACTCTCCTAGGGTTTCTTGATTGAACGTTAAATCTTATCAAAGGATCATTCTTTTGTGGCGATTCCCTTTGACTTATTGATCCCGATCATGGTGCCTTTCCCCTTCCTCATCTAATTCCATTTTATATTTTTCTTTTTACCTTTTTCTATTTATTTTTGTTTGACCTAAATACCTAATTCCAAAAACCCTATGAAGAATTGAAGATTGGGCAACAATTCCAAGTTTGTGTGAGGCAAGCTTGTATCACTAAGGAACTTTACATCTCTATCACTCACTATGCTTTGTGGAACTCCATGCAACCTCAACATTGCTTTGAAGAACAATGTTGCTATGTGTGATGCATCATTCATTTCGTGGCATGGTATAAAATGAGTCATCTTTGAAAACCTACACACCACAATAAAGATGGAATATGCCTCTCTCCTTGTCTTAGGTAAACCTAGGACAAAGTCCATAGATATATCCAACCAAGGTGAAGTTGGGATCGGTAAAGGCATGTAAAGACCATAGTTAAACAATTTAGACTTTGCTTTATGACCAATGATACACTTCCTTACTTATTTAGAAACTTGAACTTTCATTGTAATATAACAAATGTCTTGTCTATTCCAAAATAACCCATGATGCCACCTTCATGTGATTCACATATTAAAAGTTCTCTTAAGGAGCTATTAGGCACACACAAACAATTTCCTTTGAAAATATAATCTTTATGCCTAAATTAGTCCTTGAAAGCACCTTTATTACATTCCTTATACAATTGACCCTAGGTCCACATCATGTTTATACAATGTCTTTATGTGTTAAAAATATATTAACTTAGATTCAAGCATGGAAAGAAGGGTATACCTCCTACTCAAGGTGTCGGCTATCACATTCGAAGCTCCCATCTTGTGCTTGATGATGTAAGGAAAGGTCTCTATAAACTCCACCCACCTAGCATGTCTCTTGTTGAGCTTCCCTTAGCTCCTTAGATACTTAAGTTTTTCATGGTCTGTGTTCACTATGAACTCTCTTAGAAGCAAGTAGTGTTGCTAAGTTTGGAATGATCTCACAAAGGCATATAACTATTTGTCATAAGTAGAGTAGTTCACTTATGCTCCTTTTAGTTTCTCATTAAAGTAAGCAATGAGATGATTCTCTTGGATCAAGACTGCCCCAATACCTAGGATAGAAGCATCACATTCAAGCTCAAAAGTTAGTGAAAAACAGGCAAAGATAAGGTAGGAGCATTAGTGAGTTTTTTCTTATGTAAATTAAATACATTTTCTTGAGGTGTTCCCCAAATGAAAGGTATTTCCCTCTTTACAAGCTCATTCAATGGAGAAGTTATGGTGCTAAAATCTTTGACAAATCTCTTATAGAAGCTTGCTAGTCCATGAAAGCTTCTCACATTCTTCACACATGTAGGATTCAGCCATTCCCTAATTGCATTGACCTTTGCTTCATCCACTTGAACACCTAGAGAACTCACAACAAAGCCAAGAAAAACAACACCATCTGTAGCAAACACACACTTGTCTTTGATAGCATAAAGTGTCTCTTTCCTAAGAACCTCCAAAACATGTCTCAAATGTGTTAGATGTTCATTAATAGATTTGTTATACACAAGTATGTCATTAAAATAAACCACAACAAATTTTCCAAGAAACTTTCTTAACACATGGTTCCTCAATCTCATAAGGTGTTAGGTGATCGAAAGGCATAACAAGCCACTCACATGATTCAAATTTTGTTTTAAGAGCAGTTTTCTGTTAATCTCCTTCTTTCATCCTTATTTGATGATAACCACTCTTAAAATCAATTTTGGAAAGTATAGTGGATCCATTCAACTCATCTAATAAATCATCCAACCTTGGGATAGGGTGTCTATACCTTATTGTGATGTTGTTGATGGCCTTACAATCCGTTCACATCCTCCAAGTCCCCTCCTTCTTAGGGACTAGAATAACCAGTCATGCATAAGGAGATAAGCTTTCTTTCACCCAACCTTTTTCCATCAAGTCTTAGACTTGTCTTTGGATCTCATAAGTTTCTTGAGGAGATGTTTGATAGGTCAGCCTATTGGGTAGAGGAGCAACTGGAATCAAATCAATTCGGTGTTATATGCCTCTCAATTATGGTAGGCCTTGAGATATATCCAATGGAAACACATTTCCAAACTCTCCTTGCAAGGCATCCAAGCTAGCTTGATCACCTACACAATTAACATTCAAAACAAGGGGTGAAGGCAAGCATAAATAGATAGATTTCCTAGCTAGAGATTCCCTCTTAACCTCTCCTCTCTCAATAAGAAAACTTTTATTCTCTTCAATGCTACTTTTCCTTTTTAGAGCTAGGCTTTTCCTTCTTACTTTTGCTTTTGGAACTTGAAGTAACATGGCTGGAAGTTATCTTCGAGCTCTCGGCCAAGCTAGTTGAAGGTAGGAAAGACCTTTAATTCTTTCTTGAGCTCTCAGCCAAGACCTTCTTCTCCTCCTCTCTTTTCAATTTCATCCTCATTTGGTCTTCGAAAACTTCCTTAGGTGACAAAGGCTTCAAAGTAACCTTGTGGCCTACATGAGAAAATATGTAAATATGTGGCAGGACGTGCGTGCACACCCTACTAGCTATGACATGTATACCACAGATGTCAAGTAATAAGTATTTATAAGAACAGGGTTATTGATCCCACGAGGATAAGCAATCAGATAAAATCTTTAATTTAATTCTATTATTTTAAGGTTGTTGGGAATTCGTTGAGAAAACAATTATTAAAAAGAAGAATTTAATAATTTTAGAAGCGATTGAGATTCCGATTTCACCACTAATTATCCTAATATTCTCCTCTCTGTTATTCAAATTATAATCTTTGGTTGGATCAAAATCCTACCCTCATAACCATCCCTCTCAGGATCACCTACGCCGCCTAAATTAAACCGATTAATTAATCTCTTAAATTAAACTATGTTAACTAGGGATTTAGTTATGTGAATCCAGTGATAGCTGTTAGGTTATGTTCATATTACCATCTACTTCTATCTCTAGGACTCTAGCTCAGTAATGACTTATTTCTCCAGTACCACCTAAGTTTCTTTCCTTGAAGTTCACCTAGGTTTACTATCAATTCATTAGTGATCAGTTAACGAATAACATTATGCATAGAAGAAACAAACGCTCAATCATATACTGAATAACATCGAGATTTATATTAGGAATAATTAGGGTTACATCATTCTCTCAATCAAAGGGGGAGTTAGTTCATGCTTGAAAAGAAAACAACACAAGAATAATATGAAAGAGAATACATAGGTAAACCATTCCTAGGGAAGTCAGATGATCCTTGCATCTCCTTTACTTAGGCTTGAGGTTGAGATCTCTATCTTGTATGAATCAATGCGATTAGGTCAAGCAATCGACTCAGAATTAGGTCAGAAAAGAGAAATTTTCTATTTCATTCGAAGTTGACTAAAAAGGTTCTACAAATGAAAGTGTTGACCAATTTAATGAGAGCCTTGCCTTCCATGACCGAATCAATCTCGACCTTGTGATTAGATGATTAATCAAAACGTGGAATAGCACCATCACAGATCAATTATCAATTACAAGGTTCTAGAATATGATAATAAGGATAGGATTGAAAGAGAATAAGTGTGTTACATGTGACTCAAGATTAAATCCCCTTCCTTGGATTAGAAGCAATCATCAAAGGCTAAGATCCAATCTTAAGTAGCACACTTATTCAAATTGGACCTTAAGCATTCGACCCACCTAATCTTGTCCATGGCCGAAAATAATTGGTCAACATGAGTTCAAATTACAAGTCAAAACAAGGACTAAACTAGTTACAAACTAATAAAAAAATTCCAAGGCTTCATTGGCCCTTGACCCTTGAAGAGTTAACTATTGACTTTGACTTGTTGACTTTTGACTTTGACTTTTGATCAACTCTTCTTCAACTTGGTTTTGGATTGTAACACCTCAATTTCTACCAACATACATCCTAATTTCTCTATGGTTCGCGAGAAAATAAATACACCACTAAACACTGGTAACCAAATTTTATTCATAAAGCAAATTGTGAAATTATTTCTTCAATCATTCGAACTCAAAAGGTAAATTTATAATATCTTTACAAGCAGTGTGAACTAACATGAAATACCAAAATCTTAGTTTACAACATTAATGGTAACGAAATCAAACACCAAGAAAGAAATCAACACAAGTCAAGTCTTTAACATAACGAGACTTAGTCCGAAGGCTTCCTAGCCTAAGGTTCTTCCGCCTCCCATCTACTATCGATTTGCTCGTCCATTCAAGGGGTCATCACAGGTGTCATGCCACAAACACCCAATAAGGGTTAGTTTACATATTAGAGATAATAAAGAGGACTACAAAGATAATACAATACATCAAAATATAAAGGGATACAAAAAACATGTCATTCACCACACATTAAAACTAACCATTCTATGCAACCCAGCATGATGCATGTAACTCACAACTCACTCTCATGTCATGTGGTACCATCAAAACAATTGAGCGATGTCTAGGAGTACATGTCACCTCTGACACTCTCACTAGAAATACTAGACAATTACAGTCAGGGTAACCAGTGTTGCAACAAGAGTCACTTCCCACTCATGGTGATCGGCCATTGTTGAAGCTTTCCCCACCGCAAATACCCTCCAAGTCCTAGGCCATTACAACCCGTTAGGGACCAACCGTCCTAGTTCCATTCATCCTCACTTTTTGAAAATATTTTCAATCACCTAGAATTCATGATAATCCTCATCTCTTTTTCCAAAATCCCATGCACACAAGCATGTCCACTAGGGGCAACCTCACTACTCCCTCGTAGTAGCAAACATCCATCCCTTTCATCACAAATACAACCCAATTACAGTCGATTATCATGAAACTAGTGATTTATCAATGCAATATGTATCACCATATCACCTCTCAATCCACACCCATTATTTCACCATAATGGAATATTTATCTCACCACATCAACCAAATCACGATATATAAACAACACACATAAAATGATGTAAGTGGAGCAACAAAAAGAATAGAATGGAAGAGAATCACAACAACATAATAAATGGTGGAATTCTACACACATACACAAACAATTAAGTAACAAGAATCTCATTCAACCAATGATAATAACAGTATATCAATCCAATTTAAGAAATAATGACACAATTAATCACATGAAACAAGGTTAACAAAGATCTCTAACCAATTTCAACCCAAAATCACTCAAAATGGAATACAACCACAATAACTCTCAGATAGAAAATCACACCAAACTTTCCCATTATTATCAATAATAGTAGAATTACCCTTACCCGAAGTGAGGAATTGTGCGTGCTAACGGGAGAATTTGATGGCAAAGGGGTCTCTGTCTAGATAAACATCTTCTCGTCCAGTTGTCATTTCAAGAAATCTACCGTTGGATGTGAAGTACCATGTGTTATAAATATTCTGCCCAAAAATTGTGGCCATCCAAATTCGAAAGAGAAATTTCAATAGAAATGCTCATAGTATATATGGGAGAATGCAATTTTACAAAAAGGAGAGTAAGAGGAGAAAAGTGAAGAGAGAGGAAGATGATAAATATTTAAGTGTAAATCTTTTTTTTTAATGATAAGAAAAATGTTTTATTTGAATTTTGAATTTTATCTCTAATAAATTAATCCAAACTAGTTATAGGAGGATTTTAATTACTTTTAGATAAGATCTTGGATATCTCTATCTTATCCAATATTTTTATTCTGAATTCAACAAGATCTATGGTTTGCTTAAAAGGTAATTTTATCAAAATCAACTTGTACCACTTATAACAAACATTTACTAATTTAATTAATAAATTTTCTAAATTCAAAAAGATCCTTAAAATAATCATTTAAAATATCCAAACATATATACTTAAATTTATTAACTTAAATCACCTTGTAACTTAAATGAGGAAATAAGTGTGTTACATGTGAACCAAGATTAAATCCTCATCCTTAGGTTAGAAGCAATCATCAAAGGCCAAGATCCAATCTTAAGTAGCACACTTATTCAAATTGGACCTTAAGCATTCAACCCACCTAAGCTTGTCCATGGCCAAAAATAATTGGTCAACATGAGTTCAAATTACAAGTCAAAACAAGGACTAAACTAGTTACAAACTAATAAAAAAATTTAAAGGCTTCATTAGCCCTTGACCCTTGAAGAGTTAAATGTTGACTTTGACTTGTTGACTCTTGACTTTTGATTAACTCTTCTTCAACTTGGTTTTAGATCCTCTTTTGCATAGCTTTTATAATCCTTATTGTTGAAGATGATCTTCCATCACTAAGGAAGACAAGAGAAAAGTCTCTTCAAGCAAAATGCTTATTTTATTCAAATTGATCAAAAGTTCCACATCAATTTTGTCCAAAGGCTTTTATAGACTTAGAAAAGCTTAAAGAGGAAGTTAAACCACATTAGAGTACTCTACAAGTCAATGAATAAGAGCCACAAGTTCAAAGGCTCAAGTACATGTCACTTTCAAGAGTGTTACATGTCACTCTCAAGGTTACATATCACTTTCCACTTGATTTTCATCCATTGGATGAGTGAATCTAATCAAGGGATGAGATTTGCTCTTGGATTAGGCAAAGATCCTAATCCAAGTGAAAATATACTTGAGCCAAATCCACTTGAATTCACAATTTGAAATTCAAACTTAACTCAAATTAAATTTAAATTTCAAATGTGAATTTAATGTAAACTTAAACTTAAATTCATTCACTCTTACTAAGCTTCACTCTTTGAGCTTACTAGCCTTTTAAGGAAAATGTCAAGCAAGCACTTAAAAGAAAATAAACTTTGGTCGAAAACTTACAATGTCATCAAATATGATTTATATTTCATTGACAATTAAAAGAAGATTACAAGAATTATAAGTGTAAGTAAAATCTTAAACTTCTATATAAAAGAAAGCTTCATTCCAATCTCTTCTTCCATCTTATTAAATATATTTCTAGTAACTCTTCTATTTGAGTGATTTTTCTTAAATGTTTCTGTATCATTATGATATTCCATGACGACATCTTTAGGAGGATCCCACCTCCCCATTCTGACATTCCCGCCATCATTTGCATTCCTAGTGCCACGTTCACACATCAGCGGGATGCACCACCAAAGCTGATGCGGGGAGATCTGTACCTCGCAACAAAGATTTGGCTAAAGGTAGTGAACTTTTAGATTCTTTTAAATAATATCAAGATTTAATAAAATTGTCAATATATTTTTATATTTTTATTTTACCTATATTCTATCATAAGGTTTTTTGTTTTTTCCTTCAGAATGGTGAACTTGAAAAGATCGGTAGTGAACTTAGCTATTTCCGTCTTCTAGGTGGCGCCGATGTTTCCATAGGGGCAAAGCACATACCCATCCATGACAGAAAGGAAAACAAATGGTCTAAAAATTCCAATACCTCACAAGTTTCTAACATAATTCGAAGTTACTATTTACAAAAATAGTGCCGGCAATTTTAAGTTAAAAGGTCAAAATTATTCACTAGAAAGCAAAATCTACTCAGATTGAGATACAAACATAAACTTGATGATAAACACATCAAAAGCTGTATATAAAAAAGGTGAAGTCTACTGGTGAAGAGAAATTGGGCATGTTCTCCCAATTCTTAAACAAAACAGTTTTTCAACCAAATGCTCTCTTAAACACTTTGAGCAATCTAAAACACAAAATCGGTTAGTATATATACATGCAAAACAAACAATAAGTCCAAGGCACCTCTATTTCTATTTGCTAATATGCACGTTGCAACAAATGGGACCAAAATTAATTCCTTCCTATTGGAGGAATATTTCTATAACACCACCATGAAGGTGCAGTGAACCAGGTGTATGTCCAATTGTCTATATCACCACGGAAGCAAAACGGTTCAGCATCCTCATTGCCAAGCCTGAAAATGCCCCAATTGCTTACATCAGTCCTATTGAAACCAAAACGGGTCAATATACCTTTTAGATGATTAGAATCCCATTCATTCCACCACGGAACAGGTGGATCATTGCAGAAATAAATGCTGTTTCTAACTCCAAATCCAAGTTCCTTAGCAGAGAAGGATGTTGAGCAGCATTTCCCCAAAAATATCATTTGATCCTCCAAATCCTCAACCTTCTTCCAAGATAACTGACAAAAGTTCAATGAGTATACCTCAAATTTTTGGGTCTCAAGCACCCCATCTTGTTTGGTACTAAAATATCTACAAACAAGCAAAAGCTCTCCACAAGACTCCACAAGATATCTTAAAATCTGATAGTCATGATTCTGCAATATTGTCCCCTGTAATTGAAATATCTCAGGTATTTTTACTTCATGAAACTGTGTTTCTATCTTGGACACTGTTCCAAAGTCATCATCACCTTTGCCAATGCTAGAGTAAATACTTTGAACATCAATTTGCAATATATTAAATCCATCAGCCAGGAGATAAAAACTCCCATTACAAAATACAGCATCCTCAAATGGCTCACCTGTTAGTTTATGTTTATGCCATGAATTCGCTCCTGGAATCCAAAAGGCCAGCTCAGAGTACTCGCTGTGTAAAAGCATGCAAATAAAGTTATTCTCAGAGGGAAGCCCTGAGAGAACCATCTTGTGGTAAAAGTTCCATATTAATGGGAGACTAATCTTGCTTCCTAAAAATGGATTCAACAAGTTCAATTGGAGATGGAAATTGTCAAGATTTTTTACCATAATCAACCAATCACAAAATGATCCCCAGCAATACATTCCATATGCCTCTGATAACTCCAACTCCAAAACACGGTTCTCCAATATACTCATGCAAGTTCTAATCTCTTTGTTCTGCTGACCTGAGACCAAGAGCCAAGGCAACCCATGCCTTTTCCGACTAGGAAGTTCTTCTCCGAGAACAGTGTTCCAACTCCTACAAACTTTGCTGATCGATAAGCAATCGATGAAGGTCAGTTTTTCAGCAACCATCTCAAGTATACCTGGAGGGAGACTAGACCAATCTGGAAAGTATTTCTTTTCCAATTCTCGTTTTCTTTTGTGTGGTTTTTCCCTGCATTTGGCACTAAATCTTCTCCTGATAGCTTTCAATGGCAATGAAGGGATACTTGACCAATCTTCATAGTCCTTCTTTCTCAACTTTCTTTTTCTATTTTTTCTTTTCATCCTCTTGGAAACAATTTTTGTGATGATAGCTTCCAACAGTAACGAATGCATCCTGTTTGATTTTTATGAGTGAATGAGACATAAAATATACAATGAAAAGATTACTATCAGATTAGTCATTCTTAACAATTTTCTTAGGACAAAAAGCTTGTATCAGGCTTAACGGATTTAGAGCAAACACTGTGCTTTGCTTAAATTATTGCTATTATTTTTCCATGAGATGAATTATCAGACCAATACATCACTACATGTCATATTAAGATATTTAAAAGAATAAGATACCAAAAGATGTAAGAAGGACAATAATGATCAGAAAATTAATTTATGAAACTATTTATCCTTTCCTTTCTTTAACAGTCCATGGGCCCCACATGATGATTTGTTGAACGTAAGATACAAGTCAAAAGTGGTACACTCGTGGATACATATTTGTGAGAGAAATTCTGACTAGGTTGGATATGGAATAGACTAAGTTGGGAGGGGTATATCCACATTGTATGCACTCAAGTCCCCAGTAAAGTAAGTCACTGTATCCAATTGTTAATAATTCATACTAATACCCAAAAAAAAAGTGCATACACTCATGGACACATTTGTGAGAGAAACCAATAGAAATGTTAGAAAATATAAAAATATCCAAAAATATCTTATCTTATCTTTTAGGATTAGTTTCCCTGATTCCAAATTATCTCAAAATAGAATTGATTACTACCCTCCCTTATCTTATATGTTTTGTTTCCCTAATTAGTTAGGATTGTCATTTCTCAAAAATCAAGTTGCATGGGTATGGTACCAGGTTTAAGATACAGAACTTTTCAAAATTCTAAGGTACAGACAAGCTAATGTAAATTTTAAAAAATATACATATAATAAAAAAAAATCATATAAACATGATCAAAAACAAAAGAATACACAGTATAGAATGTAGATATATCTCCAATCACCCTAACGAGACTAAAAATTCTCTGTCCAAGAGAATAAGGGCAAATTTCCTAAATAACATCCTATGTATGATTTATTTTTGGATTGAAAAGACCTGAATATACATGATTTTCAGGTTTCAGAGTACGAGTGCTAAACATGTAAAATGCAGAAAATTGTATAGACCACAGAAAAGCAAAACAGATTAAAGAATCCTGGCCAGTGCAAAGTCCTAGTTCAATTCAGCCATCTTTAATACCATGGTGCATTATTTCTGGTGTGCCACAAATTGCACATAGAAGAGGGATTTAAAATTCCTAGGCTGACTTTGGGCAAGGCTTTATAGAAGTCTTGAAAGATACCCATCACTTGCATCCTTAGGCTTAAGTTGGAGAGCATATATATATATATATATATTACACGTTGCAATTCACATACAAAGTAACACGATCCACACTGTACCAATGTAAAATCAACAGACCAAGAAGAGGAACTGCATGGATTTGTGCCAAAAATTGAAATATTTTGTTTAATGATTGACAATAATATAAAACACATACTGACTTAGGGCCTCAAACAGTCATATGATTAAAAACCCAATCAAATCCTAAATCCTAATAAAATAATAGTTCCAAAAAAATATAAACAACATAGTTATCTCTAACAAAGACTCTTATTCATTCAAAATCATGTGCATTTCACTTTAAGACATTGTGGCAATTGACAAAGCAAATACAAGAGTATAAACATAAGTAAACTAACCTTTTGGAGATGGACTCAATGTGTGGAAGGTGTATTTGTATTGGTCAATCAGATTCTGGTATCAATTAAGTTAATATTTCAGTCTGAAAAGTCTGGAAAGGTTTAATACATAAGCTACAATCAAATGCTACCACAAATCAATTCACCTCCCTGAAATCCACTAACAAAACAATATCAAAATGGCTCTAGAAAATAATTAAAACACTGGAAATATAATGAACTGTATAAATGTCACAGAGAATCTATGGAAACAAGATTAGTAAAATATTCACATGTACATATAATAATAATAAAAAAAACTAAAAAGAAAACATGAATCTGCAGAGATTATTTGGCAATACTGTAATCAGACCACTTGAACACAAAGCTCAACTCTAAATTAATTAAAAATTGAAAAAAAATTAATAATGATCATTTTGTTTTATCTTGGGTAACTAGTTTGGGTTTTGTTATCTCGTAGGGTAGTTTATAGTTCACTATAAATCGTTTGCGCATTTTTCTACACTACACAGTTATCTGATCTTCGAAGGATTGACGACGATAAAAAGTTGAATTGAAACATAGAAAGGTAGGGTTTCAAAATGCGAACCAAAATGCAAGAAAGAAGAGGAATAGCATTGATGCATTATAAATGCAATGCAACTTACAAGTTGGAACAACTAGTGTAGCTGGATGGGATGCAAAGAAAACGAAACAATAAAGGTTCTGTGAAGTGAGACTAGAAAATTTTCAAAATGCCATCAGCGACTCTCCTTTTCGTTTCTGTGTAACTCCAAAAATCACCCTTTTTTAATTTGAGTCAACCACCTTTCGTTGAATATATTCTAGGTTCTAATATAGAATTTTCTTAATTTAGGTGACCTTGGAGTACTTTGATTTTAGTGATTTTAATTATTTTTTCTTGTTTTATATTATATACAAATTAATAAATATTTTTAAAAAAATATTATAACAAGAGTAAAAATAACTAAAGTCGCCTAAGTATAAAATAAAAAATTAGAATAAATAATTAAATTTTTCCTCTCTCCATCTCAATTCCCAAAATACTTGTAGATTATGGCTTTCAATAATAATTATATAACTTATTTACTTGTATACATGTTAAATATACTCTTTCAATGATAAACTAAAATAATTAATATTACATGGGAAAGTTACAACAATTCTTTTGAAATTTTTCTCAAAAACTAAAATTATATTCATTTAAGAAATAAATTAAAATGATAATAAATAATTATATTCTAAAATTTTAAAGATTAAAATACAAATTCTCTCGACAACAATCTAAGAAAAACATCACATTTTGATGTTAAATACACGTGACATAACAGGTTCGGGGAGACTTCATATTTAGAGTTAAAGTAATTGTAGACAACTTATGTATTTGTTGTTTAGATAAAGAATATTATATTAGAAATGAATAACTTCTGAGTTCCGAATATAGTCTCCAAATTGTTCACTTTTCAGTCTTATTATCAATTTCTAAATTGTATATCCAAGATTATATGACACTTGAAAATTTTCCTCTCTAAACAAAATCTCTTTTTCCTTATATTTTATTTAGAAATGATTATAATGTAATGGACATTCCCTATTATAATGTAATAGACAACTTTTTTTTTCACTAAATTATATTTATAAATAAAAAATTTTAATAATTTAAATAATAAATTTTTACATGTTTAAGGGACGAGTTATCTTTATGAACACATGACGGGAGATCATGAGAATCACATATATTCATGCATACTTTATTCGTATCACTTGAATCCTACTTCTACCCTATTCATGTCTTATTTATGAGCATCTCAATCCTACCCATACCCTGTGTCCATGAGCATCTCTATTCACATGATATTCATCTTCTCTTATCCATGGAATCGAGTGGGAAGAGAAGTGTTAAGTATATCAAGATGCACAAAAGAGAAACAGTACCCATTAAAGAATCTCTTATTCTTAGTTATTCTCACAAGGGAAAGAATTCTTCGTGTCGTTAAATGCTATTAGATGGGCTCAATTATTAATATTGATTGTAGAATTAAAATTGATTGTTAGTTATCAAATTAAATGAATAGTAGAATTATTGGTTATTTGTTATTTTTTTTTAGATGACTTCATGTTTCCATGAAAAATATATATTCCACAATGCTCTGAGTAAATAAATCATTGTTTTCATTATAATTTTTAAAATTTTAATTTATTATTATGTTTTTTTTACATGATCATTATAATATCTGATTTCTATAATTTATTTTTTTATATAAAAATAATTGACAACAATAAAAATTAAATCAATGATTTATTATTTTAAGTGTAAATAAATTTTTATTTTAATCATTAACTTGCGGATGTAATACCATTTTTAGGTTATTTTAGTGAAATTAAAGAATTTATACAAAAATAAAATTAATTTGGCTACCACACAAACTATGTAAACGTAATATATAATAAAGGACTATCGTATGACTGCCACACAAACTCAAACTATGTACAAGTACTATAATAAATTAAATTTGGTTAACAAATAAAAAAAACATATTTATTTAAAAATCAAATTCAAATCCAGCCTATGCTGATAAAAATCTTGTTTTAAACATACACACAAAATTAAATAATGAGTATAACAATTTAAATTATTTTAAATTAAATATAAATAATAAATAATAAAACACTAATGTTTTACCTATAGTCAAACAGTGTATCATAATCACAAATAGGCATAGACAGTTGTGCTAAACAAGTAAATCTCTCATATGACCCTAACTTGATCACCAACCCTAACTAGATCATCACCAACATCTCCTAAATGTGATTGCATCATCACTGGTAGCATTACACAACTCCCTATACAAATAATTGAGGAGAGCACTATCTCAGACAAACTTCCTCTCTTTGATAAGTCAACTAAAAATTGCAGATCTCTTGACTCTCGAGGTCTGTTAATCCATGCATTAAGCTTCATATAACCAATTTTGCGGGTCTGTTAATCCATGCAGCATTAAGCTTATTTTGCAAGACCAATAAAATCATGTCTCAAGCAGGTACTAAGCAATAGCCTCAAGAAACATATGCTGCTCTCATAGACACCATACCTCTAAATTTAACCTTTCCATATATACATAAACACAGGCTGCATCCACGTCTATCACGAATCTAAATCAATTCTATTTGCTAATAGAAGATGAAGACAACATAATAGACCTGGTATATATATTAAAAATATTGATGTCAATAATCTAACTAATTAAACACAACAAATTAATTATATGAAAAAATTAAAATTAAATATTAAACCATAACATGCTCCATATAAATTAAATGATAAATATAACAAAAATGTTTAATAACATAACATAAAAATAAAATTATAAATTAATTATTACCTATTACATAAAAATAATTATATATTAAATATAACATTAAAAAATTAAATCTTCATTACATAAATCCATAAATTAAATATTAAATATTAAACATAACTTCAAATTATTAAATATTAAACTTAATATAAAAGAATTAAGTATAAGTATCAGGTAAAAAGAAAATTAAAATTAAATAATAGTATTACGTAAAAGATAAAAAATTAACAATAAGTATCACGTAAAAAAAATTAACTATAAGTATTTACATAAAAATAAAATTTAAATTAAATAATAAGTATTATGTAAAATAACTAAAATTAAATAATAAATATTACACGAAAAAAATTAACTATAGTAAAAATAAAAATAAAATTAAATAATAAGTATTACGTACAAATAAAAAATTAAAATTAAATAATAAGTATTATGTAAAAATACATAAAAATAAAATTAAATATTAAATTTAAGCATTTCGTAGAAAAATAAATTACTAAACATAACAAAAAAAAAAATATTAAACATGATTAAAAATCTAAACAATTTTCCTATATTAACAAAATCCTCTAAAATTTAATTTTTATTTACACCGTAGTTTTTCTAATCATCTATCATTTCTCTAGCTAACTACCTAAATTTCTAATAAAAAATATTTATTAATTTCATACTAAATTTCTAAAATAATATTATATATTAAAATTACAATAATATTAAATTAAACACTTAATTATAATATTAATTTAAAATTTAAACTAAGTTAAGTTTTAAAAATGGTAACTTTTAGACAAGTGAGGATCAAAATATATATAATTAATTTTATAAAAGAAATTTGAAAGTGGGAGGGAGATGAAAGACCAGAAGAAGGAGATGGAAGGAGAGAAGAAAGATAAAGGAAGAGAAAGTGAAACTAGGAAGGAGAAAGCGTGGCTCAAAAGGACATGTTAAAGATTGGGCCACTTTCAATACTCTTCAACCTGATATTGACACTATGCTTAGCTAAAAAAAAAAAATCTCCATAAATGGCAATTTGCCTTACTACCGAGTACTGTTAAATGCCATTAGATGGGCTCAAACTCCTAATTCATGGTATTATTAAAATTGATTCAAGAATTAAAATTAAAATTGGTTGTTAGCTACCAAGTTAAATTAATAGTAGAATTATTAGTTATTGGTTATTATTTTTTAAGTCTCCCGTATGGAAAAAATATATTTCAGTGTTCCAAGTAAAAACAATCATTGTTTTCATTATAATTTTTAAAAGTTTCATTTATTATTATTTTGATTTTTACATGATCATTATAATAACTGATTTTTATAATTTATTTTTTTATATAGAAATGATTGAAAATATTAAAAATTAAATCAATATTTTATTATATTAAGTGTAAATAAATTTTTATTTTAATCCTTAAACTTGCAAAGGTAATGTCATTTTTAGGTAATTTTGAGTGAAACTAAAGAATTTATACAAAAAAAAAATTACAAAAAAAAAATAAAATTTATCTTTCTAAAATTAAAATTAATTTTTCAATTATACAATTTTTTTTAAAATTTTTCAAAAGATGTAAAACTTTCTAGAATTAACTGATAAATTATGAGAATATTAGTAACCATGGGAACATTAATAATTAAGGTTGGTTTTTCAATAACATGTTCCTTTGAACTTTTTTCATGCATGGTTTCTTCTGCGGAATATACTTTGTATCTTTTCTTAAATTTTTATGCATTTTTTTATAAAAAGAATTAATTAAATTATATATGAAATTATTAATTAAATATATTTTCAGAAGGAATAAAAATCTTTTAAACAGTATCTTTTATAATTTAACTGACTCTTAGTATAAGTTTAATTAAAAAAATTAAAAATAAAACAACAATATCAAACTTAACTAGCTCTCAAATCTAGACTACGAAACAGTTATACAATATAACTAATTTTCTAGTGGATATCTAATTAAAAATATAAAATCAAAATAATAAAGGTGGTTTAACTGTTTGATACAGAATCAGTTACAAGAATTAAAAAATCAAAACGGTAGCATAAAATTCAAACAGTTTCTTTCTCCATAATCTAATTTCGAACAGTTGTTTCTCCACAATTTTAACTATAATAAGAACTGAAACTCAATGGTGACACTGAAACACTAATGAATGAGGGAGGTGAAGACCAAGGTTTAGGTTTATGGGAACCAAAAACACAAAGAAAGCGTTCCAAAAGACAACACAGTACACATGTCACCGAAACAACACTCACGAACAAGGGAGGTGAAGACCAAGGTTCAGGTTCATGGATACCACAAACACCCAGAAAATGTTCCAAAAGACAACACAGTGCACTTGTCATTGGAGGTACTTCCTTTTTTCTCATCAATAAATATGTAGCAAATTTCGATGGGTGTTTTACGTGCTACCATTGGGAGATTGCAAATAGTCAGGTTTCAAATTTTAAATGTTTTAATTTTGATTAACAAATATTAGTTGTTCATGATCATAATTTTTTTTTATTTTTATTAATGAGATTGTTTGAAATTGTGACCTAATTCACATTAATATAGGCTTCTTAGTCTCAAAGGGTTTGCCCTCTAGTGTCTCTGCCTGAGTGTCTTTGCACCTCCTATGCTACTGCACCCACTGATTTGTGGGGATGCTAGTTTTTCAACATTTATTTTCAATTCGAAACATACTGAAATGATTAATTTTTTCAATATTTATTTTCAATTCGAAACATACTGAAATGATTAATTTTTTCAATATTTATTTTCAATTCGAAACATACTGAAATGATTAATTTTTTCAATATTTATTTTCAATTCGAAACATACCGATCTGGTTAATTTTTCTATAGCTATCACTTTGCATGCGCAGCTTTATCAAAAATATATTCAAAACATTGCATAACAAAAACATCATCGGTTCTTCTTTGAAATGAACTAAGGAAAAAAGAAAGAAAATTTAAGTAGTAAAATCTAAATATGTATTGATATTTTTCTATAAATCTAAAATGTGTTAATCTAAAAGTTAAAAGTAGTTGATTGATGAGTATTGAAAAGAAACTATTTTCTATAACAATATTTACATAAATTGTCTGTTCAAATAACATCAACTAAAATTTTTCATGATTGAAAATTTTCAAAATTAAAATTCTCTGTGTTCTTTCTATGATTCAAAATTTTCAACTAATATTTAAGAATATTGTATATATTTTTATTTATCAGTATCAACTAAAATTAAATTCTTATAATTATTATAAAATGTTGGATCAGATGAGATGTAGATACTCCACCCTTTGCCCTTGCCCACTACGTTACTCAAATTAGAACATTTTCATAGATTCATTTTATTACTTCTCCAATTTGCAATGTAATTCTTGTAAAAGGTTTCCGGAGAACCATGGTCATCGAAATAACAAATTATAATAATTACAGCACACAACTTATTTTCACAGCTAGCAAATCACAATTACATATACGGGATTCATTTGATTTAGTGGTAAAATGAAGAGGCATTTTGTGAGATGAAAAGGAATATTCTTGACCCAAATCACATGAAGCTCTTGAATATAATTAAGAATCTGTCGTTATATTTGTTATATATTTTAAAGCTTTAAGTAATTATTAATTTTTTTTAATAAGAATGTTTGAATTTTCGACCCACCTCTATAAGGATGTTTTCTTCTTCACCTAGTTGTGACCTTGTTTTTTATAATGATCTCAGTTCTACAACTACCATTATTGACTCAAGAGTAGAGTCTCAGAAAAATCATCAAACCTTGTAGTCATTATTGTATACAAAACTAAAGAAAGGGTTTTGAAAAAGTCCTCACGGATATAAGATGTCTACCAATTAATTGATTAATATCCGTTTTAAGATTTTAAAAAAGGTCTCTAAGATTATTTTAGAATTGCAAGTTTCTTTATACTCTTCTTTATGAGTTTTAGTGGAGATTGTTTGTAGTTAGATGTAGATCCTAATTTTAGGATGACAGTCATGTGATTTTGTTATTGTAAAAATCAGGCAAAAACGCGTGAACATTAAAAGAGAATATTAATAGATTATTTTGAACCCTTTTTCTTTTTTCATTTTCAGCCAAATCAAAATGTTTAAATCATGAATCACTACATAATATAGATGAATTACTGGGACCGGGTGGTAAAATAAATAGGATAGTATATATAAAAATCACAAACTCAAACTTTGTTCTCAAATAAACCCCAATGCTTTTAAAGTGAAAAACTTATTAATTCATTTATTTGTTGCTTGTTTGGTAGCATATAAAACCGGAAAAGAAAGGATAAATGTATTTTATATGCAATATTCAGAATTTTAGATGTTTATTAGGTTATATGAATGCAACAGTTTCTACACTGAATCTTGCATATCTTATAGTACATAGTTTTTGAGTGAAAAGGATATGAGTGCAATACTGCTTCGTGTGAGTGTTGTTACAAATAATTCAAACCTATTTCTATGGTATGTGTTACTCTTTCACGCCTACAACAAGCCGTGACAATTGAGTTAGGATTGCATACCGTAATTGTTCATTTTTTTAATGATGAAAAGTAGTCTTGCTGCTTATGTATGTTCTCTTGTTTTTTTATATATGATTTAATATATTTCTCGGCTTATCTTTTTGTTACTCAACTAGTACGAGACTTTGAATTATGCCCCATTATTTATTAATAGATTGTCTTACCTATTTGAATTTCTTTTTCCATATTAAACATGAATTTTATGCATTTATTTTAAAGTTTTAGTTTTGTTTAATGTTGTAGTTTTGTTTATGCAGGTGAAATTGATTCACCATCTTCTTCAAAGAAAAGGAAAGTGATTAGTAGTAAATTACCAAAAGGATCAAAGAAGACATACAAGGCTCAAGTGGTCTCTCAAATACCTAAGAGAACAAAAAAATCTCAATCCAAAAGCAACACTCCAAAACCTTCAACTCCAAAAAAGAGAAAAGTATCAAAGAAGACATGCAAGCCTCAAGTGGTCTCTCAACTACCTAAGAGAACAAAAAAATCTCAATCCAAAAGCAACACTCCAAAGCCTTCAACTCCAAAAAACAGAAAAAGCTACGTGAGAAGGGTTCTTTCATGCAAGCGGCAGTTATTTGATGAAAATTCTTCAACGGCTAATAATGAATTAGGTGTTACATATAATTCAATCCGAAGTTATCAGAATGAGCTTTCTCTCTCAAGTTTATGTCTAGTAGAAGATAAACAAAGTGGACCAAACTTATCAGTTTTGTTCAAGAAAAAAAGAAATGCTAGACGAAATCCGAGTTTACATAAACTCTTGATCGAGGCTAGACGAAGACCGAGTTTACATAAACTCTTGATCCCTTTTAAATTTAAAAGAAGGAAAAGATCAAAGAGTTTTATTAGGAAGAAGAGATACTTTATAGATTTCACTGAAGAGGGCTTCACTAATTTCTTTTACCAACAGTTGATATCTAGAATCAATGAAATTCCTCCTTCAAAGAAAAATAAAGGTAGAAAGTCTAATGCGCTTGTCATCAACAAAGGATCAAGAGCATTGGTTGCTTACAAATGTGATGTTTTACTTGACGAAGAGACATCAAGAGTATGGAACTTACTTAAGGATGAACAAGAACACGAGGAAAATGATGAGGAAAATAAAAAATACTGGGAGGAAATCAGAAATCAATATCGACTCAAGGTTGAATCATTCATAAATTGTATGCATGCTATACAAGGTACGTTCTGTTCACGTTGATTTCATATTTCATTGTAATAGTTTTAATACTGAATAGATATTTAAGATAAGATTTTAATTTTTATTTGATGTCAATTGATAAGGAATTTATTTCAATAAAAAATTGAAACGAATGATATACAATTAAATGCATTTTTTAATAAACCTTTAACCTGCCTTGTTCATTAGCAGTTACGGAATTTTCTCTGGGACATTGACTATTTATAATGGTTAAAGATGTATTCTATTGGAAATAGAACTTTACTATCTAATTTCTAAAATATTTATTTATTAACAAAACCGATATATTGGTTTAAGAAGTTCAATAATATATTTCGAATTATTATTTGTCATGTTCAAAATTCTTAAGAGTTATTTTTAGATTATTTTATAATACTAATACTAAATATTTAGAATTATATTTCAATTTTTTTTTTAATAATAGTAGTAGTGTAGAGTGTACACAACCTTATGTGATACACTCTAGTATGCCAAAATTGAATTTATAATTGAATAAAAACTAATATATATATACACCTTGTCATGCTCAATATCATAGCTAAGTAAAACTAAATTCCAAGATGATAAAATTTGTATATTAAGTTTAATGTGTGATAATATGTAAATCATGTTAGTACTTACTTTTACTTCTCAAATATCAACTATAGAAATATCTAAATTTAGTATAGGAAATATGATCATTGTTTAGTTAGATTCAATGTTATTGTCTAACATTCAACTTAAATTTTAAGTTTCATAAGATTATCTATGGTTTCTTTGACAAGATATGCTTATATTTGTAAATTATTTTTGATTTGTATTTTTTTTTTGCTTTGTGTTTGTATATTACATGTAAAATTTAATTTTTTTAGAAATTACCTCTTAAGATTATATAAAAAAAATGTGTTAATTTTTTATTGGGTTGGGTTTTAACAACTTATGTATAATATCAATATGGTGAATGTCATTTTTTAAATTTCTTGTTCTGTATTATAAACTGTAATTATTTGGTGGTTATTAAAAAAAAGTGTTTATAGTTGGACTAATAAATTTTACAGGTGATAGACGTTTCTCACCATGGAAAGGTTCAGTTTTGGATTCTGTGAATGGAGTTTTCTTAACTCAAAATGTGGCTGACGCTTTGTCAAGGTGAAGTTGAAAAAAAAGAAGATAAATTACTTATTTTTAGTAATATTATGTTAATGCTTATGTTTGTTCTTATAGCTCGGCGTACATGAACGTTGTTGCGAACTTTCCTGTGAAAAACCAAGAACCGATCAGGACCAACACTACCTTTTATAATCTTAAATTTGATTGTGAATTGAAGGAAAAGAATCTTGAAGAAATAGAAGGTCAAAAAGCCAATGAATCATTCAAAATTGATGATGATGGAACTATAGATGGTTCTAGTTCAAGAGCTGAAAAAGCAGATCCTCTTGATGTGTCTTTTGGTGAGAAAGAATCAATTGTTAAGAAGAAAAGAATGAATAAGGAAGAAAAAGAAAAGTTAATGGAAAAGAAACAACAAAATTGGGATATGCTAAGAAAAATGTACACGAAAGGACCACGCCATAGTGATCACATGGATTCTGTTGATTGGGAAGCAGTAAGATGTGCAGAAGCTGGTAAATTTGCTCAAGTTATTTCAGAGCGCGGTCAACACAATGTTATTGGAAAGAGAATGCAGGTATAAATAAACTTTAAATTTAATTATTTATTACTATTTTAATTCCTAAATTTTATTATTTATTTTTAATTTAGGATCCAACTCTTATAGGAATTAAATTATTCAAATTAATAGTAATTTTCTTACGATACTTGTAGGTTTTTCTAAATAAATTGAAGGAATCAGATGAAAGCATGGATTTAGAATGGTTAAGATATGCTCCTCCAAAGGAAGTAAAGTACGTCTTTACATCTTTTTCATTTTTCTAAGTTCTTTTTTGTATAATTAGTTTTTACTGGTTATAAAAGTAAGTTTTTCTAAACATGAAAAAATGTTCTTATCACAGGGAATATCTTTTGACGATACATGGACTTGGATTAAAAAGTGTTGAGTGCATACGACTTTTAGCACTTCATCATCGTGCTTTTCCAGTAAGAATATAAGATCTTATACATGAATTAATTTATTTTCTCTAATTCTTGAAGCTATTTTAGTTAGATATATAAGCGTTTTTTTTTTTTCATTTTTTTTTTGAAAGGTGGACATAAATGTTGCCAGAATTGTTGTACGTTTGGGATGGGTTCCCATCCAACCTCTACCTGAATGGATTCAACTGCATAATTTAGAAAAGTAAGTTATAATTTTTTAAAAAGTTTGAATTGAATTTTCAATTCGATATTTATTTTCAATAATTACACAAATTTTTCTTTTTTAAATGTAGGTTCCCAGATGCGAATAAAATTCAAGAATATCTTTGGCCACGATTATGCACTCTTGATCAACGCACATTGTAATTATGAATATCTTTTCTATCCATTTTAAGTTCATGTTAGCTTAACACAACTTTAAATTAATGATATATTATTTTTTATAGGTATGAATTGCATTATCAGTTGATAACTTTTGGAAAGGTAAATATGTTTACAATATTCTAAATGTTACTTGTTACTGATTAAAAACGAAAATTTAAATTATCTTACAACATTTTTCAGGTTTTTTGCACAAAGATTAAACCAAATTGCAATGCCTGTCCTTTAAGGGATAATTGCAATTATTATGCAAGTGCTCTCGCAAGGTATGTATTGAAAATTAAATACTTAGATGTTTGATGCTAGTTATTAGGTAAACAGCAACTTTGACAACTCAAATCTATCATTTTGTTTAGGGAAAAAGAAGTAGAGTACAAATGTAAATGATTAGTGGATAAAATTTATATTGTTCTAAATCTTAGTGATTTTGACATTGTGTAAGCATCAATCATTCTCCGAATTACAAACATCACATTTAATTATGTGGTATATATATTTACATAAAAATATTTTATATAAACATGCAGTGCGAAGCTTGCCTTACCTGAATCAGTGCATGATCAACAAATGACAGTGACCCCAAATATTACCTTATTTGAATCAACATTCATTCCTAAAATGAAAGAATTGTCAAACACAGAAGCAAAAGAATGTGAGCCTATCATTGAGCATCCAACATCACCAAAACTTGAAAATACAGAATTAGATGAATATGGAGTGGAGAGTGGTGAAGAGTTTTTCGAAGATGATTATAATGACATTGAAGACATTCCAACAATCAAACTTAGTAGTGAAGAAACACACAGTTATTATCCAAAAGAGTTTGGGCATGACATGAGTAAATCAACAGCTTTAGTTGCATTACATGCAGAGGCTACAAACATTCCAATACCAAAGATGAAAAATGCAAGTCGCTTAAAGACTGAACGTCTAGTGTAAGTTAATTTCTTACTTTTGCCCTTTACATCTCATGGTATTTCTCTATCACAAGTTACATTTATATTTTCTATTTAATATTTTTTAGTTTCATTAATTCCATCAAATTAATCTTTATTACCCTACACTCTCATTTACAATTCATGTTAATTTCTTACTATTATGATGTTTTATTTTTCAAAAAAATTTGAAGTATATTTTATTGAAAGAAAAATTATTATTTTTCCATTAATAGTTGATTTAACGATAGCTTTTTTATACATGTCTTTTCTCTATAAGCTAAAATAGTATGACTTAAATGACTAAGCTTTAACAGAACTTCTATGTAAACACGTTGACACCGACTAGCTAAGGATATAAAAACCTAATATTACTTAATGAAAAATATTAGCTTGTCATGGGTAAGATTATTCATAAAAAAAAGAGCATGTTATTTACCTACAATAATATTTTAGGTACAAATGTGTAGAAATATTTTCAAAATAATATTATGAAGTTTAACGCATTTTACATGCTAATTAAGCCATTTTGCTTTTTTTTTTTAATTTATTTTTTTCGCAGATATGTACTTCCAGATAATCACCCTTTGCTAGTAGAGGTAAGCAATGGTTAACTCCCCCCTCTCCAAAACAATCACAAAAACAAGATTTTTAAATAAATATATCTAGACTTCTAATTCTTTGTTTACAGTATACTCCACGAGAACTAGATGATCCTTCCCCTTATCTTTTGGTTATATGGAATATAGGTATGTAAAGGTGTGGAGATATTTATTATGATGTGAAAGTACTTTTTTTTTTCTATTTACAAAATATTGTTAATGCTTGTTCCTCTTTTTATGTACCATCAAGGTGAATTAGAAAATTCATGTGAATCAACTAAAAACAACTTGCAAGATGAAGAAAATAATCTAACGGTGTCTGGAACACTTCTGGTAAGTAAAACTATAAAAGTATTATTTTTTGAATTTGAATAATATACTTTACGAAATAAAATAATTGGGTTTAAGAATTTATGAAACAGATACCATGTCGAACTGCAATGAGAGGGCGTTTTCCACTTAATGGAACATACTTTCAAGTTAATGAGGTGATTAATTAAAAACGTTGCATACTTCAACTCATAATTCAATGAATGTTGTATGATTTTACTAAACAAATGGCCATACCTTATTTATGTTTTAGGTTTTTGTTGACTACGCTTCAATGCAACATCCAATCGATGTTCCAAGACAATGGTTATGGAGACTAGAAAAAAGAATAGTATATTTTGGAACTGGGATATCGGCAATAATGAGAGGTACATAAAGATGATATATTTATCAACTATTAATGTGCACAAAAATTGGCTCATTTTTTTTTGTTAAATATTGTTGCAGGTTTGTCTTTATTACAAATTCATTATTGCTTTTGGAGAGGTAAGAAAACAACATTCAATTCGTTGACTACAAACTTGAATCTATGAATTATATATTCTTTGTTCAAACTATGTAATATTAATGATTATCTATATTTAACACATAGGTTTCATATGTGTGAGAGCATTTGACGCCAAAACAGGAGCTCCAAGACCTATCTCATCTATATTGCATCTTAACACAACAGCCAGACTTAAAAAGGGAAACAAAGATGCCCCTGTAGATGAAGAATAGACAAATCATACCTAAGGATTGATACCATGACTCTAATGATATATATATATATATATATATATATATATATATTTATATATATATATATATATATATTTATATATATATATATTTATATATATATATATTTATATATATATATATGTACATGTATATACATATTGTGGGATTTGATTCTTATATTTAGGAACGATAATTTGATAACATACGTTGCAACCAGTATTAAGTTATGATTTATGTTTGTTTCTCTTGAATTGATAAATAGAATGACTCATTCTCTTACTAAATTAAAAATAAAATAAAATTAAAGGTACCTCACACATCATGATATTAGAATAAAATTTAATAACCAAATGAGATGCAAATTACCGCCATCGCAATATGAAATTGTTTTATGTTTACAAAAAAATGAAAAAAAAATTCTACAAGTATTCTACCTATTGGCATATCTTTAATTTATAAAATTGTATAATTTCGATTCAATTTAATATTTTTCTCATTTCTACCTTTTGTAAATGTTGTATGGAAGTACACATTAAATATTTCTTTTCGAAATAGGAAATGGAAGTAAATTAATGTTAAAGTTTGATTCTAACTTTATATAGTTGATATGTACAACGCAATTATGACATGTGTTATTACGAGAAGCGCAAATGCTATTGTAATTTGTTGCGTATTGCAATTTAGAAACATGACACATTATAGAAACCAACTTCAATAAATTAAAAGACTTATTGTGTCATATGATGCCACAATTCTAACTAGCGGACCTAAAAAGAAACATCCTAAAATAATTTAATTTAAAAGATATGAATCAAGTTTTGCATTTTCTTTATTAGCGAACATATATATAGCTTGCAATTTCTTGATCTTTTACAAGCAATGTCACCCAGTTGAAGGCGACCTTGTATTACAAGATTCACAAAATGCTAACTTTATAGACCACAACTTCTTTCCATATTGTATCATCATTTTCTTTATTCTTGTTTACAAAATATTTTTTGACAAAGTTGACCAACACATGTTATATATATATATATATATATATATATATATATATATATATATATAAACAAAATTAAACAATGCATGAAGTAATAATAACACTTATTCATGAAAGACCAAGATCAAATAATGTTGTGATTGTTATTTTATTTTTTTTTATCAAGAGTAAGTTTTGTTGTTGGAGTTAGTCATCCGACCTTGCAACCTATATTGAATAAGAAATTCACATAGTATTCATTATCGATCTTCACATTTTCTAAGTCATTAGATAAGAAATTCCACACCTGCTTAAATTAACCTTATCAGTCTTCCTCTAGTTTCATTTACATGAATTAAAGTGACCACAAAAAATGAGATTTTCTAATGTCAATTTACCAGCTTCAAAAGTTCTTATTGTTAAAATTTTTGAATTAAAATGTATTTTCAATATTGGACATCTTTAACTTGAACTTCCACCTGTCTAGTTAGTTGGATAAAACACTATGCAACATTTTTAAAGATCTATCTTATATTCATATTTACTTAATTAAATTGTAGATTTTTATAGAGAAAAAAACAGCTTAAAAAGTAAGATACAAATTATGCATGTTAGATACACAGAAATGTAAAACATGTAACTATTACTTTTAAATTTAGAAATGGGTTTAGACTAAAAACCAAGTATTCATTTATTTTCAACCAAGATGTAATTCATCTAAAGTGAATAGTTATATTTGATGAAATTTGGTACGTGACTCTGCTAATAGAAAGTTGATAGAATGATTAAAAATATAATTGGGAGAGAGTGATAATGTAAGAGAATGAAATGAAGCAAAAGTAGATGTAATGCTTTAATTATTTTTTCATTGTATCATTTAATCTCAAGTACACATATTTATAGTGATTTAAAGAACTCTCTAGATCATAAATGAACTTTACTTCTTTAAAGTTCTCTACAAGAAATATCTTCTAGACTATGGTAGTTTCTAGATTATTTTAGTCTCTCTACATTTCTAGAATTATCTATTTGAGCACCAATTCTTAATAATCCCCCTTGGTGCTCATTTATGCAACTCCGATTTTTATTTTCTTGAAGGATAATGAACTTTTCCTTAGTAAAGATCTCTGCTTGTTGATCTCTTGGTTTGTTGAATTGTAATTCAATTTCTTCCTTCTCGACCAACTCCGACTAAAGTGATGTCTTAACCCGATGTCCTTTTATCGGCTGTGAAATACTAGATTTTTTTGTCGTAGCTATTGTCGTCATGTTGTTGTCACAATATAATGTAGTCGATTTATTAAAATCAACGCTTGGTTGTTGTGAATATCCCTTGGCAACTTGTCGGACTTTATACTTTTGAATGATCCCATCATTATTGTACTTAAGCCTGATGATCTCCTTCTGTGGTGGCTTGTTTACAGGCTCCCAAGTTTGATTCTTCCTTATCATATGAATCTCTTCATCCATGGCCTTGACCCATGCTTCTTCTATAGCTGCTTCTTCGTACTTTGTTGGTTCACCAAACAATATAACATATGCAGCGGTATTGGTTACATAATCCTCAAAGTGTGCTGGTGGTCGTCGATCTCTTTGTGATCGTCTTAGTGTTGATGTAGTATTTAATTCTGAAACTTCTGTCTAACTTGGTCTTGGACTTAATGGAGATGAGTTTGATCCTAAATCTGAACTTGGTTGGTAACTTTCCTCCGTGATGGATGGGACTGGTGATGTTTTTGAGTTCTATTACCATTCTAACATCTCGTCAAACGTCCCTTAATATGATCAGGTTTTTCGTGACTGGATTGTAGAGTCTGTAACCCTTTGATTTGTCATAATAACCAATGAAGATGCATTTTTCTCCTCTTTCATCGAGCTTTGTGCGAGTTTATTTAGGAATGTGCGCATAGGCAATGCATCCGAAAATTATGAAATGCTCCATTGTTGGCTTTCTCTTACTCCATGCCTCATAAAGTGTCTTATTGAGCATAGCTTTTGTGGGGAATCTGTTGAGAATGTAGACTGCAGTGTTGATAGCTTCTGCCCAGAACTGCTTCGGAAGATTTTTACCTGATGGTCCTTACGGGTGAATCTAGAGGGGGTGAATAGATTCTAGTTCCTAGATAACGCAAATTCGTACGTTTCTACTTTCTTTTTAAAACAACCAAATACTAGTCTTGATTAACTGTCTACTCTTAAGACATAAAAGCAAGATAGATCAAAGATGCAGAGCGAAAAGAACAAAAGAAAGATCAAGAAACTTGTTAGTAATCATTATACTTGAGAAACCGATATCAGTATCTAACTGTACCAGATTTTAGTCGATTACCGAATTAATTACCGAACGAAAATAGCGATTAATCAATGTTAGCAATCAACTTAAGACAAAAGATAAAGAGAATAAGAGAGAAGAAGATTGCACGGTGATTTATACTGGTTCGATAAACTGCCTACATCTAGTCCCTACCCAACAACTGTTGTAATTGGTTTTCCACTATGATCCTTTTGTGTTCTTTACATTCACTCTGTACAAGCAACACAAAACGAAATCAAAAGCACTCAATACAACATGTTCTTTAACCCAAAGAACAATCCTCCTTGATCTTGACACCTCCAAGATCAAACCTTTGAGAAAATCCTTCTCAAAAAGACTTATTCTATCTAGAGAGACCTCTCTCCTAGAGTAATCAACCCAAAACAAAATGAACAACAAGATCAGTTAGAAAACACTTGAGTATGTAGATTCTCATCACATATAAGAACTATGAATGTCAACCAATCAAAATATTCAATCAAGATTGCCCTTTGATAAAACTTTTCTTGAAGAACTTTGAAGTTCTTTATGAATTTCTTGGAGAAAAGATAAAACTAAGTTTGAGAGAATATGAAAGTGTTAGAATTATTCCAAAACGTGTATTTCCAAGATTGTTAAAAAGTATTTGAAAAGAGTGGTATTTATATTTAAAAGCAAAAACCAATTTTAGGCAATCCATTAAGTTTCTGATGTTGGTAATCGATTACACCAGAGAGCAAGATCAATTCTGTGTGATTTTAAGTCATGGTAATCAATTACCTTAGAGACAAATGTGAAATCCCACTTTGTTACCCATTTTTGTTAGTTGATTACCATTTTCAGGTAATCTATTACCTCAGTTGGTTACCAGAAAACTGATTTAATCTATTACCTTGGTTGGTAATTGATTACCTCATTTTATTTTGAAAAGAGAACTTAGAGGGAATTTCAACAATTTGAATCATGAGAAATCCATACATGTAAAAGATAGAACACAAGAAAGGGGGTTGAATTGTGTTACTTAAAAAAATATTCCTTTCGTCTGTGAGTTTAAAGGTGTTCAGACGAAACAATCTTAATCTTCAAAAGTTGATTTTAATGAAAAGACGTTATAGTTTGATTATCCTCGTTAGTTAAACACTTAAGAAAACAAATACACAAGTATTTTTATACTGGTTCGTCTATACAAGACTATGTTTAGTTACCCAGTAATAACTGAGTTTTCACTACAAACCGTGAAAGGGTTCCAAGTATTATTTACGCCCAGCCACTTCTGGCTATTACACGATATTCTTTGAACACAGCTTTCGTAGGCTAAACAACTTGGGTATTCTTTGAACAACCAGCCTCCTCAGGCTAAAACACCACACAAGTGGATTTGAAAGTGTTTTCTTATAAAGAAAGTTTCCTCTTCGCAGAGAGGGTTTTACAATAGAGAGCAGAAGCAACAGTGAGCGAATTCAAAATAGTTTGAATACTTGAAGCGTGTTCGCCAACTGAACTTTGAAGAAGCAAAGTCTTCAATTATCCGTTAGACATAGAAGAATGTCGTTGAGCATTTTCCAAGTGAAGTCCAAAAAGGTGTCAGAGAGTACTTGAGTGATTGATGGCGTGTGCAGCGAATTTAGGTAGCGTATGCAGTACTTTTTCTGACTTTGTATAAAGACTTTGAAAAAAAGGTGATGACCTTTTCGAGTTGCATATGTAAGCGCGAATCTTCATACTGATCTTGGATGCTTCTAATGAGTACTTCTTAAGATTTGAAATCTTGGCGCGAGTGACTCATACTTTGCTTCACTTCTTTGGCAGACGATGAACTTCTTCAATCTTAAGAGTTTTCGTCTTACCCTTTCATCTGATGACTTGACTTGAGACAGACGAATGACTTCAACTTTGAGGGGTCATCTTCCGTCTGTGCTTGTTGCGTCTGACTTTGCTTGTTGATGTTCTGTCTGTCTTGTAATAATCAAAACTTTAGAGATGTTAATTATCTTGATCTAACAATCACCCCCTTTTTGATGATTACAGACCATACTGATATCTTTCTCAAGGAAGCATCTGCATAAGACAAAGTTAGCTAAGAACAATTTAAGCACAAGTCAGATTTACATCAAGACGATGTTTTCTGAATCAATACCTCTTTATAAGAATCGTTACATCAATGTGATGTAAACCATATTCAGTGTTACAAGGTATACAGAAAACAAATGCTCTAAGAATACATGTGTAAAGCTATTCAAACTAATAAAGAATCAATTAAAACAAAGCAAAAAAAATACAAAAAAAAATCCTGCTAACTCCCCCTCAGACGGATAATCCTCGATTAGACGAAGGCTCCCCCTTAGAACCACCTCTCCTTCCTTCTAAGTTATTCTTCCCCTTGGGCTGAGAATCATCAAAAACTTCATCAAGTAGGAGGTTTAGACTTCTGTTGGACAAGGCCCATGACAATCTCCCTCAGCTGCTGCATCTCAGTTGTAAGTGAATCTTGATTATCCTAAAGATCTTTGTTCTTCTTCCTAAGATGCTCGTAATTCTCCTGCAAGGCATCATATTTACGCTTCAAAGTATGATACTCATCAGCATTCACGGCTTCATCCTCAATAACTGTGTCCTTCACTTTATCAGCGTTCTCCACAAGAGGCTATTGGGGCTCTTCAACAATAGGATCAGAATCATCTTCAATGAACACGGTTGGAGTCCTCTTCAGACGTAGAGTAAAAAGTGGAAGTGTGAGATACGCAGTGAAGTCCCTCTCCCATTGCCAAGTAAAAACTTTGTTGGGTACAGAGAGCTCAAGATCTGGATGTTCCTGAGAAGGATGTGTATAAGCGAAAGCTTCTCCAGGATAAACCTTGCCATAGATTGTAGAATCTTCATCAAATGAAGTCCTAGAGCAAAAGGCAGAAGTGGCTTCATGATCTTCTATCATCCTTTGAATCTTAGGATTGATAGGTGATACGAGGTCGCACTCGCACAAATTAATACAATTAATATGTAGTACTAGGAAGTGACTCCTAGATCGTCTCTCTCAAGGACCATCACTCAAGTTTCTATCAAACACAAGCCACAAAACACAAGACACAAACACAATACACATAAAGGGGGGGTTGTTTGTTTAATTTTTGAAAACAGAATTGTAAAAACAGAATTTCTAAACAAGATGAAATAATAAACTAAAATAGATTAACCTCTTGATTAGATTGCAACTCACTTATCCTTGATAACCAGATTAATTAACTAAGCGAAAATCAATCACATCAAATGTTCAATTTACTCAACTCTTAATCCAACTTCAATCAATTAACTAAGCGATAATTAATCTTAGTTTTCCTTATGTGAATTAAGCAAACACATACATCATTCCTTCCAATTCCAGCAAGTTATATTTCATTCCATTAAGCATGAGAACAAGATATAAGTTGATATTATTGAAAGCAAGATTAATTGACTAAGCGAAAATTAATCTTGGTTCTCCTTATGTGAATTAAGCAAACACATAGTCATTAAGAGCTAGAATGAATGATGAAGAATCTATAGCAAATTGAACAAGCAATCATGAACATAATCTCAAAGTATCATTGCAACCTTAGATCAAGAGATTAATCCTTAAACTTAGCCTTCCATTTAAATTTAATTCCAGCAAACTAATTGAATTGAAAGTGCATATAAACTAAATTGCAGTACACTTAAATTTCAGCAACGAATTGAAGAAATTAATGGCAGAACTGGACTTTCACAACTTGAATTTGAAATTGTAGTGCAGTAAAATTAAAAATGTAATGAAATTGAAAGTGCAGTAAAATGGAATTGCAGTAGAAGAGATAAAGAAATCAAACCGAAATATAATTCTATTGATTGAAAAGCAAGTCTGGACCATCCAACCAAAGAAGAAGAAAAACAGAAAAAGAAAAACACAATACGAAGAAGAACCCCCTCCTTCATGGCTGGAATGGTTTTTATGGAGAAGAAAAAGAGAAAAGAAACAAAAAAAACAAAGACCCCTAAACTAAGGACCCAAAACGTGAAATGAGGGAGTGCATGTTTTCTGGCATGTTTCCTGGCTGTCTCCAAAGTGCATTTTTTTCAATTCAATTTGGTGGTCCCTCATGCCTTGCACATGCCAAAATTAAGTGAAAAAGGGTCTCATGTTCGATTCCCACATACAGCAAAACAAGAAAAAGAATTAATTGCATGATTTACATAGCCTAATTGCTGAAATTCCCGTCCAGACTTCGTGGTCCAACTTCAAGGCCAAATTCACCCAAGATCCAATCCGAATTGGCTCTTCATGTCTTCATGACTTTTGTAGCTCTGTCAATCCTTTTTAATTCGATATAAAGTGGAGCTCAAACGGAGATTTGTAGAGGGAGTTATGCCTATTTTACCGAGACTTGTCAAATCCTTAAATGCTGGAATTTTCATAACAGTTCATATGCTGCATTCAAAGACATTTTTACACCCGATACACTCCGACTGGGAACTTTATGTCTTCATAAATGTTGTATATCTTTGAGTCCTCTTTAATTTGATATAAAATTCAGCTCAATCAGAGGTCTGTGGTGAAAGTTATGCTCAGTTTTGTAAACCTTGTCAAATCTGAATAACAATAACGAATTAGACCAAATTTATCAATTAAAGCCAAAATGAGTCTAAACTCATAAATACATTAAATCATACTAATTGATTCTTAATCGTGCTGTATTAGGATATAATAAATGCAGAGAAAATGATCAAAATAACGACTCATCAATAGGCCTTGAGGCTTTGGCTTGAATTGATTTGAGATGCGAGTATGCAGCAGACGAAAGTCTCTTGGAATGTGCCTTGCAAACTTGAAGGTTTTGAGGACAGACAAAGTCTTCTTCTCTTTCCCTTTAGCCAAAAACTTGACCAAGCAAGGTCATTTTCGGTCTAAGACGATGAAGAACTTGGTTACATCTGAGATGAAAGAAGAGAATTGAGATCCCATCATGAAGGGACAGTGTCTCAACTCCTTCTTTGCTCTCCTTGCAATGTGATAGAAGGAAGCCAATCTAGCTTTTTCTTCCCTTCTATAAGCATTAGCCATCAGCTTGAATGCTGTGTTGTAATCTTCAGGAAGCGCATGAGCAAATTCTTCGAGGTCTTCATATTCGTTAAGGAGGATGGAGTAACGAGGACAAATTCCTAAACAATGTGGTCTTGTCCAAGGAAGAACAATTCCAAGAGTATGTCCTAGACCTACATACTCTGTTTGGTTCATTGGAATTGTGAAGGATACAGGATCATGGTGATCAATGGCGTCTATATGCCAATGATAACAATTTTTTGGCTCATAAATGATGGAGCTGGGATCTCCATATCTGCAATGGTGAAATGCAGGTGCATTGGGTTCATGTTGAACCTTCCACTTGATGTTTTCTCTGAAAGGAATGTGGGGTTCATAGCCAAGAGCTGGTCCTTCAATCACCGACTCAGCTAGATGATCCTTATACTTGTTTATTTCTTCTAAACCCTTGATAAGAGGCCAGTTTTTCCTAAGGCAGACGCTTCAGCCATTCGCGTTGCTCTTCAGGGGTATAGATGAAATCTTCTTTGAAGTCCGCCGACTTCAAGGGTTTGTGATAGATGATGGGGTTGACAAATCTCCCAAGTTGGAATCCCTTTTTACCTCTGTACTGATAAGAATTCTTTAACTCAATATAGGGAGTGTCCTTTACAAAGTAGTCTTCATCGTCTGCTAAGTAACTATCTTTAGCAGACTCAAACGATTCACCCTCATCGGAGATATCTTCAAGTTCATCTCCAAGAATCCAGTCAGGCTTGACTAGTCTTTCAGCACAAGAGCTTTCAACAAATCTCCTCATGACTAATTCATTAAGGAATGAATATTCAGTCTTGTGCTTGGGTGGAAGATCTTCTGGTTTTATAACCTCAGCGTGAGATCTCACCCATGGTGCATCTATCTTCTTTATAACAACATGTTCTTCATCAGACGAAGAACATGCGTCCTCAATAAATATTACCTCATATGGAATCTCCATCGTCTATAGATAGGATGCTTCTTCAGACGCAGCATGTATCGTCTAATCAAAGGCAGCGTTGAGAGGAGACGCAATAATAGGATTAGAGACAGTTATCCTATGTTCGTCTTGGAGTGTTGGTGCAGAAACCTCCATAGTTGCAGCTTCTTCATTTAGCATAGTCTCCAATTCCTCTGCTAACTGAGCATTGTCCTTCTGGATCTGAGCAGTCTCTTCACTATTCACGCCCTCTGAAGTTGCTGGTGCAGACGCAGCTTCAAACGATCCAATGCCCTTAACGCTCTCGAGAAAAATTCTTTCTCTTTCAGCTTGAAGCAGCATAGAGACCCTCTTAGCCTCTTTTAGTTGCCTTGCTTCATTTGTTTCTCCAACTATCACAGACGCAAGCTTCTGCTTCATTTTCTCGTTGCCTTTGACAGCCTTTTGAAGAGCTGATGGAGGTCCATCTACCACAACCATAGAAGTCAATAATACTAGGAGAATTACAAGGTCAATGCTTAAGAGGATGCAAAAAGACGAAGAGTTGAAGTTGACCCAAAGTCAAAGTCAAAGTCAACAAGAGTCAACAAGCCTTCTTGGTCAACAAGCTTTGTAATAGCCTTAGGATTATTTGAACTTGTAATTAGGAATTAGGAACTCAATAATTTGGTTTATTTTGGCAAGTGTGTGCCACGGCCTTGTATTAACTAAAAGAACCAAATTATATGTTAAGAGTGGAAGAGAGTGGCGCACACTCTCCCTAGAGAGAGTGGGAGAGATTTTGGAGGGAAGTTAGTGGCAATTCCACTAACTCCTTTCAAATTTGGCCATTTGATCTATGCTCCATCAAAGGAGGAGATTGAACCGTGAGAATGCATGCTTAAGGCAATTATGCAAGAGTGAATTAACATCATTTGATCTAGATTCAATCAAGAGGCCAAAATTCAAAGTTGAGTCACATTTCTCATGCCACTCAAAATTGAATTCCGGCCACATGATGTAGATCTCATCAAATGGTGGAAATTCAAACTTGTAACACATGTTTCACACCTCCTTGGGCGGCACCGTGGCCACTTGATCAATTACTAATCCTAGGGAAGAGATTAGTGATGTGTGTGAGGTGCCTCTCATGGCTTGCCACACGTTGATCTTAATTCTAATCCAAAGATTAGGAATAGATCTAGTTTTCAAATTCTTGGCGCCAACTCCTAACATATAAATAGGAAAATTTCAGATTTGTAATCACTTTTGATGAATTTAGAAAGAAACACATTGCTTTCGAGAGAGAAAGTTCTCCTCTAGGTTTCTTGAGAAAACCTTGTTTGAGTCTTATCATGGTGCATTCTCCATGTGCCGATTCAACCTAGAGCTTATTGCTTAGGCATGGCGCTCCTCATATTCTTTCCTTCTCCATTTTATATCTTTCTTCTTCTTTGAGTTCTAATTCCGCAACTACATCCATAATTCCGTGAAGTTCAAGCTTGAGAAGTGAAGATTGGGCAAAACTAGTGAGACTTCCATGGAAGGCTTACATCAAGTGGTATCAAGAGCTTGTTCCTTCTTCAAGTGGAGCTTCATATCCGTGAGTTTAAACTTCTAGATCTTGAATTTCCTTTTGAATTTTCTTCTTCCTTGAGTCATGTTCTTGTTCATCTTTGAGTTCCTTGAGTTGTCTTGAAATCTTGTTGAGAAAATCATTCAAATTCATGTCTAATTAGCCGTTAGCCTTGTTTTTTATTTTGTCTTCATTTTTGTTCGGTGAAACTTGTAGATCCATGTGTTATCTTGTGTTTTGATTTGAAATCTAGAAAATATCTCATATATTCATGTTTTTGTTTGGTCAAATTGAGTTAATTAGTAGTAATTTCCAATTCCTTGAATTACTTGTCCATTAGTACTTGTTTCCATGTGCTAGTATCAATTTTGCTTCTAATTCTTGTGAAATTTGGTGTACCGTGAGCTATCTATCATTGTATGCCCTGTTTCCTCTGTTTTGGTACTGCACTTGAGCCTATAATTCTGTACATTCAAGTTCATACATGCAAAATTGAGACATCAACATCATTACATGCTAGTAGAGTGCTTACTATAGGTCTAAATTCCTATTACACCTTGTAGTAGCATTAGCACTAGTAATTGAGCTTGGAGTGCTTGTTTTAGGCAAAATATATCTCGGTCTAGTAGCTTAGACAAAAGAAAAGAAAAGAAAACAAGTGATAGAAAAGAAATCAAGTGAAAAGAAATCAAAACAAGAAGAAAACAAGTGAGAAAATTCAAAAGAAAGCTAGAAAAAGAGCCTTGAAAAGTACTAGAAATTTTGTGTACTTGAAGTGAATTTTAGTGGACTTCTAAATTCTGTCCAGCAAGCTATCAAAGTGTTTAAGAAGTGCAAAAGAAAATTGAGCAAGAAAAATTGGACTTAGAGCTAAGGCATAGCACACTCATTCACCTAGTAAAACTACTAGTAGCCTCGAAATTAGCCTAATAGTGTGTACTTGTGACTAGCTTGTTTTGACTCAAATTTTTGCATAATTGAAACTTGCTGTATTTGATACTTGTCCAGCCATATATTACTGCACTTACATCATTTTTATTGGTATCAAATTAGTGCAATAATAACTTGAACACTACTTGTACCGCAAATCCCAAATTTGTGCTCAAAATCGGTCTCAAAGTGATCACTACCAAAATTTGAGTTTGTAATTGATTAATTGCTTGTCTTGGTTAGTGATTGATCCAGCATATTCTCTAATTCTTTGCTGTCCAGTTTGTGCCATTGTCACATATCATTTCATTCCTTGAGTTTGAGTAGCTTATTCCTTCATTTTAACTTTTATTGCTTGTCCCTTTGGAATCTTGAGTTTTGTCTAGAGTTTTGCCATTTTCTTGGAATTCTTAAGCTTGAAAGTAGAGTTGTTCCTCTTTCACATGGACTTGTAGCCATATTTGTGCTTGAGTTGAGGTTTACCTAAGAAGCTTAAGAGGAGAAATTGAGTGGTAAAAGGCTAGAGAGAACAGTAGAGAAAGAGTCACTAAGAGTGCATACACGAGTTGATATTTGAGTGACATACTTAGTGAGTGGTAAGGTCCTTGATTATTATTTTCTTTGTGTACTAACCCTTTCATTGCAGCCATGGATAGTTCACTTAGTGTTGGAAATGGTTTATCTCCCAAGACTAAGAGAATGATGGACTTCATGACGGAAAAATTCAACCATTTGCAAAATGAGATGAATGAGTTGAGAGAAGATAGTGAAAGGAGGTTTAGGGATGAAGGGAGTAGGAAGGGCCGAGAGGTAAAAGGAAAGGGATACTATGAAGGAGGGAGTAAAACCAATAAAGGAAGTAGAAGTGAGAGAGGGAGCCAAGGAGGACACTACTACTCACCTAGAGATAGTGATGAGGGTAGTAACCATGAAGAGAGTGATGCCTATAGGGAATACGAGAATGAGAGGGAGCATAGAAGAGGGAATGACCGAGGTACCTATAGGAGGCAACCTTTCATGCATAGGAGGTATTTTGGAGAGGAGGAGCAAAGAGGTTGGGAAGCCAATACTAGGATTACTCTTCCAAAGTACCTAGGAGAAGGAGGAGCCGAAGGCTTACTAGATTGGATCATGAAGGTTGACCAAGTGTTTTCTTGCAACCCTACCTTGAGTGAGGAGAAGAGACTCAACCTTGCCATACTAGAGTTTGAGGGATATGCTTTGGTTTGGTGGAACCAAATTCTCATAGATGCCGAAAAGAGGAGGAGACCTTCCATTATCTCTTGGACATAATTAAAAGATGCTCTTAGAGGGAGGTTCATTCCTAAATCTTATGTGAGAGATTTGCATGTCAAGCTCCAAAGGTTGACACAAGGAGGGAGAAGTGTGCAAGAATATTACAAAGATCTTGAGCTTACTATGATGATGGTCGATTGTCAAGAAGAGAAGGAAGCTACATTAGCAAGGTTCACCCATGGATTGAATAGGGAGATCCAAGATGTCTTGGAACTTCAAAGCTTTAGGACCTTGGAAGAAGCTATCCATAAGGCTGAGAAGATAGAGGCTCAAATGAAGAGAAAATTCACCATGAAGGAGTCCTACACTAGTGGTTCTTCAAGTTGGAAGGAGAGGCAAAAGAAGGAGGGCTCATTCAAACCTTCTTCCAAACTTGGCCGAGAAGACAAGGGTAAGGATGTTCCTAAATTTAATCCTAAACCATCTAACATCAAGTGTTTTAAATGTTTAGGACATGGACACATTGCTTCTCGATGCCCAAACAAGAAGACTGTGATAGTGAGGATGGATGGAGGAGTCACAAGTGAGGAGTCAAGCCACTCTTCAAGTGAGCATGAAGGAGAAAATGCAAGTGAGCACTCAAGTGAAGAGATGGCCGAAGAAGGTGACCTCCTCATGGTGAGAAGGATGCTAGGAAGTGCTTACCATGAGCTTGATGATATTCAAAGGGAAAACATCTTCCACACAAGATGTAACATACAAGGGAAGGTTTGCTCTTTGATAATTGATAGTGGTAGTTGCACTAATGTAGTGAGTACTAGACTAATAGAGAAACTTGGTTTGAAAACTTCCCCACATCCCAAACCCTATAAACTACAATGGTTAAGTGAGAAGGGAGAACTAGTAGTAGACAAACAAGCCTTAGTTGCATTTAATATAGGAAAATATCATGATGAAATTTTGTGTGACATAGTTCCTATGGAGGCAACTCATATGCTACTAGGTAGGCCATGGCAATTTGATAAACATGCCTTACATGATGGTGTAGCAAATACTTATGTTTTTTCTCATGTTGGCCGCAAGGTACATCTCAAACTATTATCACCTAGGGAGATTATTGAAGATCAAGTCAAAATGAAGATGAAAAAGGAGGAAGAAAAGAAGTCTTTGGCCGAGAGTTCCAAGACCAACCATACTTCTAAGGGCTCGGCCGAGAGCTCTAAGAAGTCTTCAAAGCTTGCTACTCCAAGTTCTAAGCCTAAAAATAAGAAAGAAAAGGCTAAGAGTAGTGAAGATTGTTGGAACTAAAGCTTGATGAGGTTTTGGTGTCTCTCTTGGTGTTTTTGATTTTGATGTAATGTAATTTTGGTTTTCTTAGATGAATGTATTTAGGAGTTTTTCATGTGTATTGATTGGTTAGAATAGGAATGTATGTGTTGTTCTTTGTTTGCAAGTCCATCAGACGATACATCAGACGATACATCAGACGAAAGGGTACCAGACGAAAGGGTACAGACGAAAGGGTACCAGACGAAAGGGTACAGACGAAAGGGTACCAGACGAAAGAGTACAGACGAAAGGGTACAGACGAAAGGTATCAGACGATACATATCAGACGATAGGTATCAGACGATACATATCAGACGATATATATCAGACGATACATATCAGACGATATACATCAGATGATAGACTTCAAAGTTTACTCATTCAGTCTGAAGAATTGCATCGTCTGTCCTGGGAAGTGAAGATCAGACGATACATCCACAAGACTACTCAAGCTAAAGTCTTCGTCTTACCATAAAGTGAAATCTAAGATGGAAGGATAAGACGAAACTTCAAGACTACTCATGCAGTCTTAATAAACTACATCGTCTGACCTGGGAAGTAAAAGAACAGACGAAAGTAACTCCAACATTTCAAAATCTAAGAGTTACAATGGAGTAATCGATTACCATAAGGCTGTAATCGATTACCACGAGCCAGTAATCGATTACCATAAGGCTGTAATCGATTACCATGTGAAGAAAATCACCCAGAATGAATTTCATCTCGGCAGTAATCGATTACCACGATCTGTAATCGATTACCACCGCAGAGAAAGATTAAAAGTTGCCTAAAATGATTTTTCTAACATCCCACTTGATTCCCCAATTATTCCAATCAATTTTAAACTTCATAAAAGTCAATTTTTGAGGCTCCAACGTTCTAAAATTTAATGCCCCAACGTTCAGAAAACATAGGCTCCAATTGTTTGAAATTTGAGGCATCAAATTGTCAACAATTGAGGCTTCATCTTACTCTATAAAAGGAGGCTATTTTGAAAACCTAAAACAGTTTTTTTGATATAGAGTTTTTTGTACAGTTTGAAAACACTCTTGAAAGACTTGAAATCCATTTTCTAAAAGTATATACACTTTCAAATCCTCTCTAAGAGAGCTTATTATTTTTCTTCAAGAGAAATCACTAAGAACTTCAAGAGTTCTTGAAAGAGTTTTGAGAAAAAGGCAACTATAGTCATTGGGTGATATTCAAAGTTCTATTAAATTGTGATCAGAATCTACACTCCAGGTGTTTTCTAAACTGATCTTTTGTTTGTCAATTTGATTGTTGAGTTATTACTCTAGGAGAGAGGTCTCTCTCGATAGAGTAAGAGTTTGAGAAGTGTTTTCTCAAAGGTTTGATTTTGGGTGTTCCAAAATCATGAAGGACGATTCTTTGGGTTAAAGAACTGGTTTGGGTGTTTTGATTTCGTTTTTGTGTTGCTAGTTGCGAGTGAATGTAATAGAACACAAAAGGGATCATTTGATAGTGGAAAACCAATTGCAACAGGTTGTTGGATTGGGACTGGATGTAGGCGGTTAGGTGAACCAAGATAAATCACTCACACACTCTTCTTCTTCCTTACACTCTTTATCATTTACCATATATTCTTATCATTGTTTAACTTCTGCAATTTGTTTGGTAAATTGGTAATTAACTCAGTAGTTAACTTGGTAATCAACTTCAACTGGAAAGGGTAGATACACATTGTATAAACTGAATATTGATTACATATTTGCTATTGATAATTCCTTTGATATTTCTGCTGCAACTTGAATATACTTTGTTTGAATTAAAAGGAATTTGTAACTCACGAAAAATAGGCCAAAGTGAACTAGAATCTATTCACCCCCCTCTAGATTCACCCAAAGGGACCATCAATTGGTATCAGAGCTACTTCTAGTAAGTTGCTCTAGAATTTGATCCATAATGGCCAGTAATCAATTACCATTTGCTGAAGGTGCCTCTATTAATAGACCTCCTCTGTTTTGTGGTGATAACTATCCTTTTTGGAAAGTTAGGATGAAAATCTTTATGGAGTCTATTCATAGAAGTATTTGGCAAGTGTTGAATCGATTTCAAAATCCCCACATATATAGTTGATGGAAATGAATTAGAAAAACCATTTGAGAAGTGGGAACCAGAAGAAATTAGGAGAGCTGAAAATGATGCTAAAGCTTTAAACATTATACATTTTGCTCTTAACTCTGATGAATTTTTTAGAATTTCTGCTTGTACAACAGCAAAAGAAGCTTGGGAGCTTATCATGGTAACTCATGAAGGTACAACGGAAGTACGAAGGGCAAGGAAGAATACCTTGATCCAAGAGTATGAAACCTTCAGAATGTTGCAAGGAGAATCCATAATGGAGATGCGAAACGGTTCATACACATCATCAATCATCTCAGGACTTGGCAAAAGCTTCGTAGAAGAAGAAGTGAATGTCAAGATTCTAAAGTCTCTAAATAGAAAATGGCAATCCACTGTGACAGCCATAACTGAGTCAAAGAATCTTGCTGCAATGACAAGTGCAGAGCTATTTGGCAAACTAAGAGAATATGAGATGGATATGTCTCGCATTCTTTGATGAAGAACAAAAACATAAGAAAGCCAAAGGTCTAGCACTAAAGATGGAAGACACAGCTAGTGAGAGTGACTCATCATGCTGTGGAAGTGAATCAGAAGAAGAGAATATGAATCTCATGGTAAGAAAGTTTAAAAGGTTCATGAGAAAGAACAATGATAAAAGGAGATTCAACAATTCAAGAAAAGGCTTCAAGAGGAATGAAGGTTCGTCTTCAAAGGTCACGTGTTATGAGTGTGGAAAGATGGGTCACTACAAATCGGAGTGTCCCAACATGAAGAAAAATAACAGCAGTGAACCAAGAAGAGTAGAACATGAGGATCGACCCAAGAAGGACAAATTCCGCAAGAAAAAGGCCTACATTGCTTGGGAAGAAAATGACTCCTCATCCTCGAGTGAGAGTGACAATGAAGAAGCAAATCTATGTCTCATGGCAAATCCAACTACGGATGATGAGGTAAGTGATTCCGATTCATCTGTACAAGATTATGATGAGTTATATAATGCTTTTTGTGAACTCTTTAAGGAAGCTGAAAGAATAGAAAAATTGAACAAAGTTTTGAAAAACAATATTTCTGATTTAGAAAATGAAATTTCTGTTTTAAAAACTAATGTTCAAAATTTGGAAAAAGAAAATGCTGCATTAAAACTACCCCCGCTCAAAGTGTAAATCATAGATGCCTCTTTGAAAACTAATAATAAGAAGTTCTTTGCATTTAAACAAACCAACAATAACAGAACTTTTCCATGCAGTTATTGTATGAAATCTGACACACATCTTATAATTGCATGATTAGAAAGAAAGGAATTTCTAATGGCTTGTTTAAATGGATTAGGAAAGATAATCACTGCACTAACATTCATGGACCCAAAAAGATTTGGGTACCAAAATCAAAATGATATCTTTTTCTGTGTAGGTGTGCTTGAGAGCCAAACACTCAACTTGGTATTTGGATAGTGGCTGCTCAAGACATATGACTGGTGACAAGAGCAATTTTATCTCCTTCAAATCCAAAGAATCTGGCTCGGTAGTATATGGAGATAATAACAAAGGGAAAATTCTGGGTATTGGTGCTGTTGGAGACAAATCCAATCCTGTCATTGAAGATGTACTGCTTGTAGAAGGATTGAGATACAATCTTCTGAGTATTAGCCAACTCTGTGACAAAGGTTATCATGTGTCATTTGATCAAGGAAGCTGCAAAATTTGTAGCAGTGAATCAAATGAGGTACTAATGGTTGGTAAGAGACATGATAACATCTACATCCTTGAACTTAATCATTCATCATCATATCATGCATGCCTTACATCAAATGATGATTTATCTTGGCTTTGGCATAGACGTATAGCACATATTGATGTTCATCAACTTAATAAACTGTCATCTAAAAACTTAGTAAAAGGGTTACCTGAGCTATTGCACATGGATTTGTTTGGACCCTCTAGAACTGCTAGTTTAGGTGGAAACCTATATGGACTAGTTTTAGTAGATGACTACTCTAGATTTACTTGGGTTGCATTTATACCAAGTAAAGACAATGTCTTCAAAGTTTTCAAAATTATTGCCAAAAGGATACAAAACGAAAAAGATTTGAAAATTAAGTCCATTAGGAGTGATCATGGAGGTGAATTTGAAAATGAATATTTTGAAAAATTCTGTGAAAAATATGGAATTAATCACAACTTTTCTGCTCCAAGAACTCCACAACAAAATGGAGTTGTTGAAAGGAAAAACAGATCTTTAGTAGAACTAGCTAGAACTATGTTGAATGAAAATGATTTGCCTAAATATTTTTGGGCTGATGCAGTTTCCACTGCTTGCTATGTTCTAAATAGAATTGTGATTCGTCCCATTTTAAAGAAAACCCCCTATGAACTCTATAAGGACAAAAAGCCTAATATCTCTCATTTTAAGGTATTTGGCTGCAAATGTTTTGTTCTAAATAATGGCAAAGAACCTCTTGGTAAGTTTGATGCCAAGGCGGATGAGGCTGTTTTTATTGGGTATTCTTCAACTAGTAAAGCATATAGAGTTTACAATAAAAGAAGAATGTGCATTGAGGAATCTGTGCATGTAAAGTTTGATGAATCTAACCATCCCCAAAAGGAAGTGTTCTTGTTGATGATGATGTAGAAACAGGTGAAGATAGCGTGAGCAAACCTCAAGAACAAGAAAATCCACCAACCACTTCTCATGACCAGCCAAAAGAATGGAGGAAACCAAGAGATCTTTCTCTTGACAACATCATTGGTGACATCCATAAGGGAGTATCTACTAGATCTTCCTATAACATGTTCTGTGATGATTATGCTTTCGTATCTCAATTTGAACCCTCTTGTGTTGATGATGCTATTAATGATGAATTTTGGATGAATGCTATGCATGAGGAGTTAAATCAATTTAAAAGGAATGATGTTTGGGAATTAGTTCCTTTTAATAGAGATATGAATATAATTGGAACAAAATGGGTGTTTAAAAATAAGCTAGATGAGAATGGTAAAGTGGTTAGGAATAAAGCAAGACTAGTAGCAAAGGGTTATAACCAACAAGAAGGAATAGATTTTGATGAAACTTATGCCCCTGTTGCTAGGTTAGAAGCTGTGAGAGTTTTACTTGCCTTTGCCTGCATTCATGATTTTAAACTATATCAAATGGATGTTAAAAGTGCTTTTCTGAATGGCTATATCAATGAGGAAGTTTTTGTTTCACAACCTCCTGGATTTATTGACTTTAGTTACCCGAGCATGTATATAAACTTAAGAAGGCCCTCTATGGTCTTAAGCAAGCCCCTAGACAATGGTATGAAAGATTAAGTACATTTTTGTTGTCAAAAGGGTATCACGAGAGGAAATGTTGATAAGACTCTCTTTATTAGAAAGAAGTCTAACTGCATTTTATTGGTTCAAGTATATGTTGATGATATCATTTTTGGATCAACCAATCAATCTCTGTGTAAAGAATTTGTGGATAGCATGCAGGGTGAGTTTGACATGTCTATGATGGGAGAACTCAAATTCTTCCTAGGACTGCAAGTCAAACAACTAAAGGAAGGAATCCTCATTCATCAAGCAAAGTACACCAAGGAATTCTTGAAGAAATTTGACATGGAGAGTTGTAAAATCTCTAATATCCCTATGTCACCTAATCTCTATTTAGATAATGATCTTTGGGACTAGGAGTAGACCAAACCAAATATAGAGGGATCATAGGATCACTTTTATATCTTACAGCAAGCGACGACATAATGTTCGGTGTACGTGTTTGTGCAAGATTTCAATCTGCACCTAAACAATCACATATGAATCTTTGTTAAGAGAATCTTAAAATATCTCAAAGGAACTATAAACGTGGTTTATGGTATCCTAAGGAACATCCCCTAATCTGGTAGGTTTTAGTGATGCAGATTTTCTTTGGATGCAAAACCGATAGGAAAAGCACAAGTGGAGTATGTCACTTGTTTGGAGAATGCTTAGTCTCTTGGTATAGCAAGAAACAAGCTTGCGTTGCTTTATCAACGGCGAAAGCGAGTATGTTGCTGCTTGGTAGGCTGCTTGTGCTCAAACCATTTGGTTAAAGCAACAACTTGAGGATTTTGGACTAAAGCTTGATCATATCCCTATCAAGTGTGACAACACAAGTGCAATTAGTATCACTAAGAACCCGGTCTTACACTCTAGAACAAAGCACATTGAGGTGCGACATCATTTCATAAGAGACCATGTTGAGAAAGGAGATTGCAATGTAGAGTTTATTGATACGGAGAATCAGCTCGCGAGATATCTTCACAAAACCTTTGCCAAAGGAGAGATTCTTCAAACTTAGAACCAATCTTGGTATACTAAGTGAAGAACACCTCTCTTGAACTCCCTAAACATAGTAAGAATACTCATTCATAATGCTTTAACATGATATGAATTCATTACATTCAATAGATATGACCAACACAATTGCGAGAATATGGAAAATTAAGTGTTTTTAGGATTACTCTCGGTAGTAATCGATTACCACACACCGGTAATCGATTACCATGCTGTTTTTTAGGCAAATCTTTAATTTGCTCTCGGATGTCGATTACCACCTAATGGTAATCGATTACCACAATCGAAAAAAGAGCCCTCTTTAGATTACTCTCGCGAATGTCGATTAACATACAATGGTAATCGATTACCACCGCATCTCGAGCTTACTTCAAGTGCTAATGGGCCTCTTCTGAAATTCAATTCAAGATTCAACGAATCTAGACCAAAATTTGAGAGGTTTAATGAGGATTTGATTTTAGGGTTCATTCTAATCAAATCCAAACCATAGAACCCCTTTCTCTCTCTAAAACTCTCTCATCTCTCTCTAGAAACTCTTCATCTTCTTCTTCAATTCATCCATGGAAGGTCAAGGAAAAGGAAAACGAACCAAACACATGGGTCACAAATCCACTTCAAGTGTTATCTCGTTCAAAGAAGGAGAATCATCTTCCAAAAGGAAGAACTCCTCAACTCTGAAGAAACCATGGAGGAACACATTCACCCATGGTTCACCTCTAAAGCTCAAGAAAAACTCTTCTATGGCAAGTATGCGGAAAGGAGCTTGTTCCCCGCAAAAATTTTGGATACAATGTGGCTGATATCTTGAAGGGTTTATCTTTCAAACGCTTCTCGAGAACAAAATCTTGAGAAGTTCGTTAGTCGAAGGGTTACATCTATCTGATTTGGTGAGAGTATTCTACTCCAACCTTCGACCGACGATGATTCCGAAATGCTTGAGTCGAGGTAAAAGGCAAACCCATCATTTTCTCTAGAGATTTATTCTTTCAAATTGCTTTGGATTGAGAGAGGAGGGTATTAGACCCACATTTGAATTATTGAAAGAACAAGGAATCCATCTTAACAAAGATCTGTTTATATGAGTTTCTTGAGAAATCCCCAAATTTGGGAAGCGAAAAAATTTGCTAGAAAAGAGAATAGGAAGAAAATCACATATAATATTGGTGGGTTGAATCTTTGATGATAGACTTTTACATTACACCATTTGTTGGATATTGGCACGCAAGAGGAGCCAACCATGCCCAATTAACTTGAAGAAGATTTAGTGATAATTTACTCTCTGAAGAATAGGATTGATTGATTGGCCTTATGTTGTGATGGACAACATGCTAAAGGCAAAGAAATTCATGGATAATAAGTGTCCCTACTCTCTGTTCATCTCACGTGTACTTGAGTATTTTCAAGTTGATGTCACAAATGAACATAGAGAGAGCAAAAGGACATTCACATCATAGGTGAAAGAGCATTAAAAATGATGAGATTGGTACAGATGATCTTTGGATGGATACCAAGGAGGAAGCACAACCAGAGAGCAACAAAGAACAAGAAGGAGATGCATCTCAATCACATCCAGATGATGATGATTCACTGGGGGAATACATCCCCAAGTCACGCTTCGAGTCCATTGTCATTGATAGATTGGACGAGATTGAGAAACGAGAAGAGGTAGACGAAGCAAACGAAGAGCTTCCAAGAGCTCAAGGAAATGATGGAATCTCTTCATGCTCGTTTTGATACTATGTAGTGTTCCTTTCCTATAGATTCCCTTTTTGCTTATTGATATACCAAATAGGGGGAGAAATCATAGGTTATTCTAAGACGGGGGAGAGAAATCATAGACTATCCTAGATCGGGGAAGAAATAGAAATTCTGGTAGTGCTCTGTTTAGGGGGAGAGAAATCATAGACTATCCTAGATCGGGGAAGAAATAGAAATTCTGGTAGTGCTCTGTTTATTATGAACAAACTGAATTTTTTTATGGTTTAAAATCTGCAATGTCTTCAATTATCCTGGTCATTAGTCTTTGAATATGAACTGAATCATGTCTTATGAATGAATGATTCTATATGATATTGCTCTGATACATAATGGAATGTATGGTGAAACTGCAATATACTATGTATTTGGTTATTTCTATCAATTGCAGGAATTTTAGAAGATCAACACATATTCTAAAAACTCCAAAGAAAACCCTTGTTGATATTTGGTACATCAAAACCAAAAAGGGGGAGATTGTTGGAACTAAAGCTTGATGAGGTTTTGGTGTCTCTCTTGGTGTTTTTGATTTTGATGTAATGTAATTTTGGTTTTCTTAGATGAATGTATTTAGGAGTTTTTCATGTGTATTGATTGGTTAGAATAGGAATGTATGTGTTGTTCTTTGTTTGAAAATCCATCAGACGATACATCAGACGATACATCAGACGAAAGGGTACCAGACGAAAGGGTACAGACGAAAGGGTACCAGACGAAAGGGTACAGACGAAAGGGTACCAGACGAAAGAGTACAGACGAAAGGCGAGAAAAGGTATCGAGACGATACATATCGGACAATATATATCGGACGATACATATCGGACGATATACATCGAGATGATAGACTTCAAAGTTTACTCATTCGGTCGAAGAATTGCATCGTCATTCACGGGAAGTGAAGATCGAGACGATACATCCACAAGACTACTCAAGCTAAAGTCTTCGTCTTACCATAAAGTGAAATCTAAGATGGAAGGATAAGACGAAACTTCAAAGACTACTCATGCAGTCTTAATAAACTACATCGTCTGACCTGGGAAGTAAAAGAAACAGGCGAAAGTAACTCCAACATTTCAAAATCTAAGAGTTACAATGGAGTAATCGATTACCATAAGGTCATGTCGATTACCACGAGCCGATGTCGATTACCATAAGGCTGTAATTGATTACCATGTGAAGAAAATCACCCAGAATGAATTTCATCTCGGCAGTGATCGATTACCACGATCTGTAATCGATTACCACATGAAGAAAGATTAAAAGTTACCTAAAATGATTTTTCTAACATCCCACTTGATTCCCCAATTATTCCAATCAATTTTAAACTTCATAAAAGTCAATTTTTGAGGCTCCAACGTTCTAAAATTTAATGCCCCAACGTTCAGAAAACATAGGCTCCAATTGTTTGAAATTTGAGGCATCAAATTGTCAACAATTGAGGCTTCATCTTACTCTATAAAAGGAGGCTATTTTGAAAACCTAAAACAGTTTTTTTTTTTGATATAGAGTTTTTTGTACAGATTTGAAAACACTCTTGAAAGACTTGAAATCCATTTTCTAAAAGTATATACACTTTCAAATCCTCTCTAAGAGAGCTTATCATTTTTCTTCAAGAGAAATCACTAAGAACTTCAAGAGTTCTTGAAAGAGTTTTGAGAAAAAGGCAACTATAGTCATTGGGTGATATTCAAAGTTCTATTAAATTGTGATCAAATCTACACTCCAGGTGTTTTCTAAACTGATCTTTTGTTTGTCAATTTGATTGTTGAGTTATTACTCTAGGAGAGAGGTCTCTCTGGATAGAGTAAGAGTTTGAGAAGTGTTTTCTCAAAGGTTTGATTTTGGGTGTTCCAAAATCAGTGAAGACGCTGATTCTTTGGGTTAAAGAACTGGTTTGGGTGTTTTGATTTCGTTTTTGTGTTGCTAGTTGCAGAGTGAATGTAATAGAACACAAAAGGGATCATTTGATAGTGGAAAACCAATTGCAACAGTTGTTGGATTGGGACTGGATGTAGGCAGTTGGCTGAACCAGTATAAATCACTGTGCACTCTTCTTCTTCCTTACACTCTTTATCATTTACCATATATTGCTGCTATCATTGTTTAACTTCTGCAATTTGTTTGGTAAATTGGTAATTAACTCAGTAGTTAACTTGGTAATCAACTTCAACTGGAAAGGGTAGATACACATTGTATAAACTGAATATTGATTACATATTTGCTATTGATAATTCCTTTGATATTTCTGCTGCAACTTGAATATACTTTGTTTGAATTAAAAGGAATTTGTAACTCACGAAAAATAGGCCAAAGTGAACTAGAATCTATTCACCCCCCTCTAGATTCACCCAAAGGGACCATCAAAGATACCAAAGGGAGTTTCTTGATTGAGAGAGGAGAGGTTAAGAGGGAATTCCTAGCTAGGAAATCTATGTACTTATGTTTACCTTCACCTTTAATTTTGAGTGCTACATGTATAGGTGATCAAAGTGCTTTGGATGACTTGCTAGAAGAGTTTGGAGATGTATTCCCCAAGGAGATACCTCATGGCCTACCACCATTGAGAGGGATAGAGCATCAAATTGACCTCATTCCGGGTGCACCTCTCCCAAATAGGCCAACCTATAGAACTTCACCCTAAGAGACACATGAGATTGAGAGACAAGTGCAAGAGTTGCTAAGCAAAGGTTGGGTGAAGGAAAGCTTGTCTCCATGTGCTTCATCCGTGATACTTGTTCCTAAGAAGGAGGGAACATGGCGCATGTGCACGGATTATAGAGCAATCAATAACATCACCATAAGGTATCGCCACCCCATCCCTAGACTTGATGATCTTTTAGATGAGTTGCATGGATCCACCATTTTTAGTAAAATAGATCTTAAGAGTGGATACCATCAAATTAGGATGAAGAAAGGGGATGAATGGAAAACGTCCTTCAAAACTAAATTTGGTTTGTATGAATGGTTTGTGATGCCTTTTGGTTTGTCAAATGCGCCTAGTACCTTCATGAGGTTGATGAATCATGTCTTGAGAGAATTTATTGGAAAGTTTGTTGTAGTGTATTTTGATGATATTCTTGTATATAGCAAATCTTTTCATGAACATTTGACTCATTTGAGACATGTATTAGGAGCTCTTAGGACACAAACCTTATATGCTAACCAAGATAAATGCACATTTGCCACGGATAGTGTAGTGTTTCTTGGCTTTGTTGTGAGTTCACTAGGTGTGCAAGTGGATGAAGCAAAAGTGAAAGCAATAAAAGAATGGCTGACCCCAACATGTGTCAAGGAAGTGAGAAGCTTCCATGGCTTAACAAGTTTCTATAGGCGGTTTGTCAAAGACTTTAGCACCATTGCTTCTCCATTGAATGAGCTAGTCAAGAGGGAAGTACCTTTTCTATGGGAAGAACCTCAAGAACTTGCTTTTAATTTACTTAAGGATAAGCTTTCTAACGCTCCTATCTTATCTTTACCTAACCTTTGAGCTTGAGTGTGATGCTTCAAATTTAGGTGTTGGTGCGGTTCTAAATCAAGAAGGCCACCCCATTGCTTATTTTAGTGAGAAATTGAAAGGAGCTCAATTGAATTACTCCACCTATTACAAGGAGCTTTATGCATTGGTGAGAGCATTCCAAACTTGGCAACAATATTTGCTTCCTAAGGACTTCATTGTGCATTCGGATCATGAAGACTTGAAGTATCTCAAGAGCCAAGGGAAACTCAACAAGAGACATGCTAGGTGGGTGGAATTCATAGAAACTTTTCCTTACATCATCAAGCACAAGAAAAGGTCAACCAACATAGTGGTCGATGCCTTGAGTAGAAGGTATACCCTTCTTTCTATGCTTGAGTCTAAATTAATGGGTTTTGAACATGTAAAGACCTTGTATGCTAATGATAGTGATTTCGGTCTCTTGTACCAAGAGTGTAACAAGGGTGCTTTTAAGGATTTCTTTAGGTACAAAGATTATCTTTTTAAAGGAACTTGTTTATGTGTACCTAAGTGCTCCTTAAGAGAACTTTTGATATGTGAGTCACATAAGGGTGGAATCATGGGACATTTTGGGATAGACAAGACTTTTGCCACTTTGCATGAGCACTTCTTTTGGCCTAAAATGAAAGTGCAAGTTTCCAAATTTGTAAGAAGGTGCATCACTTGCAATAAGGCAAAATCTAGGCTATCTAATCATGGTCTTTACACCCCCTTACCCGTGCCCACTTCACCTTGGCTAGACATATCCATGGACTTTGTCCTAAGGTTGCCTAAAACAAAGAAGGGTTCAGATTCCATCTTTGTTGTGGTATGTAGGTTTTCCAAGATGGATCATTTCTTACCTTGCCACAAGACGTATGATGCTTCTCATATTGCTACTTTATTCTTCAAGGAAGTAGTAAGAATCCATGGTGTGCCGCAAAGCATTGTGAGTGATAGGGATGCCAAATTCCTTAGCCACTTTTGGAGTTCACTATGGGGAAGACTTGGTACAAAACTCTTATTTTCTACTACTTGCCACCCCCAAACGGATGGTCAAACGGAGATTGTTGATGATAGACAAGGAGTAAAGCATGCCGAGAGGATTCAAGAACTCCATGCCAAAGTTAAAGCAAGAATTGAGAAGAAGAATGCACAATATGCCAAGGCTCACAACAAGAATCGAAAGGCCTTTGATTTTAAAGTTTTGAGGAAGATGACAACTTGAGGACAAGTTGTGCTCAAGAAGGAGGGTTTGATGGAGGTCTATCTACCACAACCATAGAAGTCAATAATACTAGGAGAATTACAAGGTCAATGCTCAAGAGGATGCAAGAAGAGGAAGAGTTGAAATTGACCCAAAGTCAAAGTCAAAGTCAACAAGAGAGTCAACAAGCCTTGTAATAGCCTTAGGATTATTTGAACTTGTAATTAGGAATTAGGAACTCAATAATTTGGTTTATTTTGCCAAGTGTGTGTCACGACCTTGTATTAACTAGAAGAACCAAATTATATGTTAAGAGTGGAAGAGAGTGGCGCACACTCTCCCTAGAGAGAGTGGGAGAGATTTTGAAGGGAAGTTAGTGGCGATTCCACTAACTCGTTTCAAATTTGGCCATTTGATCTATGCTCCATCAAAGGAGGAGATTGAACTGTGAGAATGCATGCTTAAGGCAATTATGCAAGAGTGAATTAGCATCATTTGATCTAGATTCAATCAAGAGGCCAAAATTCAAAGTTGAGTCACATTTCTCATGCCACTCAAAATTGAATTCTGGCCACATGATGTAGATCTCATCAAATGGTGGAAATTCAAACTTGCAACACATGTTTCACACCTCCTTGGGCTGCACCGTGGCCACTTGATCAATTACTAATCCTAGGGAAGAGATTAGTGATCCATGTGAGGTGCCTCTCATGGCTTGCCACACGTTGATCTTAATTCTAATCCAAGGATTAGGAATAGATCTAGTTTTCAAATTCTTGGCGCCAACTCCTAACATATAAATAGGAAAATTTCAGATTTGTAATCACTTTTGATGAATTTAGAAAGAAGCACCTTGCTTTTGAGAGAGAAAGTTATCCTCTAGGTTTCTTGAGAAAACCTTGTTTGAGTCTTATCATGGTGCATTCTCCATGTGGCGATTCTACCTAGAGCTTATTGCTTAGGCATGGCTCTCCTCATCTTCTTTCCTTCTCCATTTTATATCTTTCTTCTTCTTAGAGTTCTAATTCCGCAACTACATCCATAATTCCGTGAAGTTCAAGCTTGAGAAGTGAAGATTGGGCAAAACTAGTGAGACTTCCATGGAAGGCTTACATCAAGAGCAATCTCTCTAGCTCTTGCTTTCTCTTCGACTGCTTTCTTCTGCTTTTCTTCGTCTGTAAGGATCTTTACAGACGTTACACCTTTAGATGATTTTCTAACCCCTTCATCTTCATTAGGTGATATCTCCTTCTCCTGCATCTTAGACGCAACATGTTTTATTCGATAGTCCTCTTCTTTTTTTCTAAGAGGCTCTTCTTGAGCATCTTCGAAAAGGACTTCAGATATGATCACAGGTGGATGAGGGATAGGTGTTTGGGTTTGTGTTTGGGCTTTAGCGCGTTTGATGCGGGCTTTGTGAGGAGGATCTTTGGTGATAGGAGAAAGAGAAACTTCATCTTCACTCCTATTATGATGAAGAAAGCTAGGGCTTAGACGCATCTTGGCAAAGGTGCTTCCTTTGACCTCCTTTCCTTCGTCATGCCATACTACACCAGTGGCATCAAATCCTTGGTTTACGATGATTTTGGAGAAGAGTGTGGCGTAGGGAATACTACTCTTGCTACGAATGTTCCTATTTTTTAACGCAATTATCCAATGGTCAAGAATGATGTGAGGAAGACTCATCCTTGCTTTCCTTAGACAGTAGTAGATGCAGAATCTGTCACGAGTACTCACATTGTCTTGTGAGCCTGTTCTGGGTGTGAAGATGTTGTAGAGAAGGTAGTGGATGACTCTGCATGTGGGATAGAGATTCCCAAATCTTAGAAACTTAGGATCTTCAGGGTCACGAGCCTTTCCATAGAGCATCTTGTCAACATGCTCCTCATACTCTAACCTCATCCAGTCAGCGCTATAGAAGCGCCCTTCAACTTTGCAACTCCTAGCTTCAGCAATGGAGTCTACTGTGATAATATACTCCTTGTTGTCAATGGTTCCAACAATACCATCATCAAACTCCTTCGCGTCACTCTAGAACTCTGCGTAGGCCTCCATCAACCATGGGCCTCTCATCTCAGCGAATTCCATCCAACCATTATGTATCAACATCTTTGATACCCTGTTAGAGATGCCTTCAATGGTGGTCCTTGAGACCCATTTGCTAGGCAAGAAGAGATCTTGCGCAAAGAAAGTTGCTTTGATGTTCTTGGCGGCCATTGTTCTAAGTTTGAAAAGAGAGAGAAAGTATGTGAATAAAATACTCAGAGATAGTAAGAATGCAGTAAAGAATAAAAGAGTAAACTTTGAGAAAATTTATAGTCAAAGACAAAACGGTTGTAATTCATCAGACAAAAGAAGTTGAAACCATCCCTGATTTGACGTGGCCCTATCATTGCCCTTTTAATGATTGATTTGACTTCGCAATTCACAAGCGCGTGCTCGTCAATGTCCTATAATAGTGCAATAAATGACAGACACATTTAATGCTGCATTTAAGTTGTCCCTACACACTTAACTTTAAATTAATTAAATAATAACCTTGCGTCTGTTGAATTTTCTCAGACTGATTCAACTTGATCAGACGCAATGTTTCGTCTCAACACGAAAGTAAAATATCACAGACGAAGGCAATTAAAATGTACAGACGAAATGAAATGCTCAGACAGAAAAACTTAATCAATTAAAGAAACAATCCCCAAATTTTCTTTAATGAAATTAAAGTGAGTTTCGTCTAAGGCTTTTGTAAGGATATCTGCCTATTGAAAATCAATTTGAACAAATTGTATATTAAAAATACCTTTTTGAACATAATCTCTTATAAAGTGAAATTTGATTTCAATATGTTTGGCTTTTGAATGTTGAATAGGATTTTTGTTGAGATTAATTGCACTTGTATTATCACAAAATACTGGTATTTGGGTTTCAAACTTGGAGTAATCCTCAAGTAGATGTTTTACCCAAAGTAGTTGTGAGCAGCACCCAGCTGCATCAATATATTCTGCTTCAGTGGTTGAAAGTACAATGGAGTTTTGCTTCTTGCTTGACCAAGAGATTAGTGATGAACCAAGAAATCGACATCCACCACTTGTGCTTTTCCTCTCAACTTTATCTCCAGCATAATCAGCATCACAATAGCCACTAAGATTGAAATCACTATTTTTCTTATAAAACAAAGAGAGATTAGTGGTTCCAATAAGATATCTTAAAATGCGTTTAACAGCTTGTAAATGTGATTCTCTAGGATCAGATTGAAAACGTGCACATAGACAGACACTAAACATAATGTCAGGTCTACTAGCAGTGAGATAGAGAAGAGATCTAATCATACCTCTGTATACCGTCTGATCAACGGTCTTACCTGATTCGTCTTTGTTGAGACTGGCTCCAGACGAATGCATGGGAGTTTTCATTGGTTTGACATTTTTCATTTTGAATTTCTTTAGAAGTTCCTTAGTATACTTCTATTGATGAATGTATATGCCTTGTTTCGTCTGTTTAATTTGAAGTCCTAGGAAAAACTTCAACTCTCTCATCATGCTCATTTCAAACTCATTCTGCATTAACTTAGAGAAATCCTTGCACAAGGATTCGTTAGTTGCTACAAAGACTATATCATCTACATATATTTGGACAATAATAAAGTCTTTTGAAACACTTATCTTGAAGAGTGTAGTATCAACTTTTCCTCTTGAAATACCATTTTGAAGAAGAAAAGAACTTAGTCTATCGTACCAAGCTCGAGGAGCTTGTTTAAGACCATATAGTGCTTAAAAACATGATCTGGTTGAGATGTACTCTCAAATCCAGGAGGTTGTTTTACATATACTTCCTCTTCAATAAAACCATTTAGAAAAGCACTTTTTATGTCCATTTGATATAGGATGATATTCTTATGAGCAGTAAAGGCAAGTAGAATTCTAATGGCTTCTAATCTAGCTACAGGAGCAAAAGTTTCAGTGAAATCTGTACCTTCCTGTTGGTTATAGCCTTGAGCTACTAACCTTGCTTTGTTTCTTACCACTTTCCCATCTTCATCAAGTTTATTTCTGAACACCCATATCGTTCCAATGATGCTTTTGCTTCTTGGTCTTTCTACCAAAGTCCAAACATCATTTCTGGTAAACTGGTTTAGCTCTTCTTCCATAGCTAAAATCCAGTCATTATCTTGTAGAGCATAGCCAGATGATTCTTTAAGTCTTGATCTTGTTTGAACACCTTGATGTCTATCTCCAATGATAAGATCTTCTGTGTGGTTTGAGACAAACTTCCACGTTCTTATAGGAGCTTGATCATCATGTCGGTGAGCATCAGATGAAGAGGGTTCGTCTATACTTCTATCGTCTACTCTTGTGTCAGTTCTTGCGTCTGACCCAGGTTGACCATTTGAACTTGAGCTTTGACCAGAAAGGTTAATCTGCAAATTATCAAATAAATTTTCTAGGTCTGATATTTACTTATCAGCCTTTGAGTTATCTTGGAATTTTACATGAATTGATTCCTCTATAACACGCAAAACTCTATAGGCCTTAGACGTATTGGAATATCCGAGTAAGAATCCCTTCACCACTTTTGAATCAAACTTGTCAAGTTGATCCTTAGTGTTTAAGATGAAACATTCACATCCAAAAGGATGGAAGTAAGAAATGTTGGGTCTTCTTCCTTTCCATAGTTCATATGGAGTCTTATTCAATATTGACTATATCAATATTCTATTTTGAATATAACAGAAAGTATTAATTGCTTCTGCCCAATAATATTTTGGAAGAGAGCTTTCATGCAACAAAGTTCTAGCCATTTCTTGTAAGGTGCGATTTTTCCTTTCCACAACCCCATTTTGTTGAGGAGTTCTTGGAGACGAAAAATTGTAGAAAATACCATTTTTAAAACAGAAGGCATTGAACTCAGAATTTTCAAATTATGTTCCATGATCGCTCCTAACAGACGCAATACATATTCCTTTTTCTTTTTGAACACGTTTACAAAATATTTCAAAGACACTGAATAATTCATGTTTATGTGCTAGGAAGTATACCCATGTGAATCTGGTATAGTCATCCACAATTACAAATCCATATCTTTTTCCTCCAAGACTTTCAGTCTGAGTAGGTTCAAAGAGAACAATATGTAACAGTTCTAGTGGTCTTGTCGTGGAAACAACATTTTTTGATTTAAAAGATGCTTTAAGTTGTTTCCCATGCTAACAAGATTCACACAGACGATTAGATTTTCAAGATATTTTTGATAAACCTTTCACAAGATCCTTTTTAGAAATTTTCGAAATATACTTAAGACTTAAATGTCCAAGCTTTTTGTGCCAAATATCTCGTTCATCATCTACTGAAATCAAACATGTCACATTCTGATCACTAAGGTCAGAAAGACAAACCTCATTGAGATTATTCCTTCTTTTCCCAACAAACAAAATGGATTTATCCTTGTTCTTGACTATACATTCATCAGAGTTAAAAGCTACTTCATATCCACTGTCACAAAATTGACTTATGCTAAGCAGATTGAAGTTGAGACCTTTAACATAAGACACATTTTGGATAAGAGGATTGGGTGTCTTACCAACAGTCCCAATACCTAAGATTTTACCTTTTCCTGAACCATATGATACAGACCCTTTACTTGGTCTGAGATCTTGGAACATAGACAGGTCTCCCGTCATGTGTCGTGAGCACCCACTGTTCAGGTACCAGCTTGAAGTCCTCTCACTTCCTATTAAGGATGTCTGCAACAAGAATAATAAGTGACTTTGGTACCCAAATCTTTTTGGGTCCTCCTTTGTTAGTGGAAGAAGATTTCTTTTTGTTTAAGGTTGTTTTATCTTTTCTATAGTTATTTGGAACCTTATTGTAATCTTTGTTCTTCTTCTTATGAGCAGACGAAACAAATTTGTTTTTCTTTTTGTCTGACTCTTCAACATAACCAAGTCCACTCTTATCAGACGGAGACCTCCTATATTTTAAAATGTTTTCTAGCATTGAGGATCCCTTAGTGAACTTTGTTAAGTCTTTGAGTAAGGATTCATTTTCTTTCTTCAATCTTTCGATTTCAGAAATAAAAGTATCATTTTCAGACTCAGATGATTTTTCATCTGATACTTCCTTTTGCAGCAACTCATTTTTAGTTCTCAAAGTAGCATTTTCTTCCAAAGTTTGTTTCAACTTGGCTTTGCATACTTTGTATTGCTCAGCAATAAAATGTGAGTTAGCCAAAAGTGTATCGTATGAAATTTCTTCTGATTCTGACTCAGACTCAGATGAAGAGGATGAAGAAGTTTCAGATTTAATTACCTTTGATGAGACAGTGTCTCCAGCCATGAGGCAGATATTTGTAGTTTCTTCTTCTTTAGTGAATTCCTCTGAACTTTCGCTATCAAGGTCTTCCCAAGTTACCAGACTCTTCTTACCATTGTCTTTGCGAGGATTCCATCTTCTCTTCAATCTTGGTCACTCTGATCTCATGTGTTCAGGTTTTCTGCATTCGTAGCAGATAACTTCTGAGCTCTCCTCCTTGCTTGAAGGTTTTTCAGTGAGCTTCTTTTTCTTCTTCTTGAAGAAGCGTTGACCTCTCCTCTTTTTCATCATCATCTTCTTGAAGCGTCTGGCCATGAGAGAAATCTCATCATCAGACGATCCGTCAGACGAATCAGACTCAGTGGTGTCAGCTTTCAAAACTTTGTGCTTCTTCTTTCTTTCCCTTTTAGGAGTTTCCTCCTTTGGCATGGTGTTGACAGTTGGAAGAGCTATGGGCTCTTGAACTTTGATCTTGTCTCTTTTACACAAAAGTACCTCATGTACTCTCAAGGCTCCTATTAACTCATCAAGAGTTAATGTCTTCATATCACGCCCAACTGAGATGGCAGTAGACATAGCTTCCCATGGAGGAGGAAGACTATCCAATATCTTCATGTTGTTCTGGGCCTTGGTGAATGTAATGTCCAGCGCAGTGAGTCCATTCAATATTGTTTGGAATCTTCCAAACATCATGTCAATGGATTCTCCTTTTTTCATTGAGAACATATCATATTCTCTTTGAAGAGTGACAACTTTCCTCATATGCACATCCTCAGTTCCTTCATACGAAATCTTGAGGGCATCCCAAAGCTCTTTAGCGGTTTTGTAGGCACAAAATCTGTTGTATTCTGTCCTTGATAATGCACACATGATGACATATCTGGCTTTGTTGTTGAGTTCCATAAGTGAGTATTCTTCATTTCCCCATTCAACCTCGGGTTTGACAATAGGGATATTTCCTTAAGTTATAATGTTCCATAATCTGTACTGGGTGGATTTGATGTACATCTCCATCCGATCAGCCCAGTAAGGATAGTCATCACAAAAGAATGTCGGCGGCTTGTTCATGGATGACCTTCCAGACAAGAACGAAGGTCCTTGTGACTCCATTCTGGATCTTTTCCTCTACCAGCTGTAAAGCGCTCAACCCTTAGAGGCTGAGCTCTGATACCAAACTGTAAAAGATAGAACACAAGAAAGGGGGTTGAATTGTGTTACTTTAAAAAATATTCCTTTCGTCTGTGAGTTTAAAGGTGGTAAGACGAAACAATCTTAATCTTCAAAAGTTGATTTTAATGAACAGACGTTATAGTTTGATTATCCCCGTTAGTCAAACACTTAAGAAAACAAATACACCAGTATTTTCATACTGGTTCGTCTATACAAGACTACATCTAGTTACCCAGTAACAACTGAGTTTTCACTACAAATCGTGAAAGGGTTCCAAGTATTATTTGCACCCAGCCACTTCTGGCTATTACACGATATTCTTTTAACACAGCCTTCGCAGGCTAAACAACTTGGGTATTCTTTGAACAACCAGCCTCCTCAGGCTAAAACACCACACAAGTGGATTTGAAAGAGTTTTCTTAAAAAGAAAGTTTCCTTTTCGCAGAAAGGGTTTTACAATAGATAGCAGAAGCAACAGTGAGCGAATTCACAATAGTTTGAATACTTGAAGCGTGTTCGCCAACTGAACTTTGAAGAAGCGAAGTCTTTAAATAGGCAAAGTCTTCAATTATCCATTAGACACAGAAGAATGCCATTGAGCATTTTCCAAGTGAAGTCCAAAAAGGTGTCAGAGAGTACTTGAGTGATTGATGGCGTGTGTAGCGGATTTAGGTAACGTGCGCATTACTTTTTCTGACTTTGTACAGAGACTTTGACAAAAAGGTGATGACCTTTTTGAGTTGCATATGTAAGCGTGAATCCCCATACTGATCTTGGATGCTTCTAATGAGTACTTCTTAAGATTTGAAATCTTGGCGCGAGTGACTCATACTTTGCTTCACTTCTTTGGCAGACGATGAACTTCTTCAGTCTTAAGAGTTTTCGTCTTACCCTTTCGACTGATGACTTGACTTGAGACAGATGAATGACTTCAACTTTGAGGGGTCATCTTCTGTCTGTGCTTGTTGCGTCTGACTTTGTTTGTTGATGTTCCATCTGAAATGTTCCGGTCTGTCTTGTAATAATCAAAACTTTAGAGATGTTAATCATCTTGATCTAACAATACAAAATGATCTTAGCTTTCCATGACATATCAACCAAGAACAAGCACACAAAGAAGCCTAAACTAAAACATCAATACATGGGAAACTCCTAGTTACAATCCATCTAAGAAAACCAAAATTATATAACATCGAAATCAAAACACCGAGAGAGAAATTCCAAGCATCTCCAAGCTTTAAGTCCAACAATCTCCCCTTTTTTGGTTTTGATATACCAAATCCAAAGCATGGTTTTCCTTGGTGCTTAGGTTGTGTGTTGATTCTTTGCAATTGTTAAAACTTCCAAGTACAAAACATATGTATTGCAGATCCACAAATCTTAATCCAATATAACAGAGCATCATCAAATCACTCATACAAGAATGTACATTATGATTCAAAACAAAATCACAAAGCCATATGACCAAATTTATAAAAACAGATCATAAGAATTAAAAGGTTTAAGGATTAGTTAAAATATTACAAACCCAAATCAATTGTTCAAGTTGTTCACTGCAGAAGCAAATAATTGCAATTAAAGTAAACTAACTACTCCTCTAAAAAGATAAGAAACTATTCAACCAAGTTCCCCTTATCATAGATATCCTAGTTTAAACATTTCTCCCCTTATTTGGTATATCAATAATCAAAAAGAGAGATGTGAAACAAAGGAAATACTAGAGGTCATGTAGACGTGCATGGAGAGACTCAAGTAGCTCCTTGAGGTTGAGAAACCAGGCATTCTGAGTTGATTCCATGTCATCCAAACGCTTGGTGGTGGTTGCTTTGATCTCGTCCAACCTATCAATGATAATCGACTCAAAGCGGGACTTAAGAATATATTCCTCAGCCGCCGAATCTGAATCGTCATCAGAAGGTGGATGCACTTCCGCTTCTTGTGGTGGAGGGGCTTCCTCTCTCGGTACCTAAACAACTTCAGTCTTGGTTAACCTCATCATTTCAGCGTTTTTTCGCCGATGATGTGGATATCCTTGACTAAGTCTTTGTTCTCTTTGTGAGTATCAACCTGAAAATGCTCTATTAACGACTGGAATAAAAAAAAACAATTTCGAGATCGAAATGATGAATCAAAAAAAAGTATTTTGACCAAATCATTCCATTATATTGACAATTTTAAAAAACTGTTCATACTATGAACGTAGTATAATGGCGGTCGGGCAAGTATGCCCCCATCGTCTAGTGGTTCAGGACATCTCTCTTTCAAGGAGGCAACGGGGATTCGACTTCCCCTGGGGGTAGGGTGCTACGAAAGGAAATTGATCATTAATTTTAAGTACACGTGAGATAAATAAAGAGTAAGGGCATTTGTATTCGAACAACCTTCTCATTTTGAGCATGTTGTCCATGACAACGTGAGCCCAATCGATCTGAATTTCATTCTTCAACGCTGCCATCATTACCATGTCTTCTTCACTAATCTGAGCATGGTTTGCACCCCGAGCAGCAAGGATCCAACAAATGGTGTAGTGAGGAGACGATCGTCGACATTCAACCCGCCAGTGTTGTAGGTGATCTTCTTTCCTTTCTCCTTTCGCGATGCCTTCTTAGCTTCCCATGAACTGGAGTTCTTGAGCAGACTCATGAAAAAGAAGTCCTTCTGAAGATCAAACCCATTCTCACGCAATCGATCAACCATCGGACAAATCCCTTCTTGCTTAAACCCAACAAAACGGAAAAATATGTCAGATGTCAAAAGAATAGGTTTGCATTTTACCTTAGAGATCACGATGCATGTGGCGTGATGCGGTCGAAGGTTGGAGTAGAATACTCGCACCAAATTTGGGTATATGAAACCCCTTCAGACCAACGAACTTTTCAAGGTTTTGTTCCTTCAAAAGTGAATGAAAAGTAAAACCTTGACCATCAAACCACCAAAAATCAAGAATCTTCGAGGGAACAAGTTCCTTGTTTGTGAAATTAGTGTAGAATCGTGATTCTTGAGTTGATGATGTGAACCAAGGATTGACGGGACGTTCTGCCTCAACTGAAGTAGAGGGGTTCTTCCTTTTTAAGGATTCACCCTTCTTAGAGAAAAGATAAATGGAGTTGTTGTCATCATATGACACAAAGCAAATCGATGATATTCAAAGATGTTGGACTTGAAACCAACATTGTACAATATTCCTTTATTAAGGAATTGCTGATATAACTTTGCCTCCTTCATGAAATCTAAGTAAATCAATTCATTAGTGCCATCAAGACTTGTGATTGTAGCTAAGACCATGTCTTTTAGACTTCGGAGTCCCAATCCATTGTGCAAACTTTGCTTTCAAGAGTAGTTCTGATGCCCTTGGCGACTATATTCACATTGACTTCAACTTTAATGCCAATAACATTTCCTTTGAACCTAATAAAGGTTCTAATACGTGGAGCCAAAACATTCTGACCAATTTCACTATAATCTTTTGGTCATTGAGGTTGAAATAACCTCTATTCCTACAAGTAATTACATGATCTTTTACATAAACCTTAATACTTACCAAGTATTTGAGGTGAAATGTATTTTCCACATAAACTGTTGGGGTGTTTTTGCCTTCAAGATAGATGGTGTAAGATGTTACAACAACAAGACTCTCAATTTTGTTTGGGTTGATTTCTGTTTTAAATGGAAAATTTGACTTAAAATGATAATTTTGATTTGTTTAAAAAATGTGATTGAAAGAGAGAATATAATCTATGTCTAAATTTACACAGAATCATATATTACATAGAAAATTTAGTAGATGATAGAATTTTGAGGATTCTAACAAATGAACAAATAAGATGATTTAGCAAATTCATAACGTAAAAATATCTAATTTTGCATCTTAACCTTTATACATAAATAAATAGTTTCTATCATGTTATTGCTTTAAGACAAGATGCCGTCATTAAATAAATTAATAATACTTTGCCATGTATTTTAATATTTTTATTTAATTTAAAAAATAATTTCATTAGAATTATACACGTATTTATTAAAAACCTGTATCCTTATTTATTTATATATATATATATATATATATATATATATATATATATAAAATTTCCACAACCTCTCTCAATCCAAACTTAAAGCTTTCGTACCCATTTAATTTCCCATCACTAATCTATCTCGTATATATAATCTTCAATAGTTAGTTACTCTATGTTATGTATATATGCTTCTTTATATAAATTAATCCTCTCTAAGCACGTGATAACCTTGTTTGCACCCATAGATCTGGGAGTAGACATAAACTTGCAAGATTTTATCATCATTTATCTGATTGATTCTAAACTTGAACAGATTTCAACTTTTAGAAATTTTGTTGACTTATTCAACAGGGATTAGACATATAATGAGATTACAAAAGTATAAATAGAGAATTTTATCACTCCAATGATCCAAAATATTATCAATGAACATGATTACATTGGTATATACAAGGAGCTTCTATTTAAATTTTTAAATATATTTATTTAAAGATTAGATTAACTTTTTTATTATTTAGGTGACATTCTTTTAAATATTTTAATAATAAAAACATGTTAATCGGCATGAAATCCATCAATTTCTAATAACATCTAGTAATCACCATTCCACCTACTAAAAATAATTTAATTCTTGAATTTTTTTATTTTTTATGATTCATGTTGTGTATTATCTCTCTCTCTCACACACACACACACACATATATATATATATATATATATATATATATATATAATATGAATTTCTTTTTACAATTAATATAATAAACAATGATTAAACTCAAAATTTTAATCTTTGTTATGTAGAATAAGTTTTATCTTTGATTTGTTTTTATTGAAATTTTTTGTCCTCCCTTCAAAAACCTCAAAACCCCTCGAATTCCATTATCCTCAAACCCACACTCACTTCTTCTAATGGCGCTCAATGCTTCGCTCGCTGCTCAAAACGCATTTCCGAAATCCCAAAGATCTTTTTATGGCGAAGCTTCACTGTCTTCTTCATCCTTTGCTGGTTCTCCGCTTACACTCTCTCGCTCTTCCACTCTTCCCGGTTCGTCAATTCCGACCACATCGTCTCTATTTTTTCGGAACCGCAAATAAATAACTACAAAATAAATAAATAAATTATTAAGTAAACGAAGTCTCGTATGAATGTTTTTGTGATGTGTTGCAGGGAATCAGTTACTTTCGAGAAAGCAATTCGTGGTTTTTTCGAAGAAGATTTCGGGGCTAGAAGAGGCCATGAATATCAGAAGGTAAGCCCTTCACCTCAACCGTGATGGAATCATGCTCTTGTTTCTGTAATGTTCTAGTAGATTGAATTTGATAATTTCAGTTCATATTGTAAGGTTATAAGCTAGATTTGGAAAATTTTGTAAGGTTATAAGTTTTTACTACTTGTTTTACGTTCATAGTTTTAAATTGTGGTCAAGGTTGTGGTTTTGTCGCAGACTTTGATAATGCGGGAAATTGCAAATATGGTTGCAATTGTGGTTGCATTGTGGTCAGTGATGACTCTGAAAACTTTGATGTTGCGGCTGAAATCGCAGACACCACAAAAATGTTGTTGAAAAAGTTTATTTATGCATGTGTGCGTGTTGGCTTATTAGGGGCCAGCAAGGTGATAACAGACTAATTATATTCTATCATAAATGAAATTGAAATATGCACTACTAAAATCTACAGTAGTTGTATATGAACTAAAATGTAACTTTTTTTTTTTTTTTAAAAGACATTCAAAAGTATCACAATAAAGAGATATATCCCAATTATGACGGCACTTAGTACTTTAATGATTATTTGCAGCACACCAAAAGGTAAAATACTGTGTCTTAAACATAAGTTTGAAATAATGAACTAAGGTGAAATTTTGTGTACCAAAAGCCATAAAGCAATAAGTCATGCTAGCCAACTGAAGTCAATGTCATTGCAGTTATTCATTATACTCTGTTAATTTTTTTGAATAATCTCGTCATTCTATAAGCAATGTGTCAGATTTTTATCACCATGGTCTCTATATGATGCGCTAGTAATATCTTGTTTCTGTTTAGTATGATTGAGTTCTCAATGCACTACAATATCTACACTCTTAACTGGCTAGAAACAGAAGTGTGGAGAAAGCATGACTTTTACATAAAGAATAAAGTAATATGTGGGTTGGGGAAGTTCCAATCTACCTGAGCCTTTCTTTGAGGGATGCTTTTTTCTTTTAATCGAACCACGAATCAAAATCAATGCACCATCTATCAGTTGGGTTGAGTTAAAGCCCAAGGGTTTCATTGGTTAGCCCAAACTGATGAATTACCATCTATTATATTTTTAATTTTAGTTCATGTACTAGAAGCTGAATTGTATTTGCATGGCTACCATATTTAGGTGGTAAAATGTTTGACAGTTTTTCTTATGAGTTCTTAATTACTTAAGTGTAAATAGAATGTCTCTTGTTCACAGGTATTTGATATTGATAATATCAATTTGTAGTTCATGTATTAGTCTATTAGATATTGAATCATAAATTCATAATTGCATGGTATGTGTTATACATGGGCAATCATTTTTTTTTTTAAAGATCTTTCATTTATCAAAAAGTTTGAGAGATATTAGGATTGGGCACTTATTTCTTTGTTCTTTCTCATTTTCTACTTGACATCGAGTAAGTGTTTTATCATTTAGACCTTGGACTACAGGGGATAGATATCAAATCATCTAATTATCTTTTCTTCCCCTCATTGCTTCTTTGCTAAGCAATATAAAAGTTCTTTCTTTAAAAAATAAGCATTTAACTTCACTCTTGCATTTGCTTTCTAATAACAAAATAGAGGCTTATTGTTTATTTAGAAGTAATAAAAAAGTTGATGCAATTTTTATGTAGATTCTTACACATTGACTATCATGTAGAGAACGTGAACTTAAAGTTGTGAGAAAGGTTAAGAAAATGCCTCCATTAAGGCGCATGAGAGTATCACCGCGTCTCCTTGTCCCTGATCACATACCAAGGCCTCCTTATGTAGGTTCAGATATGCTTCCAGAAATTGCTAGTGAGCATCAAATACATGATTCTGAAGGTATAGCTAAGATGAGGGCTGCATGTGAGCTTGCAGCACGTGTCTTAAACTTTGCTGGAACTTTGGTTAGGGTAAAGTTTCCTCCTATCATAATTCCTTTGTGGTGTTCATTTTCTCTTGCAATATCATTATTTATTTATTTCTTTATAAGCTCTTTTGGACAAATTTCTTTGTACGGGACATTTACCATGTATTAGTGTTTGCTTTATTAGACATGATATGTAGGGCAATGGTTTCTTCTTACCCTTAGATGCATTTTTCTCTTTCTGTTGGAGTTATTAACTAAATTAACCATAGCTTTTGGTTAATAGTGTTAGTTAGTTGGTTATTGGGAAAGATTAGTGGGTGAATTAGGTGACGTGTCTAACGCACTAACTACTCTTGGTGGTGGGTCATGGGTGAAAATGGTAACTAGCAGGTTATGGGTGGGTGATTGATGTGAATCCGTGGTGGGTGGGATCACCTTGATGAGTTCATAGAATGAAGTTGATTTTTTTAGTTTTCTTTTAGAGAATGATATTGACGCCACATTTAAGAAAAATGTGAGAAGGTGAGTGATAAGTCATAGGTTTGATCGCTACACTCAAAGATTGATAATATCATATTTAGTTCTTTATGTAAGAACTAAGAGAAACTTTCACAATAGTGAGAAAACTCATTTTGATTAATTTCAAATCTGCCTTGGAAGCTTACAAGAGGGTCCTATTTATACAAAATACCTTCTGGAGTACATTTCCACTAGTACTTATTTTCCCACAAGCATTAGATCCCCACTATCTTGTGCTTCCCACCAAGTATTAATTGTCCACTAGGAAATGCTACCCCATTAATCATCACAATGACATTTAAATCCTACCTAGAAAAATATTGAAAGACATTTCAACTAATTACATAGAAAATAAATACATAAATTCCTAAATAATTAGAAAATGAGTCTGATTCATTTTTTAGCCCAAAATCTATGTAATCCAACCAAATAAACTCCAACCCACAGATGCATCTTGATTATTGAGTGTTGGACTTATTTTGCTCTTCAAAGTAACGGTAGTTCTATGAATGTGCACTAATAGAACTGGATCCTCTTTAATTTGAATCTCCAGGGTTAAGCTATGAAAAGTCTTTTTGTTGGACTTTGGTTGATTCCTATCATTCCCTCCCTCTTGAAAAGACTAAATAAGGCCTTCCTATTTGACTTGTGATTTTTGTGCATAAATTGGATGTAATAATTTCATATGTCTTTTCATATTTTCCAGGTTAGATTTTAGTGTCTTTTAACTACCTAATCCATTATGATTACTAGTAGGTCTTAATGAGTCATTGCGATGGTTAGTGACAATAATAACTAGTGAGATATCAATGCTTAGTGGGGAGCACTTGGTAATGGAAAATAAATGATAAGTGGGAAATAATTGCCTAGTGGAAAATTAATGCCTAGTGGGAATTGCACTACATGTACTCCAATGGGTGTTTTGCTTAGCCTTTAAATAGGAACTTCTTGTAAGCTTCCCATATTTAAGATTAATCAAAATATGAGTTTTTGCTCTAATGCGAGGGTTTCTCTTAGTTTTTAGATAAAGAACTAAATATGATTTTATCAATCTTTGATTGTGGCGATTAAATTCATGACTTATCACTCACCTTCTCAGCCCTTTTTTAAGTGGGTCGTCAATATCCTTCTCTAAAAGAAAACTAAAAATTCAATTCCCTTCTCTATACATACGCGCACACACGCACACAGACATATATATTCATTACACCAAAACTGTTGCCAATTGGAAGTGTTCATCTGCAATCAGTTTTCTATTAATTTGAAAGGAGTGTGAAGTTCACATCTATGAACAAACTTACTTATCATACACTTGTTAGCTTTTGGTTGAATTAATGAATGCAGAAATTTGAGATACATACTCAGATTGTCTACATACATCCTATTTGTGTCTTAAAATATGCTGGAAATATAGAGTTTAGGTAGAGAGAAGGAAGATAAGATAATAGACTTTTAGCATTATGATATATAGATTGATAGATAAAATACCATTCTCTAACTTAATGCTCCTTTTTATACTAATAATTAGGTCAAACACTAGCAGTACAAGTTCAAGTCCAAGACTGCTAAGTGCTAAATAATATGATTACTTATTCAAATATTCTCGATAAAATTAAATACACTGGATCCAGTGCATTAGTGCTTGGTAACCTATATTCATAACCCAACATTTTATATTTTGGGTCTGGTATGATAATTTACTTTGTGGTGCTATTTTAATTTAATCTTGGTTTATACTGTCAGCCTTCGGTAACAACCAATGAGATTGATAAGGCAGTGCACCAGATGATAATTGACGCTGGTGCTTATCCCTCACCCCTTGGTTATGGTGGATTTCCAAAAAGTGTGTGCACATCAGTTAATGAGTGCATGTGCCATGGAATACCTGATTCTCGGCAGTTACAGGTTTTACAAGTCTTTATTGTTACAAGCCTTTATTGCTATTTTTAAGTTCTAACTTTATCTTTGGTATACATTTTGCTCTTGACTGATGACAATAACCTCTTTTTGCAGAGTGGTGATATTATTAACATTGACGTGACAGTCTACCTGAATGTATGCTTCTCTCTTACTAAAATTTTATCTTGGTTCAAGTGGTCACAAGTATAGGTGTATTGTCAGTGTTATTTATATAATTATGTGGAGCTGTCTTATAAATTTCAGTTCCTCTCAATTCTTTTTCAGCCTTTCCTTTTCCATCTTTGTCTTATTAAGGCATGCTGCTAAAATTTTTAGTTATTAGGGTGCCTCTTGTACCAGAAGTTGGTTTACAGCTTCTTTCTCTGTCACTCTTTCAATGCAAACTTGCTTTAACCAGAAGAAAATATGTATCAGCTATGGATAAACACGCTGCTGCAGTGTTTCCAAAAGCTATAAGAAGCTAGTCATTGCTACTTTGCTGATTGTCAATCAGTGACAGTGGTCAATTTTTTTGACATGATTTATGCCAATTATCATTTTGTATTAACTTGTATTAATTTTTCATCAGTTTTCCGCCAAAAAAATGATATTTAAGGGAAATGATAGTTGAGTTGTTATGATAATTGAGTCAGACAAGAGCCTCTCTTTCCCAGTCCATTTGAGAAAGCATGAACATGGTTTTAATTATAATCTGCTCAAGAACCAGCTGGATAGGAATTATTACCATGCTTCTGTCAAAATTATGAGTATTTAATTTGTGGATATAATTTCACATGATATATTTTTAGGATTTCTCTCATGCATATTGTGTGAATTAATTTATGATACTCAGTATGACAGTTACTTCTTTTTCTTTTTTTTCATTAATTCATATTGCGTTATTTATCTCATTAATACTGTGGTCGATTTATATTGGATTTTGGCTACCATGCTAGTTACTAATATTCTCTGTATGATGTTTATCCCTTTTAGTGTTAATGACTAATTAAATGAATCCCTTCTACATGCCATGGTAGGGATATCATGGAGACACATCAAAGACATTTTGTTGTGGGGAAGTCAGTGATGAACTGAAAAATCTTATTAAGGTATATATTTGTCAGCTGATTGTGGGGAAAAAGAAACTTTGCTGTGTTATTAATTTGATTGTGCTAGTGCGGGCAATATACTTTATTTACAAAGTATTACTTTCTTTATATATTTGTTTTTTTCACCTAATATTAAATTTTACTCTTCATTACTTAAATTCAGTTGTTCAGTTATTTCAATTATTCATTGAGTAAATCCTTTATTTGTTGGAAGGTAAGTGAAGAGTGCTTGGAGAAGGGAATAGCTGTATGCAGGGATGGTGCTCTTTTCAGGAAAATTGGAAAGAGAATCAGGTAAATTATTTCTTGCATTATAATCAAATAAATGCCTACTTGTTTGTAAATTTACTACTGCTGACATTGATCATGCCTTGCATTTGAAACTTGGTTTCTGTAATTTGTTGAAATGATTGCAGCATTCCAATTGAATGAACCTGTTAACATTACCTGGATTGCGAGTTATTCTTCCTATAACAAGTTGCTAGAAAATACACACACACACACATATAGTTTTTATTGTATATATTACTCGGGAGACTCTTAGGTGGTGTTTGGTATCCGGAATCTATTTAACTGATATTCACGAGAATGTGTTTCTAGGGAACGCGTTTCCTTGGTAACTTGTTACCCATGTTTATTACTAAGTAACTTTCTTGGGAATCTTTTTATTTAGTCCCATTCCCATGTTTGATATTATAAAAAATTATCCATGCAAAATCCTCATGATATTTCTGTTTCTGTGTAGTCTCCCATACTCATGATTTTGAATTTTTCTACTTTCATTTTTTGAGTTAAAGTTATTAATTATGCATCTTTCTATTTCCAGGATCTTCATAAAATTATTGTCCATGTTAATTGATGATGTGATCTATAATTGATGGCTTCTTATATAAATTTTTAAACATTTTCTTTTCTTTTGGAACATTATCTCAGTGAGCATGCTGAAAAGTATGGCTATCGTGTAGTGGAGCGTTTTGTTGGGCATGGTGTGGGAACAGTGTTCCATTCTGAACCAATTATTTTACATCATCGTAAGTGACCAATCAACTTGTATAATTTCTTCACCATATTGTTTTTTCAATCGTGATATGATTCTCTAAAGTAACAGCACATTAAGCTGCAAATTTATTGCTTGGTTTTTCTATGATTATATGCTAATAATTGCTACTTAACTGGATTGTTCATGATAGAGTTTTCACCTATGGGTGTTGTTGGGATTATGAAAAATCAAACCAAACTGGTAAGAATGGAAACAAGGCAATTAAATAGCGAAATAGAGTACATGCATTGAATTAGTGGGCGACAAATAAAGTAGTGGAATAATCAAATAGGATAAGTTCACAAGTGTTTCTTCAATTCCTTTTCATTTAACAATGGTATGCTATCTATGACTTCTATTTTTTCATGAGAATTAGAGAGAGAAAACTAATAAATAATGAATTGTTGAATCATGTGAATCCATTCACATGTTTCATTTATGTATCACATATCAAATTGTAAAATTCTGATAATATAGTGAAAACCATTGATGCAACTTCACCCAACAGTTTAAGCTTTTGGGATAGACCTGCCCTGTCCCTCCTCTGTTCCCTCTTGATTTCTTTGTATGCAGAGAGGGTTTTGGTGGTAGGAGGGATTCTTTATTAGTATTATGTTTTTTCTTACAAACTTCTAATTTTATACATTGCTTATCAGGCAATGACAAGGGTGGTTGTATGGTTGAAGGTCAAACTTTTACAATTGGTAAGTGCATTGTTAACTTGTACCAAGAATCTGTGGTGATAATTGCTACATTGCTATACTGCTTCAAATATCATTCTGTGGCGTGTCTAGAACATTTGGAGTTATTGATAAGTGGTTATCCCGCTCATAATCTATGTAGTAATTTGAATTGATTCCTTTTTTTGGAATACGATATATGCAGGAAATTCCCCTTGTTAGGGGATCTGTTTGGTTTAAGGAAATGTATTTGTTTCTGTTTTTGGTTTTTATTTAATCAATCAGTAGGTCCTTGAACTATTTAGAAATTTTTAATTAGGTTACTAAACTAAAAAAGTTGTAGTTTGGTACTTGATCTTGGAATTTTTTTGTTATTGGGTCCATGGAATTAGTTTATATGGTGGGTTGAAACTGCCCAAAATGATAATCTGTTACTGTTTTAAAACCCCTAGGGACTCAATTACAAAAATTTACAAGATCAAGGACTACTTAGTTACCAATTTTTAAGTTCGGGAACCTAATTAAAAATTCTCAAATAGTTCAGAGACATTAATTTAATCTTTTATTTTCACTTGGAGTCACAAAAATGCCCAAAATTTTTTTATTTCCACTGTCAAGAGTTATTCTGTCTTTTTTCTTCCTGAGGGTGGTAAAGCATTTTGTTGAGATTCATCATCTGTTCTACTTCTACATCGTTACAAAAAATGCTACATCATAGTTCATCACCCGAATTGTCCTTGTGGCATAATTTTGTGGTTTTTTATATCCCCACCTCTCCTCCAGACTATATTAAGATTTGATATTCCGTTATGAAAGTAAGCTAATGCAGATGTGATGACAACCATGTTTGTGCTAGGCTTCCTCAACACATGTGACCTTTATATCTATGAATATCCAAATGAAAATAATATTTCTAACTCATCTGTCATTTGATTTTAAATTAATGCTGGTTCGGAGTTCCTATTGGAAGTGGATTTTTTTATTTGTGCGAATTGCCCTCTTTATTGGTCAAGCTGGGTGTTTAGTCTTGAAATTGAATGATTCCTAAGAGTTCTGCCTAAATTGCAGAGCCTATTCTTTCGATGGGAAGCATTGATTCTGTTACATGGCCAGACAACTGGACAACACTAACAGCTGATGGTAGTCCGGCTGCACAGTTTGAGCATACCATTTTGATAACTAGGACTGGAGCTGAAATTCTGACTACATGTTGACATGGTAATTTTTTTTAATTTTTTTTTATTATTATTGATCATATGTAATGAAATCTGAATAGTGTCTAAGTTGTAAATATGTGCCGTGAAATCAATTTGCTTCTGGAAGATTATGCTTGCTCAGGCAAGTTAAGATTGCCTTCAGGAGCTGTATACCAAATTCTCTGGTGCGTAGATTTTTCATATATGATGGCACCAGATATAGAGACAACGATTCAGCAATGCATATTTCTGTTGGATAATACTTAGTTATGACAATGCATTCAGAGAAGTCTTCTCAGATAACTGTCAAATTGAATGTTGAAATATATTGGTAGTCCAATTTAGTTTCCAAGAATAGCTTTGTTATTGTTAGTTGGCATTGTCTAATTTTATGCTTGGAAGTTATTGGAAAGAGTTTAAGCTGAGCTTTCATATTAAGTGGTCATACTTTAGCCATGGGAATACATGATAAAGCTGAACTAGGTGAAGATTCTTGCGATCATCAAAAACAAAATATGAAGTTTCTTGAATTAGATTTCAGATCAACATACTACTGCGTCTTCGAATCAGCAAAGCTCAATAGCATAAATTATGATATTCTATCAACTTATCACATGGGATTCGGTTGGCAACAAATTAAATATTTTATTTATTTTAAGTTGCATATCTTATTTTATTCCCTTTTTATTAACAATTTACAGTAATTAAGGACAACCTATGTCCTATTGAATAACTACCAAATATGTTGACATTTAGTTGCATTTCAGCTTAAAGAAATATGAAAACAAACCCAAGTGCCGTGTTATGTTATTTTATGTACGAACAAAATATTAGAATAAAGAATAGCAGCCCTACGTGTGAAGTGTCCTACATTTTATTTTAGATTGACTAGTAAATACGGTCGCTTGCACGTACATTAATTATTTTGCCAGATTCTTTATCAAAAAAGCGTTCATTTAACTAGTTGGCTGGGAGGAAAGAACTCAGCAGATGCCAAGTTTATTATTTTTATTGTTATTATCATTATTATTTTATACATGTGTAAAGGACAGGGAAATAAAAATCATTGAAGATGGTAAAAAAGAAAAAGTAGTTCCCATTTGGGATAAGAAAGCGCTAATAGGTCTCATTTGCTAACCTTACCGACCACTTTCGTTTCACATCACATAATACATCCACGTGTTAAAATAAAAGTATCATATAATATTTTTTTTCCATTTTATAAAGATCCTTTGACGAGGCGTTCATCACCATCAATGGCTTCCATGAGCTCTCTCAAAATGATTTCTTCACTCAAACTCTCTCATTCAAGCTCTATCTCTCCTCTTCAGTCGAAAAACCAAGTAGGTTCTAGTCTCTTTCAAACCTTCCAACCCAAAACTTTGAAATTCTCAGGTACCTCACTAGTATCTACAACCAGAAGTACAAACCGCAAAACCACTACTGCTTTCTTCTTCAACGACCAAAAGCAGCATAAAGAATCTTCAAAGCCAGGTAAGCGCTTTACAGATCCCTTAGCTATATCATCTACAGAAAACCCACTTTTGAATGGCTCTGCTAATGTAAAAAATCACAATTAACCTCATAGTGACCTCTTTGAGTAGCATTTTCTAACCATATTTTGTATAAAGCTAGTATTCCTACTTAATAAATTTGTTCATTTTTCTAGCCAAAGTCCAAGAACTATTTGTCTATGAGATCAATGAACGTGACAGAGGCAGTCCTGCATACCTTAGGCTAAGCCAGAAGCCAGTTAACTCCCTAGGAGATTTAGTGCCATTCAGCAACAAGATATACTCTGGAAACTTGGAAAAGAGAATAGGGATAACTGCAGGCTTATGTGTGCTCATACAACATGTTCCTGAGAAAAAGGGTGACAGATATGAGGCTATTTACAGCTTCTACTTTGGAGACTATGGTCACATATCAGTGCAAGGAGCTTATCTCACATACCAAGACTCATATCTAGCTGTTACAGGAGGCTCTGGAATCTTTGAAGGTGTTTCTGGACAAGTGAAGCTCCAGCAACTTGTGTTTCCATTCAAGCTGTTCTACACTTTCTACTTGAAGGGTATTCCTGATTTGCCAGCTGAGCTACTTGGGAAGCCTGTTGAACCTTCACCAAATGTTGAACCATCTCCAGCTGCAAAGGCTGCTGAGCCTCATGCCTCTTTACCAAACTTCACCAACTGATGCTGCAATTGGGCCCCTTTTTTTTCAGAAAATTTTAATTTTGAAACCAAAATAAAAGTCTAGTTGTTCCATGTTGACTATATGATTCTGGAGATGTATTAGATGTACAACATAATTTGAGTTACATTTGTGCCCATCTAAAGTCAAATTTTCAATGTCACTTGATCAACTGGTGTGAAGTTGTTTTACTTTGACTAGTGGTATCAAATTTGAGTCATAAACATGTAACTGCGTTAAATATTTAGAAGAGTTTTATCACTTACAGTGATTTTACCTAGTTGGTTCGAAAATGATTATCCCGTGTGGAAGATACATGTATTCTTTTAGAAAAATAGAATTAATTAGTTTTTTTTTATCAACGAGTACGTAGATCTGTAAAGTTATTTTAATTCAATCAATAGGATTGAGTTTTAAGTCTTGATATGCAACTGTGTTAAATATGCAAAGTTCTGTCACCAATGATCATCTTATGTGATTGATTCAAACATGATTAATAAATGTTTTTTAAAAATATTAAAATTAGTTTTTCTCCAATTTTCTTTTTCTAGACAAACTAAATAAAATTACAAAGACGTTTACCATGGCGAAGCATGATTTGAGCATAAAATTGATTGATATTTCAAACCTGATCATAATAAAATTATTGAAAGATTCCATTTCTATCTTCCGGGGTGCCCCTTATAGGATGAAATTATTCGTTCATGTTGTTGGACTTAAAATAAGCAATGCTTTGACTGCACATTCTTCAGTTGATAGTAACTGCAAATGCTATAAAAATCTTATTCAAGTGGAGAAACGTGGTGGGGGCATACTTTTAAATGTGGAGTAACACGTGGGATATGGCTGTGACAAACAACTTTGATAAAAGTTAAAGGGAAAAAGACATATAAGGTTTTCAATAAATAATTAAGTTGGATAATCGTTGTAAGATTTAAAAATCATTGTATATAGTTGACTATTTATGTGGACAATGCATTAATTCATTCTATTAAATGTAGCAATTTTATCTAAAACAATTTCAATGTAGGTGGTTTACAAATGATAAATTTGAATTTAATATCTGAAATGAGACATGGGCAATGGTTATTATCAACTACGTGCGCCCTTATAATCTTGTCAGAACTTAGGAATCTCCTCTAGCCTTAGACTAGATCTGAATCTGAAGCCACCCCCCAATCATCAACGAACAACCACTCTCTTCGAAAAATACTTGATGTATGCTTTAACCCCTGGTGATTATTAATTTATTTTTACGATTCGTTTGTGATTGGAAATGGGTTTAAGAAACGAAATGAAAGATTATGAATTCGAATTTTCCTTACTAATTATTTAATAAAAATATTTAATATTTGTTAAGGATAAATAATTTTTTTTTCATTCAAAACAAGTTTTCATCCATACTTTTTCTCTTTTTAAAAAAGAGAAAAAAATCTCTAACTTTTTTTTATACAATGGCTTTATTTTTATGTTTATATATAAATTCAATTTCAATATATTTTATATTACAATATGGATGGTCATAGATATAAAATATAATTTACATTATAAAAACATCCATTTTTACATACCTTTATTATTGTATTATGCTGGTTGACGTCTATCACCTCATCATTTAAGAGTTATGACATTAACTGGACATAAGATCGACTTATATTAAATCAACATTTTAAGAATTAACATTCAACACATGATTCAGAATATGCATTACCACTAACCCTCTTAGGTGATCATTGTTGAGTCAGGTCAACCACAGTAGTTAGCGTGTGCGCACCTATAAATCTGGTTGGACACACTAACTTATTATTATCTTATGGCTTCCTTCACAGGAGACATCTCTCAACCTATAAATAGGAGGTTTACTCCGGAAATAGCTCGAGACTTTCTTATCATTCTTATTCTTACTCTGGAACACTTCTTATATTCAGATACTAACTTAAGCACAAGTACCACCTCCTTTCACGACGACAACTATTGCGAGGAGCTCAAGCAATCACTTGGGACAAACCTTTCGAGCCGAAAACTACACCTCGGAGCCGAAAGCAATCACTTCATTTGAAATTATGAAAAACATGTTTTTTTTTTTTTTTAATTTCTATACCTTTGATCATTTGTTCTAAATTAAAAAAGGAAGCTCAAAATTTTCTTCTTAACTTTTCTATAAAAAATGAAATTTTTTATACAAAATAAATTTTTTAGAAAAAATATAAAAAAAGAATATTAACAATTTTTTATTAATTAATAATCACATTTTTATTAAAATTATATTGAAATAATTTATTTTTAGCAATAATAAATTATTACTTTTTCTATACTTTTTTTAATTTTAGAGAATTAACAAATTAGAATTACTTTTTTTTTCAATAATTAAGTTTATTAATAATTATTAAATAAATAATTTTAAAAATATTTGAATATATCATAAATTTTTTTATTATTAATGAAAAATAATAATTTTACTTTAGAGGTTTACATATTTGCATTTAGGGATAAAATAGAACTTATGATTAACGTAATGTATGATCTGCCCTATTTAAAGTGTCATCTAACCGATTCATTTAATGGAAGGGTTAGATTTAGGTCTTCAAAAACTATTTAAAATGATCAAACTTAGGCATGTAAAAAAATTCATTACGCATGATAAATTATTATTATTATTTAAATATTATAAATAATTAATGTATACATGAGCCTATTCTTTTTTAGTAATTACAAGACATGAAGTCCATTACCCGCCTCCAAAACAGTAGCTATGGGCGCCCACTTTTCAAAAGTGGTGTAGGTGAAGGGGCGCTCAAGTACGATGGTCCTGTTGGTAGTGTGCTCAAAACGAGTCTTCGCATCTTCGAGTGCGAAGCGCTGAGCATCAATAAGATTTCTCTCACTGATTTGATGAATGTGAGGGGTTGAGGAACCAACATCAGCGAGATGTTTACTTCTCTTTAGTCTGTTCATATGTAGAATGAACAAAAGAGAAGCCAATTCAAAATAATAGAGTGGAGGCAGTATAAATAGGATCAATAACAAGCATCAATTAATAATTGGTGCTCATGTTAATGATCAAAGATGCACTAAAATGCATTTTGATGCAAATAATCAAGGAGGGAGGCATACATGTGTATTCATGGCATGAGAAAGTTAACCTCAATGTATAGATGCAACTAACATATAAAAAGCAAGTATTATGTGCATCAAAAACATTAATCAAGCGTAAACATGGCCAAGTCGTGCGAGTTTTCTAGTGAATTCGCGCGAGTTTTCCTTCAGAATAAAGAATTTTCAAAACTATGTATCCAACTCGCGCGAGCTTGCTAGCGAAGTCGTGCGAGTTGGGTTCTGAAGCATGAAGAATACAAAGAGTCATCCAACTCGCGCAAGCTTGCTTTGCAAATCACGCGAGTTGCGCTCGATAATTACCCAAACTTGATTTTTCACTCAAACTCATAATGCAACATGTTTTTCATATAAAGTAAGTCAAAATGAACATGCAACATTCAATTTTAATCGGTAAATCCTAACCCTAGCAGTTATTTTATGCAAAGTATGTTCAAGCACTCAGAGAACCAAAAATGGCATTGCAAGACAATAAATAAGAATGTTAAGAGCAATAATAGACCAAGAGGGTTTCGTTAGATTCCTTGAAAAGTTGAGTGATGAAGAGAGAGTGAAGTTTTGTGCTTAGGGTTTAGAGAAAGTTCAAAGAGAATGAGTGTAGGGGGAAGAATGCTCTTAGAATGAAAACTGAAAGTGTACATATCTATCCCCTTTCCCACGTTTATATTTTAAAATTTCCCCCCTTTTTTGACTATCGTGCTCAACTCGCGTGAGTTGGAGTTGAGTGAAACTCAACTCGTGCGAGTTTAGTGTGTAGAGAAAAATAAGTTCTTCTCTGTAAGGCCAACTCGCGCAAGCTGATGGGTAAGTCGCGCGAGTTCATCTGGCAGAGAGCACCTTAGTGAATACTAGAGGGGTAACTCGCACGAGTTAACGGGGAATTTGCGCGAGTTGACTTGGCAGAGAACAATTTTTCAAAAATTTAAGCATGAACTCGTGCGAATTGGTAAAGAGTTCGCGCGAGTTGCTCTTTGCAAGTCTCTAACTTAGAAAATTTTGAGGTTTTATGATGCGTATCTTATGGTTGCTCTTTCCTAGATTTTTGCATAAGTGTTATGACTCTCTACAAACACTAAGACTCAGTTAGTTCAATAAAAAAGAAAGAAAAAGAAAAATCAAAAGGAAAAGGTTAGAGAATTCGGGTTGTCTCCCGATTAGCACTTTGCTTTCAAGTCCCTAAGTTAGACTGAACTATGGTTCAGATTGGGCAACACAATGGGATGGAGTTCTTGAGCTCATTATGGTCTCCATCATCAGGTGAGTTAAGGTGATGTCCAATTGAAATGGCTTTCTCCAAATTTGGAGTTGCTCTAAACTTCACTTGGAATTCATGGTTATCCTTCAAAAATTTTGTAGAATTTACAAGGGAATGATGCATACCTTTGTTGTTACAGTTGTGCAGATCTTGTTCCAAATCATATTCCCACAATACCTTTACCGGTTTTTCATATTTTGCATTTTTCATATCTAGATCATTATGGTTTAATGCTAACCATAAGATTATATGCACATTGGAAGGTCCAAATTCAAATGAGTAAGGTCTTGATTTTTTATTGACTTTTCTCCTTTGACTTTGAGACTCATTCCTTGACTTTGACTTGAGGATTGACCTCCTCTTTTAGCTTATACTTGGAGAGATTGTTGATCTCTTGGAGATAGTCCTCCATCAAACCCTCCTTCTTGTGGCTAACTTGTTTTCAAGTTACCTTATCGAAGATCAAGCAAACATTATCAAATTTAACATTTAATAACAAGATGTTTTTCCTACTAATATCAATAACAAAATCTAGAGAAGTATAGGAAAAATTTAAATGATTTTCCATGGAATGACGAGAACTCCAACGAGTTCCTAGTTCCTTCTTAAGGTGTGTAGATACTAGTCCTTTGTCAATTGTGGAATCAACTTGGTTGAAACTCTAGTTTGAGATTTTTCTTTTAGATGTAGAAATTTGTGATGTTCCCTCCTTTTAAACTCTCTCTTCCACCTGACAAGTTATTCAACATCAAAAAGATAAAAATGGTTAGATTCCATCAAGAGTTTCAATTCAAAATTTCCAAGCACTTTTCAAGGCCTAATGCCTTGAGAATCTATTTTGTCACAAATGGTGTTATGCATAATAGAAATAGTAGGATAAGTAAGAGTTAAAGAAGCCTCCCTTTTGGATAATTCAAAATTTCCATGTACTTCATTTCCTTCACTTATGTTGTTTCATGGTTCTTTTATGCACAACTTCTCACTTGGCCCTAAAACTCAAAATTTCTTGAAAGTGAAACATTTAGCCATCTCTCAAGGTGTTCCAGGCCATGTATCCTTCACGGCCTTGCACACTAAAACGTCATTTGGTTCGGTCATACTGTTAGACTTAAAGCTTGAAGACGCTTAAAGTTGACCATTTGTGTTTTGCTTTTGATGTTTTTAACTTTTGGTTTTCTTATATGAAGTGTATTAGGTCATTTTTAAGTGTATTGATTGTTTAGATTAGGTTGTGTTTGTGTTTGATCGTGTTGACAATACTAGTTGCTTAAGTGAGTTCATTTCTTGAGTTGGAATCTTGAGTTTGGCTCAGTAATCAACTACCATGGGTTGGTAATGGATTACCAAGCCTCTATAGATTCAAATCATGCATTTCCCTCTAGTTTTTTTTTTTTAAAATAAAATACGAGTTAATAGATTACCAACTAAGGTAATAGATTAAATTGGTTTTTGGGTAACCAACTAAAGTAATAGATTACCAAAAATGGTAATAGATTACCACAAATTGATAATAGAGTAGAAATTCTTGATTTGCCACTGTAGTAATCAATTACCACACAAGTGATATAAGTCTTCCATGGAAGTTTTAATAATTTTGTCCAATCTTCACTTCTCAAGCAATGAACTCCATGGATTAAATGATAGGTTGCAGAATTAAGAAATCAAATAAGAAGAATTTAGAAAATGAAAAGGTTAAGAAGATGATAGAGCGTCATGCATAGCAATAAGCTTAAGGTATAATCGCATCGCCACATGAAAAATACATCATGATAAGACTCAATAAGGTACACTCAAGAAACCTAGAAGATAATCCTCTCTTTGAAGCAAAAACTTTTTTCATAAATTTGAATTTTTTTTTTCTACATTTCAAATTTTTAGTCTTTATACTAAGAAGGTGGTGGAAAGTTTGAATTAAGTGCCAAACTAAGATCAATTTTTGATCCTTGGATGATTAATGGAATCAACGTCTCTTAAGCCTCTTAAGAAGCAAGCAAACTGATCACCATTATCACCTTAGGATTAAGACTTAATCTAATGGTTTTAATTCAAATTAAGGAGGCATGATACTTGTGACTCAAGTTTGAATCCCCACCTCTTGATGAGATCTAGATCATAAGTTTGAAATTCACTCTTGAGTGGTATGAGACTTGTGACTCAAGTTTGAATATTAAACCTTTGATGAGATCTTGATCAAGAGGTCTATAATCACTCTTGAATTGGTGCCAAAAGCATGCATTTTGGATTCAAACTCCTTCTTTGGATGGAGATCCAATCTAAGGGCTAGAATTTGAATTGAGTTAGTGAAATTTCCACTAACTTCCCTCCAAAACTCTCTCCACTCTCTCTAAGGAAAGTGTGACCACTCTCTCTCAAAAAGCACATTAAATTTGTTCCTAAAAGCTATTACAAGATAATGCCCAAATTAAAGTCTTAGAACAATTACATAATTGAAAGAAAACTACTAATAGACCTAAGCATTTAAACATTCACTGAAAATTTCCGGCAACATTCCAACATTAACTTGAATCTCATTTTCCTACTACATGCAGTCCGAACTGAGCTTTGGTGTCTTCATAGCTTTTATAGCCCTTGAAGTCTTCTTTAATTTGACACCAAGAACAGCTCAATTAGAATTGTGTCGCTCAAGTTATACTCTAAATACTAAACCTGGTCAGATATTAAAAAACATAACAAATTTTATTAGAAGCTCAATTTATTAAAAAGTAAAGTTGAAGAGGTTTTTGAAGATAATCGATTACTAGCTTTCAGTAATCGATTACCTTTAATCAAAACCATCTCTTGATTGCCTAAAATGTGTTTTAAATGTTTTCTATATATAACCCCTTGTTTTAAAACTTAAAAGACAATCTTTAGAAAAAAGAAGGAACATTCTTACACTGTGATATTCGTTCTAAAACTGAGTTTTTGTTTTACACCAAGAATATCCTTCAAGAAAATCAAAGTTTTCAAAGAAAAGTTTCTTAAAGGCAATCATGATTGGAGTTTGATGGTTGGTAATGTCTTTATGTTTTCTTTGTAATCGAAACTACACAATCAGGTGTTTTCTTAACTGATCTTTTGTATTCATTTTGTTTGTGTTGATTACTCTAAGAGAGATGTTTCTCTAGGAAAGAGTAAAGGTACGTTTGAGAAAGGTTTCTCAAAGGGTGTTTGTTTTCTGAAAGGGTGTTAGAAACTGTAGTGTTCTTGGAGTTACCAAGAGCGAGAAGAAATGTTCTTTGGGTTAAAGAACATTGTGTACATGTGGCTTTGATTTCGTTTTTGTGTTGCTTGTGCAGTGTGATTGTAAAGAACACAAAAGGGGTCATAGTGGAAACAAATTGCTGTAGTTGCTGAGTTAAGACCGAATGTAGGCCGAACATCGAACCAGGATAAAATCTCTTGTGCAATTTTTCTCTACCTTTATCTCTTTTACTATATGTCAATTCGTTTATCAAGAAGTCTGAATTCAATTGTAATTGACTTGGTAATAGACTTAAAACCATAAGAGAAGTGAAAGAAAAAGGCAAAGGGGAAACCATTATTCATCTAGGAAAAGTGGTGGGGAAGTAGATAAGATAAGGAGTATGCCTTTGGAGCCTTTGATGAAGAGAGGAGAGGAAAGGAAAGGCATGACCGAAACATATACCATAGTAGAAACCCACACACACCTAGAAGAGTCTTTGGTGATGATGAACTAAAAGTTATGAAAGAAAATAAGAGGTTTGAATGTGAGTTTAAAGAGGAAAAAACTAGAGTGGAAATAAAAAATCAAAGAGTTTACATTAATTTAATAAAGGAATTGGATATGCTAGAAAGAGAAGAACATGAAAGGAGAAAAAGAAAAGATAGAATTTTGAGAGAGGAAAAAGAGTTGAGGGAAAAAGATCTAAAAGAGAAAGAGTTGAAAAAAAAAGAGTTGAAAGAACAAGAGAAGAAAGAAAGAAAATTGAGAGATGAGCAAGAGAAGGAATTGTGTGATACTTTAGTTGTTTGTACTAATCCTTGCTTTATTTTTGATGATTCTCATTTGAAGGATGATGTAGAAATGATACCAAAGGAAGAAATACAAGATAACAACTTCTTGTGTGAGGATGTGGAAGAGATAGAACTCAAAGTACATAGTGAAGATATTTGTGACATTCCTTACAAGAATCCTTTTACCCTAGTACCTAGTGGTGAATTGTTTATAAAGTTTCCATGGATCACACATCATGAACAAAATAAAGCACCCATGGAATTGGAGCAACCACTAGATTTGTTTGTGACTTGATACTCATTCTACTTGTAATTTGAATAATATTAAACATTTCACACCAGACTCTTTTGGCATTAAACCTTGGATCATGATTGAGTTTGCTAATTTGAACCTTTTAATTGTTCCTAATGACCTTTGTTCTCATGATGTTCAATATCTATCTAGGTTGTTGGAAGAGTTAAAGAAGGAGGGCCAAATACAAACTTCCACACATTATAAAGGACTGATATTTATCCCTATGGATCATAGTTATGCATTTATGAACTGTTTAAATTTTTCCTTTACTCTATTACATTGTGTCAATAATATTAGTAACCAAAACATGTTGTTGAATGATTGAGATTCAAGTAAAGTAGGAAAATTTTACAAATTACATAGGTGTTTGATTTGGAAGCATAAATTATTTTTATCACCTTGTGTTAACTATAGAATGCAATCATATCTACACATTAAATCATTTGCATTGAATGTTATATGAAATAATTTACATCTTATTGTAGATGATTTTTTGGTATTTGATCTGAGTAGTCATTTTGATTGTAGGTAAGAACCTAAGGCCACTTGAGGACAAGTTGGACACAAAAAGGAGAGTTTGATGGAGGACCAACTCCAAAAGTGTTACAAGCAAACTTGAAGGAATGCTTGAAATTGTCCCAATTTTCATTCTTCAATTAGTATCTCCACGAAATGAATGTGATAGCTTGCTGTTGTAGGTATACATCAATTGTTCGATGACAAAGGTTAGGGTAGACTAAGTCGTAGTCGACTAGTGACATTTGGGCTGTTACACTCTTAAGTAGAAATAGTTGCACCCTGACTAACAGCTATAACTTTTGGTCTAGTGGTAAGTGCTCGATTCAACACTTGCGGAATACACACTAAATGAATCAAGAACAAGAAGAAAAGATAAAATGAAAGAGGTTTAGCAGGAGAAGGCGCCATGCATAAGCAATAAACCAAGTGAGGAATTTCCACAAGGAGGAGTCTCCATTGATAAGATTCTAAGGTTCTAAGAGAAAACACTCTAAAAAATTAGCAATTTGCTAAATTCAATAATTTGAAATTTCATCAAAAGTGTTTACAATTAAAAAATTCTCCTATTCATACTGGCCTAGGTGGTGGCAAGTTTGAATTAAGGTGTCAAACCAAGATTAACTCTTGACCCTTGGATTAATGATGTGATCAACGCTCCTTAAGCCTCTTAGGAAGCAAGCACACGAATCACAACCATTACCATAGGATTAAGACTTGATCTAGTGGTCTTAATTCAATTTAGAGAGGCATGAGACTTGTGACTCGAGTTTGAATCTCCACCTGATGGAGGAGCATCTCCAAAAGCCCAACAAACTCTCTAAGTCAAAGCTAGAGGAGGAGGTCAATGCTCAAATCAAAGTCAAAGAAGAAGGAAGACCTTACTCTTTTAAATTGAGCTTGAAATAAATTTGTTGTTATTTTTGGTGCCTAACAAGGTTCAGTGTTTCAAGCATAACATGGGCTACACAACTCCAATTAAGTTCTTCTTGGTGGAATTTTAAAGAAAACTTAAAGGGCTACAAAAGCTATGAGACACCAAAACCCAGTTCCGACTGCATCTAGGAGAAAATGGAGCTTGAAGTTAACGTTGGAATGCTGTCAGGATTTTCCAGCGAGTTGTTTAATTGTTTAGGCCTTATTAGTTTCTTTTAATTATGTAATTACTTTTAAGACTTGATTTTGGGCCTTGTATTTTGTAAGTGTGCTTAGCCTAGTTGACATTAAGTGGACTTAGTCTTAAATGCTTCAAATTAGAGAGAGTGAGCACCACCGAGTGAAAGAGGAATTGGAGAAGAGTAGTGATCTCTCCACTAACTTGATGTGAATTTGGACAACTTGATTAATTTAAAATTAATGGAGAAAATTCAAATTAGCCCTCTTATGATTTGATCATCAACTTAAGATTGAATCATGGCCTTAAGATTATTTCTAATCCAAGGTTTAAGATTTAATCTTAAGTCACATGACTCACACCTCCCCAACTTGAATCCTAACCTTTTGATTAAGTTCTAGAACTATTTTGCTTGATTATTCCGTGGAGGGTGCATGCTCCATGTGATGATCAATCAAAATAATCAAATGGTTCAGATTTCATCTTGGTTAGACAATAGGTTTGGGCCTCACTCATTAAATAGGTCAACACTTTCAATTGTAGATACTTTTTGGTCAATATTTTGGAAATAGAACTGAGACTTGTTCTCTTTGAAAAGGAAAGTGTTCTCATAGGGTTTTCTTCATAGAAACCTTGAATCTTATCATGAATCCATGTATCCAAGTGGCGGTTCATCATTGAGATTATTGAATTCACCATTCATGGCGCTTCCATCTTCTTAATCTTCTCCATTTTATCTTTTTTTCTACCTTTTAGTTTGAGTCTTTGAGCTTATTACCTTATCCTTGTGTTTTTGAGCTAGCTTCCTTGCTGTCCAAGTTGATTCAAGAGTGATTAAAGGTTAGTGAATGAAGATTGGGACAAAGCCTTGCTTATCCATGAAGATCCCTTCCAATTTCATCATGGGTTTGCATCATCACCTCTCGATGAGATTTAGATCATAAGATTAAAATTCACTCTTGAGTGGCATGAGACTTGTGACTCAAGTTCGAAGATTAACCATTTGATGAGATCTTATCAAAAGGTCTAGAATAACTCTTGAATTGGTGCCAAAAAAAATGCATTTTGGATTCAAACTCCTCCCTTGGATGGAGATTCAATCTAAGGGCTAGAATTTGAATTGAGTTAGTGGAATGACCACTACCTTCCCTCCAATACTCTCTCCACTCTCTCTAGGGAGAAAGTGTGCCGTTCTATCTCAAATTGGACATTAAATTTGTTCCTAAAAACTATTACAAGATAAGGGATGAATTAAAGTCTTGGAACGATTACATAATTGAAAGAAAACTACTAATAGGCCTAAACACTAAAATATTTGCTGTAAATTCCTGACAACATTCCAACGCTAACTTCAAGCTTGTTAGATTAAGATGATTAACGAATCTAAGTTTTGATTTATTACAAGACAGACGGAACCAAGCTCTCAAGACTTGCTAAGACGAAACCAGCACAGACGAAAGAAGACCCTTCAAAGACAAAGTTATGCGTCTGTCTCAAAGCCAAGTCATCAGACGAAACTACAGAGGAAACCTTCAGACGGAACCTCAAGCTTACTCCTTCAGTCTGAAGATATATATCGTCTGTCCAAGAAGTGAAGCAACTCACGCCAAGATTTCAAATCTAAGGAAGTACTCTTTAGAAGCATCCAAGATCAGTATAGGGATTCGTGCTTACACATGCAACTCAAAAAGGTCTTCACCTTTTGTCAAAGTCTCTGTACAAGTCAGAAAAAGTACTGCGCACGCAATCTAAATCCGCTGCATCCGCTGCACACTCCATCAATCAATCAAGTACAATCTGACACCTTTTGGAAAGCTCTCAAGAAACTCTTCAACGGCACTCTCATGAGTCTAACAGTCATTTGAAGAGGGTGCATATTTAAAGACTTCACTTGTGAAGAGGGTGCCTATTTAAAGACTTCACTTGCGTAGAGGAATCCTTCTGTTTTAAAATATCTTTTTAAAATCCACTTGTGTGGTGTTAGCCTGTGGAGGCTGGGTTCAAAGAATACCTTAGCTGTTTAGCCTGAGAAGGCTGTGTTCAAAGAATATCGGTGTATAGCCAGAAGTGGCTGGGTGCAAAGAATACTTGTAACCTTTTCACGGTTGGTATTGAAAACTCAGTAGTTTCTGAGTAACTGGACGTAGTCTTGAAGAGACGAACCAGTATAAAAATATCCGTGTTATATATCAATATTATTGAACTAACGGGGATAACTTAAAACATAACGTCTGTCCACTAAAATCAACTTTTGAAGTAAAATACTGTTTCGTCTGTACCCATTTTCAAAACCACAGACGAAAGAATTTAAATTTTAAATTAACACAATTCAACCCCCCTTCTTGTGTTTTGTATTTTACAAAGCTCATTTTCCAACTGGATGCAGTCCGAACTGGGCTTTGGTATCTTCATAGCTTTTGTAGCCTTGGAAGTCTTCTTTATTTAGAAACCAAGAACAACTCAATTGAAGTTGTGTAACCCAAGTTATGCTTAGAATACTAAACCTAGTGAGACAGTAAAAAACATAGCGAATTTATTACAAGCTCAATTTAAAGAGTAAGGTTGGAGAGTTTGTTTGAGCTTTTGGAGAAGGATGGTCCTCCTAGGGTTTTCTTCTTGAAATCTTGAATCTTATCATGGATCCTTGTATCTAAGTGACGATTCTTCCTAAAAGCTTACTGAATTTCTAATTCATGGCATTCTCATCTCTTTTCTAATCCATTTTTTGTTTTCTTCTTCCTTTGTTCTTAGTCCATGAACTTGTTTTATCTTAGCCTTATGTTTGAGCTGGATTACGTGATCATTATTATAAGTGTTTGAGAGCGATTGAAGATTGGCGAATAAAGATTAAGGAAAAACATTGTGAATTCGTGAAGATACATCATCATTTCCTCGTGAATTTATATAACCTTCCATTTCTATTCTACTCCATTTTTTTCTTTTAAATTCTTGTTCTTTCAATTGAGTTTAGTTTCCACCGGATTCTTGCATTAACCGTGGAAATTTTTACGGGAGAAGAAAGATTGAGACAAATTCATATAAATAAGGAAGCAAGCTTGGAACACTTTTTTTTACGCTTATTAGGTTGTCATATATTTCTTTTTCTTTTTCATGCATTCATTGATATATTTGGTAGTGTAGGTTCAGACATAAATTTTAAAAAACTCATAGTGTAAAGGTAGAGGTAGCCGTTATTAGAATAGGTGCTTGGAATACGAAAACTTTCCCTACATTTCACTTACTTCTATATCTCCTCTTATATACAAACATTTTTTTTAATATCTCTGACATTTTACCAAACATCAATAACAACTCATTTAGTTCTATTTTTAGGTGTGATATTCATCGTAACGTTTAGGATTATATATATATAAAGTTGTATATATGTGATGATCATAATTTAAGGGTTATTATTTTAAATTTTAATTTTTATTATACTGATATAAAATTCAATTGTAACTATTAATTTTTATTAATTTTACATAAAACAAAAATGATTTCCTCACTTATATATGTATTTAGGATATTACTTTTACGAGTGAGGAAAGAAACGATTTTTTAACAAAAATTAAAATATCTTAAAGTGATATGATGATAAATAAATCTTATATTTTAATTTTGATAATTCATATAATAAGATTTAATAGATAAAATTTATTTTTGTTACGTTGGCGGCGGCTCTAGTTAAGGTTCAAAGAATATTGCAAGTCAATGTGTGGGCCCAGCGACTGATAGCTATGGAATTGTATTCAACGTTCATTCCTAAGGAATTATAGTATTATTATATTTGGAGATGCAAATTTTAATTGCTTTGTAGTGCTAGGCTGCCAGAGAGGTACATGCATGATTTACTTTCTAATCTTTCCGTTAATTAAAAAAGGATTAGTTAGTTTCGGTCCTTTTATATTATCTATAGATTTTTTATTTTAATCCTCTAAAAGTAATTTTTTTCTAATTACAATCAATTAAAAAAATTTCCTTATTTTTTTTAGTTCTACCGTTAATTTTAGGCATTAAATAATTATAATTTTATGATAATTTTTTATCACTGTAGCAAATATTTTGACCATTATAAAATAATATTTATTTAAATATATAATAATAAAAGTGACCGGGAAGAATTAAATATTTCTGAAGAATCAAAAATAAAAATTTAAATAAAATGATGTAGCAAAAATTTAATTATGTCATAATTAAAAAAACAATAGTTAATAGGAAATGGAGGAAGGAGGTCATGGAATACGTCATTGCATCAGGTAGCAGACAGCAGAAGACTCCACTCTCCAACTTATAAATTGTTTCAGCTTTTGTAACACAATTGAATTCAAATAATTTATGGTTAGAGTGAGACACAGTATATAGTTGAGTTACTTTCTGTGTGAATTGTAGATCTGATTGAAATGGCAGTGCAACCTGAAAATGAGCATCCCCGGAAGGCATTCGGATGGGCAGCTAGGGACACATCTGGTTCTCTCCCCTTTTTGGTTTTCCAGAAGGTTATTCATTCTCCTCTCCATTTCATAAAACATTATAAAATTATGAATAATTGGAGTATCTAAGTTATGGTATTTTTCTATTTTAATCTTTCATATTTAAATTTTTCTATACACTCAAATTTCATTTTCGTGACACTGATTTTTTTTTTAATAGCTAAAAATGTTATTATTTTAAATTAAGTGTTTTAAAATATAGATGATTAATAATATTGATATGAAATTAATTTTTTTAACAGAAAAATATTTAAAAGGTCAAATATAATATTTTGAAAAATAAGAACGGATACAGTACTCTTTAAATATATTAAAATAAAGTATATCCAAACTTAAATAACTAAAATTAACGCACATCTTAAAAAAACCTCACATAGTAAAAGAGTTTAATACTATATTAACTAACCTTAATTCCTGTATATGATCTTTGATCTATACAAATTAAACTATAAGTATAAACATTAATTACAAATTTAAACAGACTGTAATGCATGAAATATTAACCGACGCGACAAATTTATTGGTATAATAAAGAATTAAAATATATTATCAATACATTAAACGTTAGTATAATACTTGCAACATTTATATTAACATTTTAATTTATATCACGAAAATGCATGATATTTGAATAAGTTATGATACATTTCTTGAAATTTCATCAAATTTCTTGGATATCTCTTACTTTCTGTTTTCTCCACAATAATTTTTTTATAAAAAATATTATACTAATAAGTTTTAATCATTTAAAAAATATTATATCTCTACAGTTTGTTACAACAAAAATAAAACTATAATTCGCACGAGAGATGTTATTATAATTATTAAAAAGCAAAAAAAAAATTACTTACGATTTCACATAACTTAAAAGAATACGAGTGTCTTTTACTCTAATAATTTTTATTCAATAATAAATTGCATTTTTTTTAATGGAAGTTTAGTTCATTTTCAGGAGCACAAATTTTATTTGTATACCCCAGAATTTTCTAGACCTTTGTTAAATTACGAAACTATCAAAATATACATAAATCTCTTAAACAAATTATTTGGTACAAGTCTTTTGAACGAAAAAAGTATATATAATCGAAAAGAGAGATACTATTAAAAGTGACCAATCAAATTGTGGGAAAGAAATGTTTAAATCGGTAGACATTTTTACGATATTACTCAAATTGTGTGATTTTTACATCTAAATTACAAAAAAGATAAATTGTTAAACAAGAGATAAGACTTACAAAAACTTATAAATTTGAAAATTTTAATCACCAATAAAATAAGTATTAAACAAAAGGTATTTGAAATAACGAGGGTAACATTCCTCTGAAATATAATATTAAACAGAGTATTGTTATCTAATATGGTAATTTTCGAATCACAGAAGCACGGGAGAGAAAGACGTGACATTCAAAGTGTTGTACTGTGGAGTATGCCACTCTGATCTTCACAAGTTGAAGAATGAATGGAGTGATTCCATCTATCCACTAGTCCCAGGGTACAGTATATTTTGTTTTTTCTTTTTAACAAGGACTTTAAATAATTGTTTCACTATTTATTTATTTTATTTCATTTATCATATTATTATTTATAAAATTCTATTAATGTGGTTGTTTTTTCTAATGGAAGAAAACACTGTTGTAATTTACCATCAAAATTATATTTCAGATAATATTGAATTAATTTTAAAATTTTGGAATTAAATTAATTTAAAGATTAATAGTGAAATAAAATTAAATAAAAAAATTAAACGGAAGAATAAAATATATTAAGCCTTCTAAATATTTAAAAAATTATTAGATGAATAATTGAGATACACAACAACTAGTCAAAATGTATATATTTTCAATTTTCAACTTTTATTTTATTTATTTTTTTATTTTAAAAATTAAAAATATATATGTTCGATAGTGTCCCGGTTGTTCTTGTAATAATTATTTAAATATTTAACTTTACTTGTCTAATAACTATAATACGTAATATACATATTTTTTTTTCCACACATTTTATATTTATTTATCTGAAATATTTGTATATACACAATTATCTATTAAATATATTTATTAAATGTTAGTGTCTCTTGTGATAATTGCTTTAATATATTGATCAAGTTTCAAGAGTAAGAAGGTTAAAGCGCTCTAATTTAGCTGATGATAATTGATAGAGAAATTAAATAAATTACAGCCGCGAGATTGTTGGGGAAGTGACAGAGGTGGGAAGCAGAGTGGAAAAGTTCAAGGTTGGAGACAAAGTGGCAGTGGGATGCTTGGTTGGGTCATGCCACACATGCCAAAACTGTGTCAACAATCTTGAGAATTACTGCCAAAAAGTGATTCCAACATATGGTGCTAAGTATGAGGATGGCACCATCACGTATGGGGGATTCTCTGACTTCATGGTTGCAAATGAGCACTTTGTTGTGAGCATTCCAAATGGGTTACCTCTTGATGCTGCTGCTCCACTCCTCTGTGCAGGGATCACAGTGTATGGCCCTTTGAGATATTTTGGGCTTGACAAACCAGGTATGCATATTGGCGTTGTTGGCCTTGGTGGACTAGGCCATCTTGCTGTCAAATTTGGTAAAGCCCTTGGCTTGAAGATCACTGTCATTAGTACCTCTCCAAATAAGAAAAATGAAGCCATACACAATCTTGGTGCAGATTCTTTTGTGGTCAGCAGAGACCAAGATCAAATGCAGGTGCTTATTATTAGTTACTGCTAATCTACTGTGAATAAGGGTTTTCCTTTTTAAACAATTTTGATAAAGGTTTTTGTTAACGTCAACTTTTCTTTAGGATTTGTGGTGTTTTTTTCAGAGGGAGAGAAGGAAAAAATTTTAATGCAGAAAAGTGAAAATAACCCTTTCCTAATTTCATTTAGGAAAGGTGAAATTCATTATTTATTTTGAAAAAAAAAATAAAGTTATTTTATCATCTTATAATTTTGGGTTTCAAAACATAAATGCACTATGTAAATAGTAAATGAAAAACTTATTATGTTCTTCTAAACTATGTACGCAGGCTGCAATTTGCACCTTGGATGGTATTGTTGACACTGTTTCTGCCGTCCATCCTCTCATGCCTTTGATTGATCTATTAAAGACTCACGGAAAACTTGTTATGGTTGGAGCACCAGAGAAGCCTCTGGAGTTGCTACTCCCTCCTTTAATCATGGGTAAGAATGTGAACAGAATAATAATTTATATTTTAATATCTTTGTAGGAGTTTTGATTGAGTAATTTAGTTTTAAAAATGAAAATCAGTAAAATAATTTAATTATCGTAATTTTAAATTATATTGTCTATTATCAATTTAATCTATAAATTTAATCACTTATTCTCATTTATTTTTCTAAATTAAGATAATATAATTTAAGATTTAAAATAATAATAAAAATATATTATATTTTCATATATTATTTTACTATTTTTAATTTTTCACGGATTAAATTGTCGGGTTAATACATCTCCGAATCAAAATGTAGTTTACTATAATTAATTCATAACCCAGACACAGTGTGGTGCGACAGAATAACCAAGCACATGCATGATTTATCTTAATTTCCCTCAGGAGACAAATTTTAACACTAAATTCTATCTCCCCATTAAAAGAGTAAAATATTAATAAGGTTTGAACATGAGTAGATAAATTGATTAATATGAGTCCTATTCATTCATCGTTTATATGGAGAAACTTTTATTAAAAGAGAAAAAAATCTACTTTTAATAAACTTGATGTTTCGGAAGAAATTAGCCTAAAGTATCTAATAGAGCCGATCCTTAATAACAAAATATAAAACACTATATGAAAACAAAAGTACCCAAATTCTTAATATAGTTAATATTAAATAATCGCTTAAGAAAATCAAGTTGGCAACGAGCTTATATACCTTTCAAATCAATTGCTTGTATACTCTTCAACACCTTCTTAATCAAGTTGACAAGGAGATTACATATTTTCTTCTTTCCATAAAAATAGTTGTAATAAAACATATGTAGAAGTTCATTTGTGGATATGACTTTTTTACTTTTTCAGCATCATTGTGGATAATATTTGAATCAACCTTTTTTCCAGCTTAAAATTTACTTGTGTCTAAAAATTAAATCAAACATTTTACGATAAAAATTTTTACACGTTCATAATATATACACATAACCATTCAATTCAACTTTCAACTAAAACAAGACTTTAAAGTAAAAAAAAAAAAATTAATATTAAAAAATAATGTCTACTTATTAATATGCTACTCTTTTTCTTCTATCAACGAACCCATAAAATTTCAACTTGTTGAACCATGATTATTATGCATTTATGGACTGGTGTTTTGCATAATCAGATGTTAACCAACTTTCTTTGATGTCAAAGGAGGATGTTTTTAGTATTTAATCCACTGTGAATCCTTCGAAAATTAAAACGAAAGTTTAAAGTTTAGAAGTATTTCATATTATTGGCAGGGAGAAAAAGTATAGCCGGTAGTTACATTGGAGGAATCAAGGGGACACAGGAAATGATTGATTTTGCAGCTGAACACAATGTTAGACCTGAAATTGAAGTAATTCATATGGATTATGTGAACAAAGCAATGGAGCGTCTTCAGAAAGCAGATGTTAAATATCGATTTGTCATTGACATTGGGAGCACACTGCAGAAGCCATCCTATTAGATATTGTTGATAGACATTCCCAGTGAAAAACAGAGGTGGCTTAGGGCAATAGAGGACACTACACTAATGCAAATCGCTCTTCTGGAAATTTCATACTCCTTGTGTGATTCTCCTGGTTGATCTCTTGCTTGCATTTTTATTTTAAATAAAAGGGAACTAAATAGTTTCACTTACTATACTTTCCTTGAGTGATATCCATGTTATTATATAGTACGTAACAATCCAATATTCCATGGTTAATAAAATATTCTTTGAGAGATTTTAGATTCTTAAATATATCTTCGTATTTCGAGTATTAATTCTTTATGACCAGTCAAGATGTATTCCGGTCAAAAAATAATATGACAAGTATTAGGGAAATTCGGAACTTAGTTGATACAAGCCCTTTGAATAAGGGACATAAAAAGAAGAAGTATGCGGCGGTTATCAAGTAATATAATATTAATTTTTAAGGATTATTTTAAGTAACGTGTAGACCTGAACAGTATGGATGAATCCACGGGACGACGGTAAGAATGTATCCAAAAACAATATAAATTTAAGGGATTAGTGAAAGGAATCAGATCATGATTATCAAGAGTTTCCAATCACCACAGAGTGCATCCCTTTGGCAAAGAAATCTTCTTTGTTTCGTTTTCTAACAAGGAATGATAGAATACAGTGGTATTTTCCTTTAAAGAAGTCATGGTCTAGGTTCAAATTTAGAAATGTGTGGCTTATAGTCCTTAGCGTGAACTCTTAACGTAGATTTAAGGTTCTAAATATCGGTCATGATCACTGTCACGGTTGTGTTAAGGTTTTCATGGTTACGATCGTTGTGGCCGCTGCGGTGTGAAATATGTAAAATAAGGTAGTGTTGCGGCTGATAAGTTGTGTTTTGTCTAGCTCTGAAACCGATATATTACGATGGATATTCGTATTTCGGAGTGATATTTAAGACCTTGGTAGGATCTACATATCTTCCTCGGTAAGATGAAATTGACGAAGGTTCATCTATAAATGAAGAGAAGCTTAGTTCTATTTAAAGAATCACCATATATATGTTTAGAAGAATTTAAGAAGAGGTTGAAGGAGAGTTAATCAAACCAACTCAAAATTAAAAGTTAACACTTAAAACTCTACTCTATTTTTAAAATCTCGTAAATTTCTTTCTAATTTATAATTAATTTGACATGTAAACTTGTCTTGCTTAGCTTAGACCTTTAAGTGCGTCTTGATGCAAGCCTCATGGACAGTGGCAGTGGCAGAGCCACATTGAAGGGCAAGGGGGTAAGTGCCTCCCCTAAAAATTTTCATTTTCCTTTTTTTAGATATATATATATATATATATATATATATATATATATTAAATAAATAATTATAATTATAATTTTATAATTTTAAATAAAATTATAATTATAATTTTATAATTTTTAAAAAATAATTATAATATTTCTAAAATAATTATTTTAAATAATAATTATATATATAAATAATAATTTATAATAATAAATAATATATATTATATATAATAATAATAAATTTTAAATTTTGATGATTTTATGTTTTTAATTTATAATTTTATATCTAATTTTAAAAACATACAGGCTAAGACTCTATTTAAATGATTTGTAATTTTAAAATTTTTAATATTTATTTTTAGTTTTAAAATTCCATCTAAATAATTTTAAATTTTGAAATTTTAATATTCATCTTTAGTTTTAAAATTTTACTGCCATATCATATATTTATTTAAGAAATTATTGATCATAACAATTTTTAGTCATTAATAATGTGTTTTCTATTACTTTATCTAAAAATTATAATTAAAATTTTTAATATTTATTGTAAAAGATAAAACACAAGGGGGTTGAATTGTGTTATAAAAGAAAATTTGGCCCTTTCATCTGTTGGTTTAAACAGGTTTCGACGAAACAGTTCGTATCTTTAAAGATTGATTTTAGTGAACAGACGTTATAAATTGATTATTCCCGTTAGTTTGCAACTTAAAGAAGATAAACACAAGTATTTTTATACTGGTCCGTCTATTCAAGATTACGTCCAGTTACCCAGCAACAAATGAGTTTTCACTACAAACCATGAAATGGTTACAAGTATTGTTTGAACCCAGCCAGCTAATACAAGATATTCTTTGAACACAACCTTCTCAAGCTAAACAACCAGGTATTCTTTGAACACAGCCTTCTCAGGCTAAAGCACCACACAAGTGGATTTACAAAGTTTTATATGAAAGAAAAGTTCATCTTCGTAGAGAGGAGTATACAATGAAGTTCAAAAGTAGCAGTGAGCGAAAGCACAAAGTCTTAGCAATATAAGCGTGTTCGCCAACTAAAACTTGGAGGAGTGAAGTCCTTTTATAGGCGAAATCTTCAGATATCCGTTAGAGACAGAAGAATGTCGTTGAGCTTTCTCCAAGTGCAGTCCAAAAATGTGTCAGAGTGAAATCAAGTGATAAATAGCGTGTGTAGCGGATTTGATGGTGTGCTCAGTCCTTTTTCTGACTTGTACAGAGATTTTCTTGGAAAAGGAAAAACCTTTTCGTGTTGCATATGTAAGCTCGAATCCCTACACTGATCTTGGAAGCTCTGATGAGTACTTTAGCAGATTTGAAATTGGCGCGAGTTACTCAGACTGTACTTCACTCTCTTGACAGACAATGTAAATCTTCAATCTTAAGATTGGCTTATAAGCTTCGTTTGAAGAGTTTCGTCTATTCTTTCGTCTGATGACTTGTAAAAGATAGAACACAAGAAGGGGGGTTGAATTGTGTTACTTTAAAAAAATTTGTTCCTTTCGTCTGTGAGTTTAAAGGAGTTCGGACGAAACAGTCTTAATCTTTCAAAGATTGATTTTAATGAACAGACGTTATAGTTTGATTATCCCCGTTAGTCAAACATTTAAGAAGATAAATACACAAGGATTTTTATACTGGTTCGTCTATACAAGACTACGTCCAGTTACCCAGCAACTACTGAGTTTTCACTACAAACCGTGAAATGGTTACAAGTATTATTTGCGCCCAGCCACTTCTGGCTATTACACGATATTCTTTGAACACAGCCTTCGCAGGCTAAACAACTTGGGTATTTTTTAAACAACCAGCCTCCTTAGGCTAAAACACCACTCAGGTGGATTTGAAAGAGTTCTTTGAAAAGAAAGTTTCCTCTTCGCAGAGAGGGTTTTACAATGAAGTACAAAAGATACAGTGAGCGAAATCACAGTAGATTGAATACTAGAAGCGTGTTCGCCAACTGAACTTTGAAGAAGTGAAGTCTTTAAATAGGCAACGTCTTCAAATATTCGTTAGACACAGAAGAATGCCGTTGAACATTTTCCTCGAAAGCTTCCAAAAGGTGTCAGATAGTACTTGAGTGATTGATGGCGTGTGCAACGGATTTAGATAGCGTGCGCAGTACTTTTTCTGACATGTACAAAGACTTTGACAAAAAAGGTGAAGACCTTTTCGAGTTGCATGTGTAAGCGCGAATCCCCATACTGATCTTGGATGCTTCTAATGAGTACTTCTTAAGATTTGAAATCTTGGCGCGAGTGACTCATACTTTGCTTCACTTCTTGGACAGACGATAAACTTCTTCCGTCTAAGAGATTTCGTCTTATCCTATCATCTGATGACTTGACTTGAGACAGACGAATGACTTCAACTTTGAGGGGCCATCTTCCGTCTGTACTTGTTTCGTCTAACTTGCTTGCTGATGTTCCGCCTGGGAAAGTTTCGTCTGTCTTATAATAATCAAAACTTTAAATATGTTAATCATCTTGATCTAACAATCTCCCCCTTTTTGATGATTACAGACCATACTAATAACTTTTTCAAGGAAGCATCTGCATAAGGCAAAGTTAGTGATCACAGTTTAAGCACAAGTCAGATTTACATCAAGACGATGTTTTCTGAAACAATACCTCTTTATAAGAATTGTTACATCAATGTGATGTAAACCATATACAATGTTACAAGGTATACAGAAAACCAAAGCTCTAAGAATACATGTATAACGCTATGAAAATAAATAAAGAATCAATACAACATAGCAAAAAGAATACAAAAAAAATATAGAATGCTAACTCCCCCTCAGACGATACTTGACTCCTTAGACGAAGGCTCCCCCTTAGCACAACAACCTCTTCTTCCTAAGATATTCTCCCCCTTGGGCTGAGAATCATCAAAAGCTCAATCAAGAAGAAGGCTTAGGCTTCTTTTGAACAAGGCTCATAACGATCTCCTTCAGCTGCTGCATCTCAGATGTAAGAGAAGCTTGATTATCCTCAAGCTTTTTGTTCTTTTTCTTCAGATGCTCGCAATCTCTTCTAAGGCATCATATTTACGCTTTAGAGTATGATACTCATCAGCATCCCCTGCTTCATCTTCAATAACTGTTACCTTCACCTTATCAGCGATCTCCACAAAAGGCGATTGAGGCTCTTCCACGATTGGATCAGACTCTTCTTCTTTGATGACCACATTTAAAGGCTCAAAAATAGGAGTTTGAGGTTCTTCAACTAATGGTACAGAGTCATCTTCAATGACCACAGTTGGAGTCCTCTTCAGACGCAGAGTGAAAAGTGGAAGTGTGAGATACGCAGTGAAGTCTCTCTCCCATTGCCAAGTAAACACTTTACTGGGTACAGAGAGCTCAAGATCTGGATGCTCCTGTGACGGATGTGTATAAGCAAAAGCTTCTCCAGGATACACCTTGCCACAGATTGTGGAATCTTCATCAAATGAAGTTCCGGAGCGAGAAACGAGTGGCTTCATGATCTTCTATCATCCTTTGAATCTTAGGATTGATAGGTCTTGAGGCATTGGCTTGAATAGATTTGAGATGCGAGTATGCAGTAGACGGAAGTCTCTTGGGGATGTGCCTTGCAAACTTGAAGGTTTTGGAGACAGACGAAGTCTTCTTCTCCTTTCCTTTAGCCAAAAACTTGACCAAGCAAGGTCGTTTTCGGTCTAAAACAATAGAGAACTTGGTTTCGTCTGAAATGAGAGAAGAAAATTGAGATCCCACCATGAATGGACAGTCTCTCAACTCCTTCTTTGCTTTCCTTTCAATGTGATAGAAGGAAGTTGATCTAGCTTTTTCTTCCCTTCTATAAGCATTGGCCATCAGTTTGAATGCCATATTATAATCTTCAGGAAGAGCATGAGCAAACTCTTCGAGGTCTTCATATTCTTTGAGGAGGATGGAGTAGCGTGGGAAAATTCCTGAACAATGTGGTCTTGTCCAAGGAAGAACAATTCCAAGAGTATGTCCTAGACCTACATACTCTGTTTGGTTCATTGGAATTGTGAAGGGTACAGGATCATGGCGATCAATAGCGTCCAGATGCCAATGAGAACAATCTTTTGGCTCATAGATGGTGGAGCTGGGATCTCCATATCTGCAGTGGTAAAATGCAGATGCATTGATTTCATGTTGAACCTTCCACTTGATGTTTTCTCTGAAAGAAATGTGGGGTTCATAGCCAAGAGCTGGTCCTTCAATCACCGACTCAGCTAGATGATCCTTGTACACGTTTATTTCTTCTAAACCCTTGATGTCTAAAGAGGCCAATTTATCCCAAGGCAGACGCTTCATCCATTCGCGTTGCTCTTCAGGAGTATAGATGAAATCTTCTTTGAAGTCCACTGGCTTCAAGGGTTTGTGATACATGATGGGGTTGACAAATCTCCCAAGTTGAAATCCCTTTTTACCTCTGTACCGATAAGGATTCTTCAACTCAATATATGGAGTGTCCTTTATAAAGCATTCTTCATCGTTTGCTAAGTAACCATCTTTAGCAGACTCAGACGATTCACCATCATCGGAGATATCTTCAAGTTTATCTCCAAGAATCCAGTCAGGCTTGACTGGTCTTTCAGCACAAGAGTTTTCAGCAAATCTTCTCATGACTAATTCGTTGAGGAACGAATAGTCAGTCTTGTGCTTGGGTAGAAGATCTTCTAGATTTATGACTTCAGCGAGAGATCTCACCATGATGCATCCAACCTCTTTATATCAACATGTTCTTCATCAGACGAAGAACATGTGTCCTCAATAATTATTACTTCAGACGGAATCTCCATCGTCTGTTGGTGGGATGCTTCTTCAGACGCAGCAGGTATCGTCTGATCAAAGGCAGCGTCGAGAGGAGACACAACAATAAGATCAGAAACAGTTATCCTATGTTCGTCTTGGAGTGTTGATGCAGAAATCTCCATAGTTGAAGCTTTTCCATTAAGCATAGTCTCCAATTCCTCTGCCAACTGAGCATTGTCCTTTTGGATCTAGGCAGTTTCTTCACTATTCATGCCTTCTGAAGTTGCTGGAGCAGACGCAGCTTCAAGCGATCCAATGCCCTTAACGCTTTCGAGAAAGATTCTTTCTCTTTCAGCTTGAAGCAGCATAGAGACCCTCAGAGCCTCTTTTAGTTGTTTTGCTTCGTCTATTTCTCTAATAACCACAGACGCAAGCTTCTGCTTCATTTTCTCTTTGCCTTTGGCAGCCTTTTGAAGAGCAACCTCTCTGGATCTTGCTTTCTCTTCGGTTGCTTTCTTCTGCTTTTCTTCATCTGAAAGGATTTTAACAGACGATATCATAACCCCTTCATCTTCATTGGGGGATATCTTCTTCTCTTGCGTCTTAGTCGCAACATGCTTTATTCTGATAGTCCTCTTCTTTCTAAGAGGCTCTTCTTGAGCATCTTCGAAAGGGACTTCAGATATGATCACAAGTGAAAGAGAAATAGATGTTTGGGTTTGTGTTTGGGCTTGTGTTTAGGCTTCTGTTTGGGTGTGTGTTTGAGTTTTGGCGCGTTTGATGCGAGCTCTGTGAGGAGGATCTTTGGTGATGGGTGAAAGAGGAACTTTTTCTTCACTCGTATTGTGATGAAGAAAGCTAGGGCTCAGATGCATTTTGGCAAAGGTGCTTCCTTTGACCTCCTTTCCTTCTTCATGCCAAACACCATCAGTGGCATCAAAACCTTGGTTAATAATGATTTTGGAGAAGAGAGTGGCGTAGGGGATACTACTTTTCCTACGAATGTTCCTATTTCTCAACACATTTATCTAATGGTCGAGAATGATGAGAGGGAGACTCATCCTTGCTTTTCTCAGACAGTAGAAGATGCAAAATCTGTCACGAGTACTCACATTGTCTCGTGAGCCTGTTCTGAGTGTGAAGATGTTGTAGAGAAGGTTGTGGATGACTCTTCCTGTGGGATATAGATTCCCAGATCTCAGAAACTTGGGATCTTCGGGGTCGCACACCTTTCCATAGAGAATCTTGTCTACATGCTTCTCAGATTCTAACCTCATCCAGTCAGCGCTGTAAAAGCGCCCTTCGGCTTTGCAACTTCCAGCTTCAGCAATGGAGTTTATTGTGATAATATACTCCTTGTTGTTAATGATACCTACAATACCATCATCAAATTCCTTCGTGTCACTCCAGAACTTCGCGTAGGCCTCCATCAGCCATGAGCCTCTCATTTCTGCGAAATCCATCCAGCCATTGTGTATCAACATCTTTGATACCCTGTCAGAGATGCTTTCAATAGTGGTCCTTGAGATCCACTTGCTAGGCAAGAAGAGATCTTGCGCAAAGAAGGTTGCTTCGGTTGCCTTGATATTCTTGGCGGCCATAGTTAAGTTTGAAAAGAGAGAGAAATTGTGTGAATAGAATACTCAAAGATAGTGTGAATGCAGTAAAGAATAAAAGTGTGAACTTTAAGGGTATTTATAGTCAAAGACAAAAACGGTTGTAATTCATCAGACGAAAGAAGTTGAAACCGTCCCTGATTTGACGTGTCCCCATCATTGCCCTTTTAATGATTGATTTGACTTCTGTAATTCACAACGCGTGCTCTTCAAAGTCCTAGAATAGTGCAATAAATGACAGACACATTTATTGTTGCCTTTAATTTGTCCCTGCACACTTAACTTTAAATTAATTAAATAATAACCTTGCGTCTGTTGAATTTTCTCAGACTGATTGAACTTGATCAGATGTAATGTTTCGTTTTAACATGAAAAGATATACGAAGGCAATTTTTAAAATGTACAGACGAAATGAAATGCCCAGACAAAAAAACTTAATCAATTAAAGAGACAATTCCCAAATTTTCTTTAATGAAATTGAAGCGAGTTTTGTCTAAAGCTTTTGTAAAGATATCTGCCCATTGAAAATTAGTTTGAACAAACTGTATATTGAAAATACCTTTTTGAACATAATCTCTTATAAAATGAAATTTAATTTCAATATGTTTGGCTTTTGAATGTTGAATAGGATTTTTGCTGAGATTAATTGCACTTGTGTTTTCACAAAATACTGGTATTTGAGTTTCAAACCTGGAGTAATCCTCAAGTTGATGTTTTACCCAAAGTAGTTGTGAGCAACACCCAGCCGCAACAACATATTCTGCTTTAGTGGTTGAGAGTGCAATGGAGTTTTGCTTCTTGCTTGACCAAGAGATTAGTGATGAACCAAGAAATTGACATCCACCACTTGTGCTTTTTCTCTCCACTTTATCTCCAGCATAATCAGCATCACAATAACCACTTAGATTGAAATCACTACTTTTCTTATAAAATAGAGAAAAATTAGTAGTTCCAATAAGATATCTTAAAATGCGTTTAACAGCTTGTAAATGTGATTCTCTAGGATCAGATTGAAAACGTGCACATAGACAGACACTAAACATAATGTGATAGAGGCCTCCTTAGAGATGACCTAAAGAGCCCTTGAAGTTGCCCAATCTAGCTTCTTCAATGCACTCCAAGACAAGATAAAGGAAGCTTTCGGTCAAAGCTTCAATGGTGGAAGGGAAGACCGAAAAAGAAAAGGTGAAGGGGGTGAGGAATGGTGAGGGTAGGCGCCATGGCAAGCCAATAAGCCTAGGGAGAACCGCCACAATGGAGGTGAGAATCCATTGATAAGATCTAAGAAACCTTGCTAAGCAAGACAAGAGAAAACTTCTCTCAAGAAAAGCTCAAAGCTTATTCATTCATCAAAATTATCAAAAGTTTCTACAATTTCGTTTTTACATGTATTTATAGACCCTAGGCTACTTGGAAAACAAGCTAAACTAATCCTAACCATACCTAAACTAACTAACCAAAACTAACCTAGGCTTAAGGTAAACAACTAACTAATTAATGAGTAACTAGTTTAAGTTACATGTCACTTTCAAGTGACATGTCACCCATCTTTGATCTAAACCCTTGAAGGGCTTTGAGAGATCTAGGGTGGAGATTCTTTCTTAAGTGGAGACATGGATCAACACTTAAGCAAGAACTCTACTTAAACCAAAGCTTTTGGATTCACAAAAGAATTTCTAATTAAAATCAAATTTAACTTAAAATTCTTAGGTGAATTTTAGTGCCTCATTAATTCCTTACTTACATCCTTAAGCTAGGCATCTTAAACACAAATTTAAAGCATTCAAACTAAAAGAACAAGCTTGGCCGTGAGCTCTTTTTGGCTCACTAACAAGGCCTTACACAAGTACACACATAGAAGAATTATTCAAACAAGTTTACAAGCATATTACAAAAAGTAAGTCCTAAACTATGGCTTGATTGAGGTTGTGCCATGTCTTAGAGCTTTTCCACTTCTTCCTTTCAATGCTTCTAGTAATCCTTTGAGATGTTCCTACATCAAACCCTCCTTCTTTGCTTGAACTTGTCCCCAAGTTATCCGATCCATTTGAACCTACATCAAACAAAGAAAGGTCACTTATATTAAAAGAATTACTACCTCCATAATCCATGGGAAGATCCAAATTACCTTGGTCTTGACCTACCAACACATTTCACTGGGATCAAAGATTAAACAAGGTTCTTTACATTGGTTATTATATGATGCAAAATATAGGTAAATTTGTTTCTTATAATGGTTGCATAGATGTAAAAGCAAATGATACTTTCTATTCAAACACTCCTCTAATTTGTTAGATTTACCTAAGTCATTTATTTTCCAATCATATAACAACAAGATAATTTGTTTTCTAATATCAATAACACAATCTAAGGAAGTAAAAGAAGAACTTATTCTATTTTTCAAAGCATAACCGAAGCTCTTTGGGGCTTCTACTTCAATATGTGTTGATACTAGCATCTCTTCAAGTGTGGGCATGTGTTGGTTGGAACTCTTAGTTAGGATTCTTCTTCTAGGTGTAGAAATTTGCATTGCGCCCTCCTTCTTAAACTCTTCCATCAACCTAGAAGGACATTCAACATGATTAAGATAACAATCGTTAGGCACAATCAAGAATTCCAACTTAGCAAATTGAAGTATTCCCCAAGGCCTAATGCCTTGAGATTCTAGTGTTAAACAAGTAATATCATGCAAATTGGAACTATTAGGATAAGTAAGAGATAAGAAAGATTTTCCCAAAGGTAGCTTGAAGTTCCTAGGCACTTCCTTCTCTCCACAAGGCTTGTTCCATGGTTCCATGATGCATAATTCTTTACTTGGACCTAAAGCACAAGAATTCTCAAAAGTGAAGTCTTTAGGATTTTCACAATGTGTTATGAGTCTTTTCTTTTCCAAGTCTTGGCCATAGAGGTATTCATATTGCTTCGGCCATCGCATCTTGGAAATGACCCCTACAAAATTATCAAAGCAAGGGTTAATACAATCAAAGGTAGTATCAAATTTAAGAGAAAGTTCACACTTCCCTTTTAATTGTCTTTCCATCAACAAGCTTTCCTTGCTTCCAAGGTTACCTACAATAGGAGAACTCAAAGAAATAGAGTTTGGTAAGCATAAATATATGGATTTTCTAACCAAGTACTCCCTCTTGATTTCCTTACTTTCAATAAGCAAGCTTTCTTTCCTTTTCATTTCATCCTTACCCTTAGGCTTGCTCGGTTTCTCAGCCAAAGCCTTGCTTGGCTTGGGTGTCTCGGCCAAAGGCTTCTCTTGGTCTTGGGCCCTCTTGAGTCTCATTTTAACTTGATCCTCACACACTTCCCTTGGAGATAGAGGCTTCAAGAGTACTTTTCTACCTTCAAAAGAAAATAAGTAAGTGTTAGCAAGGCCATCATGAATCACATTCCTATCAAATTGCCATGGCCTACCAAGAAGTAAACGTGTAGCCTCCATAGGAACTACATCACATAATACGCTATCACTATACTTACCAATAGAAAAGTTAAGCATACATTGTCTATCAACTTTAACCTCTCCACTCTCACTTAACCATTGTAATCTATAAGACTTAGAGTGAGGAATAGTTTTCAAGTTAAGTTTATGTAAAAGATAAACACAAGAAGGGGGGTTGAATTGTGTTAATTAAAAAAAATTTATCCCTTTCGTCTGTGGGTTTCAAATGGGTTCAGATGAAACAATGTTTATATTGAAGAATTGATTTTAATATGCAAACGTTAAAGTATGATTATCCCCAATTAGTTAAACAGACGAAACAAATAAATACGAGTGTTTTTATACTGGTTCGTCTATTCAAGATTAGGTCCAGTTACCCAGCAACCACTGAGTTTTCACTACAAACCGTGAAAAGGTTTACAAGTATTGTTTGAACCAGCCACTTCTGGCTATTACAAGATATTCTTTGCTCCCAACCTTCTCAGGCTAAACCACCAAGGTATTCTTTGAACCCAGCCTCCACAAGCTAATACAAAGGTATTCTTTGAAACACAGCCTCCTAAGGCTAAAGTACCACACAAGTGGATTTTTAAAGATGTTTGAAAAACAAAGATCTTCCTCTTCGCAGAGAGGGTTTTTACAATATAGTTCTTAGTTGAATTGAGTGAATTCTTAGACGATTGAAGAGATAAGCGTATTCACCAACTGATTCTTGAAGCTGTGAAGTCCTTTTATAGGCATGTTCTTTAAATAGCCGTTAGACTCATTTGAATGCCGTTGAGAGTCGTTGAGACATCTTCTTGAGAACTTTCTAAAAAGGTTGTCAGTTGTACTTGATTGATTGATGAGAGTCGTAGCGGATATAGCGGACTAGGTTGTGCGCAGTACTATTTCTGACTTGTATAGAGATGTGACAAAAGGTGAAGACCTTTTTGACTTTGGAGTGTAAGCTCAAATCCCTATACTGATCTTGGATGCATCTCATGAGTACTTCTTTAGATTTGAAATCTTGGCGCAAAAGACTCAACTTGACTTCAGCTTTTGGATAGACGATATGATTCTTCAGTCTTCAGTTGTTGTTGTTTTGTCTCATCCTATCGTCTTAGACTTCACTCTTTGGACAGATGAAGGACTTAAGCTTGAGTAATCCTCTTCCGTCTGTGCATGTATCGTCTGATGACTTGGCTTTTGGACAAACACAGAATTTCTTCTTTGAAGGGTCATGTTCCGTCTGTGCTGGTTTCATCTTAGCAAGTCTTGAGTAGCTTGGTTTCGTCTGTATTGTAATTAATAAAAATCTTGAGACGTTAATCATCCTTGATCTAACAATCTCCCCCTTTTTGATGATTACGGACCATAGCACGAAAATCTGCACAAGACATGGTTAGACAGAAACAAACAATCTTAAAAAGCCAGATTGACATCAAGACGATGTTTTCTGAATAATACCTCTTTATAAAAGATTGTTACATCAATGCGATGTAATCTTTGTACATTATTACATTGGTATGGACAGAAAACCAATAAAGAATAACCAATAAAAATTACAATGTATTTTCTATATTAAAAGCAATAAGAGAAATATATTGATACAACAAGTATAGTACATGGCTCCTTTATTGTATAACTCCCCCTCAGACAATGCTCCTTGCTTGCTCGCTCCCCTTCAGACAAAGCTTTATCTTGTTTGCTCCCCCTCAGACAATGCTTTCCCCTTGTACCATTCTTCTTTCCCTTGGGCTATATACTTTTCTCTTTGTCTCCCCCTTGGGCTGTGAATCATCAAAACATGATCACGAAGAAGGCTTTGGCTTCTTGTTAAGCAGGGTCATTACAATGTCCTTGAGCTGCTGCACTTCAAACGATAGAGACGCTTGATTTTCTTCAAGTTCTCTGTTCTTTGCTTTCAAGTGCCCGCAATCCTCTTCCAAGGCATCATACTTACGCTTCAGAGTTTTATACTCCTTAGCTTCTTGAATATCAGCCTCTGCAACCTCAACTTTATCAGCAACCTCCACCATATCATCAAAGCGTACCATTGGTGTTTGAGGTTCTTCCACAATAGGAGTAGTGTCATCAATGATGAGAACTGTTGGAGTCTTCTTTAGACGCAATGTGAAATATGGAATAGTGAGGTAAGCCGTGAAGTTCCGTTCCCATTGCCATGTGTAATGCTTTGTTGGAACAGAGACTTCCAGATCTGGATGCTCCTGGGATGGGTGAGTGTATGCATAAGCTTCACCAGGAAACACCTAGCCACAGACGGTAGAATCCTCATCAAATGAGGTTCCAGAGCAGAACTGTGAAATGGCTTCATGATCTTTTATCATCCGTTGTATCTTTGGATTGATAGGGCTTGAGGCTTGAGCTTGGATTGCCTTGATGATGAAGGTGCTCTTGGAGGAAGATCCAAAGCCACCTTGGAATGCCCCAATCTAGCCTTCACCGTGAGCATCACCATAGAAGCCGAATCCAAAGGAGTCTCGGCCATGAACGGTTGTTATTGGTTTTGGTGTTTAAGAAACAAAGGTAGAAGATGGTTAAGGTGGAGAAGGTGGTGGCGCCAAGGAAGAGAGTCCTATAAGCCTAGGAGGAACCGCCACAATGGTTGTAAGAAGCCATTGATAAGATTCAAGGAACTTCCCTAAGGGAACAAGAGAAAACTCTCTAGAAAAAAAAGCTTAAAAGCCTTTGTATTAAATTTCATCAAAAGTGGTACATGAGTTTCGGCCAAGGCTATTTATAAGCCTTTAAGACTTGGCCTCCAAGCTATCCTAACTAAGGTTAACTAAGTCTAATCCTAGTTAGAGTCCCTAAGCTAAACCGTGGCTTACTTGACCACCAAGTAACTAAGTGGGTTACTTGGTTGTTAAGAAGCACATGGTCTTCACATGGCTATCACATGGGTGCACATGGGCTTGTCCCCCCTTGGTACCCATGTGATTAGCCAAGTCATCAATCCTTAATCACTTGGAATTAAGGGTTGAGATCTCTTGATTTGGGCAAGGCATGGATCCAGGCTCAACTCAAGAGGCTCCTCCCTTGATCCTAAGTGATTTCAAGGTTCCACACAATTTTAGCCGAAATTTTGGGACTTTTTGAAAACCTTGTGGAGACTTTGAATTTTAGGGATCTTTGGCTTGCCTTTGCTATGTGATCCGAGGGCTTTGGACCCTTATAGGTTTGGGGCCCTAAACCGATCTAAGCTATTACATACGGTTTAGTTCATACAAGTTTTCAAGAAGATTACAAGTTGATAACCCTATGCTATTCTTCTTTTGGTCTTGGTGTTGGTCTTGGAATTTCCTAGCTTCCTCTTCTAGCCTTCTTTGCATGCTTCTAGTGATCCTCCTTGATGTGCCTACATCAAACCCTCCTTCTTTGCTTGAACTTGTCCTCAAGTTTGTGTCATCGTTTGGACCTACATCAACCAAAGAAAGATCAGTTATATTAAAGGAGTTGCTACCACCATACTTACTTGGAAGGTCTAGCTTGTATGCGTTTGGACCCAATTTTTCTATGATTTTGAATGGTCCATCTCCTCTTGGAAGTAGTTTGGAACTCCTTAAGTTTGGGAACCTTTCCTTCCTTAGGTGTACCCAAACCATGTCTCCTACCTCGAACTCAAGATTCTTACGGTGTTTGTTGTAGCTCTTGGCTATTTGTTCATTCTTCTTTTCAATTCTCTCTTTTACTTGTGCATGTAACTCTTGGATCTTCTTAGCCCTTTCTTTACCACTCCTATTACAAGTAAACTCAAAAGGCAAAGCCACTAGATCAAGTGGGGTGAGAGGGTTAAATCCATAAACTATTTGAAAAGGAGATAGTTGAGTAGTGGAATGTATGACTCTATTGTAAGAAAACTCAATGTGAGGTAACCATTCTTCCCAACTCCTAATGTTCTCACCTACAAAAGTCCTCAATAGTTGACCCAAGGTCCTATTGACAACTTCGGTTTGCCCATCGGTTTGTAGGTGGCAAGTTGTGGAGAAAAGAAGCTTGGTTCCTAAGCAATTCCAAAGAGTTCTCCAAAAATGCCCAAGAAATTTGGAGTCACGATCACTCACAATAGTCTTGGGTATTCCATGGAGTCTCACTACTTCTTTAAAAAATAGTCTTGCAATATTAGAAGCGTCATCAACTTTCTTGCAAGCTATGAAGTGAGCCATTTTCGAAAATCGGCATACAACAACAAAGATGCTATCCATTCCTCTTTTGGATTTAGGAAGGCCAAGGATGAAATCCATGGATATGTCCATCCAAGGGGAGATAGCTACGGGAAGGGGTTGATACAAGCCATTTGGGGAAACTTTGGATTTGGCTTTGTTACAAGTGATACATTTAGAAATGTGCTTTGTTACTTGAACCCTCATGTGAGGCCAAAAGAAATTCTCTTGTAACATAGCCAAGGTCTTGTCTCGACCAAAATGTCTCATCATACCTCCTTCATGGGTTTCAATGATCAATAAGTCCCTCAAGGATGATTTAGGCACACACAAAGCTTGTCCTTTAAAAAGATATCCATTGTGCCTAAAATAGTCCTTGAATGCACCTTTGGTACTTGATTCCCAAATAAGACCGAAGTATTCATCATGGGTATACATAGATTTAATATGATCAAAGCCATACATCTTACACTCAAGCATGTTGATTAAGGTGTGCCTTCTACTTAGAGCGTCGGCAACTATGTTAGTAGACCCCTTTTTGTACTTGATTATGTAAGGAAATTGTTCTATGTATTCTACCCACTTAGCATGTCTTCTACTTAATTTTCCTTGCCCCTTTAAATGCTTAAGGGCTTCATGGTCCGTGTGGACTATGAACTCCTTTGGTAGCAAATAGTGTTGCCACACTTGGAGGGATCGAACTAATGCATATAGCTCTTTGTCATAAGTGGAGTAATTTAAGTGCCCCCCGTTCAACTTTTCACTAAAGTAAGCTATTGGGTGTTTACCTTGCATTAGAACCGCCCCTATGCTTATATTGGATGCGTCACATTAAAGTTCAAAAGACATAGTAAAATTCGGCAAAGCTAGTATAGGTGAGTGTGTGAGTTTGTATTTGAGCATATTGAAAGCTTCCTCTTGAGGAGGCCCCCATGAAAACTTAGTGTCCTTCTTTACAAGTTCATTTAATGGACTAGCTATGGTGCTAAAGTCCTTTACAAAATGTCTATAAAAGCTAGCTAGACCATGAAAGCTTCTTACCTCTTTAACACATGTTGGAGTGGGCCAATCCTTGATTGCTTGGATCTTCTCTTCATCTACCTCCACCCCTTTGGCACTCACCACAAAGCCTAAGAAGACAACCTTCTCGATTCCTATTACACATTTTTCTTTATTTGCATACAATTGTTCACTCCTAAGGACATTTAGTACATGCCTTAGGTGATTTACATGTTCTTGAAAATTTTTGCTATATACTAATATATCATCAAAATAAACTACTACAAATTTCCCTAGAAAATTCCTCAAAACATGATTCATGAGTCTCATGAATGTACTAGGAGCGTTAGATAATCCAAAAGGCATTACTAACCACTCATATAATCCAAATTTAGTTTTAAAGGCGGTTTTCCATTCATCTCCTTCTTTCATTCTAATTTGGTGGTAGCCGCTTTTAAGATCTATTTTGGAAAATATGGTGGATCCATGTAATTCATCTAATAGATCATCTAACCTAGGAATGGGATGCCTATATCTAATAGTGATGTTATTTATTGCCCTACAATCGGTACACATGCGCCATGTACCCTCCTTCTTAGGAACCAAAATAATAGGTGAAGCACAAGGAGAGAGACTTTCCTTTACCCACCCTTTCTCCAAGAGTCCTTGAACTTGCTTCTCAATTTCGTGTGACTCTTGTGGTGAAGTCCTATATGAAGGCTTGTTTGGCAATTGGGCTCCCGGTATGAGATCTATTTGGTGCTCTATCCCTCTTAGTGGAGGTAAGCCGTGGGGTAGCTCCAAGGGAAACACATCCTCATACTCTTTTAGAAGCTCATCCATGTCTTTGGTGTCACCTACATGAGTATTACTCAAAATCAAAGGACTAGGCATACACAAAAACATAGATTTTCTAGCTAAGTATTCCCTTTTAATGTCCTTGCAAGTAACAAGTAAAGTCTCTTTACAAGCATTAGACAAAGTCCCTTTACAAGTATCCTTCCTATCTACTTTACTTCTAGATTTATTTACAATTTTCTTCAAGTCTTTTCCTTTGGTGATGCAATCCTCAAGGAGAATAGCATATAAGTTGCGGATCTTCATGCTTCAATGGAGGCTTGGACAAATGATGAAGAAGCTCACGGCCTCAAGGAGAAAAAGAAATAGAAAACGGAAGAAGTTTAGAGATGGAAGCGCCATGGCAAGTGCCAATAAGCTAAAGGTGGAACCGCCACAATGGACAAGGAAGCCATTGATGAGATTCAAGGTTCTTCACAAGAACACAAGAGAGAATACTATCAAAGAATAAGCTCTTAGCTTAATTTAATATTCAAAAATTTTATCAAAAGTGTTTGAATTACAAAAGAAATCCTATTTATACTACTAAGGTGTAGAGCTAGCTTGCTATGCAAGGAACTAATTTCCACGATTGGATTAGATTCTAATCTAATGGCTATGAAGGGAAGCTTGTGGTGGAAGCTTGATTAGCTTGGAGGACAAGGATCAATCCTCCACCCTTGGATGTAGATCCTCATCCAACGGTTATGGCATCAAGCTTGCACTCCAAGCTTCTAAGCTTAGCCCTTGGATTAGTATCCTCATCTAATGGTCATGGTGTCAAGCTTGCACTCCAAGCTTCTAAGCTTAACCCTTGGATTAGAATCCTATCTAAGGGTCACTAATTATTTGTTTATTACAAGTTTAGGCTCAAATTAAATCCTTAAAACAATTACATAATTAAAAGAAAACTACTAATAAGCCTAAACATTAAAACATTTCGCTGCAAATTCCTGGAAACATTCCAACGCTAACTTCAAGCTCATTTTCCAACTAGTTGCAGTTCGAACTGGGTTTTTATGTCTTCATAGCTTTTGTAGCCCTTGAAGTCTTCTTTAATTTGGCACCAAGAAATCCTCAATTGGACTTGTGTAGCTCGAGTTATGATCGAAATACTGAAACAGGTCAGATGCAAAAATCAGCAGCGAATTTTATTAGAAGCCCAAAATTGAAAAGTAAGGTTAGAGAGTTTGGTTGGGCATTTGGAGATGGTCCTCCATCAAACCCTCCTTCTTATGGTCAACTTGTCCCCAAGTTGACTTGAGCTCCACCTATAATAAAATTCCACCCTTATCAAAGATTAAACACACCCTTTCAAGTTTTATATTTAATAACAAAGTGTATTGTCTACTCATATCATTAATACAATCAAGAGAATTTAGGGAAGAATATAATTTTTGCTTTAAGACATGAGCAAAATCCCAAGTGATCTTTAATTTCTTCTTAAGGTGTGTTGACATTTGTCTTCCATGAAGTGTGGAAATTTTTGATGTGCCCTCCTTCTTAGATTCTTCCAACACCCTAAAATATTCATCCTTATGAAAATATTGGTTAATAGGCACAATCAAAAAATCTAAATTTTCATACTCAAGAATTGTTTGAGGCTTAAAGCCACAAGACTCTAGTGTATAATATGAAATCTCATCTTTATTAGAAATGAAAGGATTAGTAAGTGATAAGGAAATTTTCTCAAAAGGTAATGCAAATTCTAAAGGTATTTCCTTTTCATGATCATAATTGTTCCAAGGCTCATTTGTACACAACTCTTTATTAGAAATCAAATCAAAAGGAAGTTTATAAAGATGATCACAAGCATCTTTAATTGAAGTATTAAGTTCATTCCTTTCAACTTCTTCACACAAGAGATGATCAATTTGCTCTTTGGAATCCTCTTTTGGCACAACACCTACAACATCCTCAAAGAAAGAATCAAATGAATCAAATGAAGGGTTAATATAAGCAAGTAATAAATCATCTTTATCCCTCATTTGTTTTTCCAACAATTCTAACTCTCTAACTCTTCTCAAACAAACTTGAATTTCTTTTTCCCTCAATTCTTTCTCTTTTATCTTCCTTTCCTTCAACTCGTTTTCCTTTATCTCTTTTTCTCTTCTTTCATACTTAGTTTCTTTTGTATCATACTCTTTCTTTTTAGTCTCATATTCAAATCTATGGCTCACTCTTTCACTTCCACTCCTTCTATGAACTTCTCTTCTCCTTTCATGCTCTTCTCTTTCCTTTCTCTCATGGTTTTCTCTCAAGGTTTTCTCCTTCCTCCCATGATGTTCACGGTTTCTACTAGACTTCTCAAGGATCCTCTTATCATACTCCTTTCTCAACCTCCTTTCCTCCTTTTCTCTCCTTCTTTGGTCGAATCTCTCTTCCAAAGTTGTGTGAATCATGGTACTCATCAATCCCACCATATTCTTTTCTTTAGGTGAGAGATCATTCCATACACTAGGAGAACTTTCCATGGCTGCACAAAGAAAGGTTAGATAACAAGTACAAGCATATAAAAGATCCTTGTCACTCTCTAAGTGTTTCACTCTAGTATCACTCGTGTATCACACTTTCAAGACTCTTTCTCAAATGTTCACTCTTGTCTTTTTCCCCTCAACCTCTCTTTATACTCTTGTTCAAACCTCTAATCAATCATTCAAGGTCCAAGTTTCCAAAGTGAAAGAGAAACGGTTCTAGAGTCAAGCTTAAGAAGTCCAAGAAATACAAACTCAAGACAAAACTTAGGAGTCCAAAATGACAAGCAATAAAAGGTACTCAATGAACACAATTTTGGCTACTCAAATATAAGAAGTTTATATGTGACAAAGGCACTAAACTACTGCAGTTTGGATAGCCACTAACAATGCTCAAATCTGGAAAATTTCCAGCGAATCAAAAGTTTGATGAACAAGCCAATTTACAAGCAATTTTGGCACCAATTTAGCACCGGAATTTAGGCAATTTTGCAAGTGAATTTTGTGAAGTGATTTTAAGTGAATTAGGTGCAGTTTTCACCACTGTACAGCCAAGTATTATGCTCAAAAATACAGGACAAAACATAGTTTCAAGTTACCAAGCACATCACACACCCAAAGTTCAAGAATCTAGACTACTAGCAATCTAAACTCAAGTTTTGGGGATAATTCTTAGTCCTAAGTGTCTCTAGTGTTCTAAGTCCTTTGAACCAATAATTTTGGAAGTGTTTAGAGGTTCAAATAGTCAAGTTACTCCACTGCACAATTAGGCTTTAATTTCACTAAAATCACTTTTCATTTGTTCTTTTTCTAGTCACTTGAGTTTTCACTAGAATTTCACTTTTCTTGTTTTCTCTTCTCTTTAATTTTTCTTGTGATTCTTTTTCTTGTAATCTTTCTTTTGATTTTCTTTTTCCTTGACTTTTTATACTTCTTTTCTTGACTTTCTTTTGCTGGACCAAATTTAGAAAAACCTAAGACTAAGGCAAAATTAAGTCTAAAATTACTAGTAAGCTAGATTAAGCAAGGTGATAGCTACTTGAACTTGTAATGCACAAATCTTAGCACTTAATTCACGTGTACAGCACCTTGAACATATTCAAAACAGAGATTCATGGATTTGAGAAGATTTGGCACGGTTCATATGCAGCACATCAAGAACATATATGAAGAATTACTAAAACAAGCTAAAGAAGAAATTTAAACGGTGAATTGACATGAATTTGCTATGAATTTTAGATCTAGAATTTTTTTAACATGAAAACTCAAAATCAAGATGAAGACAACTCAAGGAACATGTGAAGAACTCAAAAAAGTTCATACAACACGGATTAACACAAAAAAATTGAAGAGAAAACACAAACTCAAAGTAAGGAAAATTCAAACCGGATAGGATGCTCCAATTGAAGTAGAACAAGCTCTACATACCAAATTTGATGCAATCCTCAAGGAGAATAGCATATAAGTTGCGGATCTTCATGCTTCAATGGAGGCTTAGACAAATGAAGAAGAAGCTCAAGGCCTCAAGGAGAAAAAGAAATAGAAACGGAAGGAGTTTAGAGATGGAAGCGTCATGGCAAGTGCCAATAAGCTAGAGGTGGAACCGCCACAATGGACAAGGAAGTCATTGATGAGATTCAAGGTTCTTCACAAGAACACAAGAGATAATACTCTCAAAGAATAAGCTCTTAGCTTAATTCAATATTCAGAAATTTTATCAAAAGTGTTTGAATTACAAAAGAAATCCTATTTATACTACTAAGGTGTGGAGCTAGCTTGCTATGCAAGGAACTAATTTCCACCATTGGATTAGATTCTAATCTAATGGCTATGAAGGGAAGCTTGTGGTGGAAGCTTGATTAGCTTGGAGGACAAGGATCAATCCTCCACCCTTGGATGTAGATCCTCATCCAATGGTTATGGCATCAAGCTTGCACTCCAAGCTTCTAAGCTTAGCCCTTGGATTAGTATCCTCATCTAATGGTCATGGTGTCAAGCTTGCACTCCAAGCTTCTAAGCTTAACCCTTGGATTAGAATCCTATCTAAGGGTCACTAATTATTTGTTTATTACAAGTTTAGGCTCAAATTAAATCCTTAAAACAATTACATAATTAAAAGAAAACTACTAATAAGTCTAAACATTAAAACATTTCGCTGAAAATTCCTGGAAGCATTCCAACGCTAACTTCAAGCTCATTTTCCAACTAGTTGCAGTTCGAACTGGGTTTTTATGTATTCATAGCTTTTGTAGCCCTTGAAGTCTTCTTTAATTTGGCACCAAGAACGCCTCAATTGGACTTGTGTAGCTCGACTTATGATCGAAATACTGAAACAGGTCAGATGCAAAAATCAGCAACGAATTTTATTAGAAACCCAAAATTGAAAAGTAAGGTTGGAGAGTTTGGTTGGGCTTTTGGAGATGGTCCTCCATCATTTGGTGTGGCTCTCGGTCAAGCTCTTGGGAGCCTTGGAACTCTTGGCCAAGCTTCCCTTCTCCTCTTGGAACCTTTTAACCTTCATTTTGACTTGGTCCTCACACACCTCCCTTGGGGAGAGAGGCCTTAGGAGTACCTTTCTACCTTCAAAGGAAAACAAATAGGTGTTAGCAAGACCATCATGGATAAAATTTCTATCATATTGCCATGGCCTACCTAAAAGCATGTGGGTGGCTTCCATGGGTACAACATCACATAGAATGCTATCACAATATTTCCCAATAGAAAAATCTATCATACATTGTTTATCTACTCTTACTTCTCCATCTTCACTTAACCATTGCAACTTGTAAGGTTTGACATGAGTTAAAGTTGGCAAGTTAAGTTTAGAAACAAGTCTCTCACTTACAACATTAGTACATGAACCACCATCTATGATTAAAGAGCATACATTACCCTTTACCTTACACCTTGTATGGAAAATATTTTCCCTTTGGCTCTCATCCATTTCATGGTTCAACTTAAGTAATCTTCTTACCATTAGTAAGTCACCTTCTTCGGCACCTTCACTTTGTGTGGAATGGCCTTCATCTTCCTCTTCTTTCTCACTTGAAGACTCTTGTGAGGATTCACTTGTAATGTCCTCTCCTCTTGTCACCATGGTTCTCTTGGTGGGGCATTGAGATGCAATGTGCCCTCTACCTAGACATTTAAAACACTTGATGTTACTAGTATTTAAAGGTTTAGATGAAGTTGCTACCTCTTTGGAATTGGTGAGTTTTCGGTCATCCTTATGATTTGGCCTTGGTGATGATTCTACCTTACCCTTGCCCTTCCAATTGGATGAACTAGGCATGGAAACTCTCTTGGCACTACTCCTCCTCTTGATTTGTGCTTCAATCCTCTCGGCTAGGTGTATAGCTTCTTCAAGATGTGAGTACCTTTGCAACTCCAAGACATCTTGTATCTCACGGTTTAGGCCATGCACAAACCGAGCCATGGTGGCTTCCAACCCCTCATCTAGGTGTGCTCTTAGCATGGTGATCTCAAGGTCTTTAAAGTACTCTTGCACACTTCTATTACCTTGTTATAGTCTTTGGAGTTTGTTGTGAAGATCTCTCATGTAGGTGGGTGGCACAAATATTTCCTTCAAAGCATGCTTCATGGCCTCCCAAGTGGTGACTCTTGGTCTAATGCACCCATACCCTCTATCTTGTTGATTCCACCATATCATGGCATAATCCTCAAACTCTAGGGTCACTAAGTGTAGCTTCTTCTCTTCACTCAACAAGGGATAGCTAGCAAATATTTGGTCCACCTTCATGGCCCAATCAAGGTAAGCTTCGGGTCCCCCACTTCCATTGAACTTTGGGATGTTCAACTTCACAAATCTTTCATCAAATCTCTCCTCCTCAACCCATTGGTTCCTTCTATACCCATGGTTACCCCTTGCACCTTCACGGCCAGCCCCTCTTCCCCCTCTTCTCTCATGGTTAAAAGGTTCATGCTCATGGTCATGGTCTCTCCAAGGGTTCCTCACATCACTACCAATGGAAGTTCTAGGTCCTCTCCCTCTATAACTCCTCCTTTCTCCCTCTTCTTCATGGATCCTCTCATGCCCATTCCTTCTTTCTCTCCTTTCACCCTCATTAGTTAGAGATCTTTCCCTCTCCCTATTTTCCCTCCTATTTCTTTCCTCACTCTCTCTCAATCTAGCATCCATCCTCTCCATCACCAAGTTCAAGATATTTTGTGTTCTTGGTGACAATTCTTGTCCAACACTAGGTGGACTTGCCATGGCTGCAAGAAAGGGTTAGTATACAAGAAAACAAGGAAAGCAATAAACCTCACAAGCTCACTAAGTGTATCCACTCAATCAACTCGTGTATCACACAATTCAAGGCTTCTTCTCTAATGATTCTCTCTTGCCTTTTACCACTCTTTTCTCTTATGCTCACTTAGAAATTATCCTCTAATCAATTATCAAGGTCTTATTAATCCATTATGAAAGAGGAACAGCAACCAAGCTAGGCTTAAGAGGCCAAGAAAGACAAAGACTCTAAGACAAAACCAAGGAATCCAAAGAAGACAAGCAAGAAAAAGCTCCAAATGAAATGAATGGCTACTCAAATTGTGGAGAAATTTTCATGAGACAATGGCACATAGTAGGGCAGCAAAATATCATATAAAAGCCCAAGGAAACATGTCAAAACAGAGGTATATCATGAGGCAATCAAAACTGGACAGCAAGCTCACAAAGTAATTAGCAACCGAAAATTAGAAACCGAAATAGCAAAAATCAGCAAAACGGATTTAGAGACCGATTTTGGCTATGTTATCTAATTGGCTACTAGCATGCTTCTTAGGTTCAAATCAAAGTCCAATTCACATATGAAGTATCCCATACATCCAGCAAGGTGCAGTACAAGAAAGAAATCTACAAATTTTCAAAGAAACATAAAGATACACAAAGCACTTAGGAAGCTCAAAACTAGAAAATTCACTAGAATGGTGTAGGCTCTTTCCTAGGTCCAATGGTGTTTCTTTTGTGTAACTCTCTTCTTTTTCCCACTTTCTTTTGTTCTTATGTTGCAGTACCTTTCTTCTCTTTCACTTTTCTATGGTTCTCAATTTTCACTCTCTTCTTGAACCACTACTTTTCACTACTAGTTTTTCCTTTTACTTTTTTTTCTTTCTCTTCTCTTTTCTTTCTTTTGCTTTTGATTCTTTTCTTTTGCTATGCTATGGCTGGACCGAAACCTCTAAGGGATTTAAGAGCCCCTTCTAGGTTCAATTCTAGCTTATCACAGCCATTACAAGAACTAACCAAAATTACAAAGCAAAATAGTATTCTAAAAATTTCTAAAAACCAAAGATCATGTAAGCATACACTAGTAGATGTTCCTAGCACTTAGAGATCATGTAATACATGTATGGAAGATTAAAGTGCAGTACCAAACCAGTAAGCATGCCTCACGGTACAGTGGAAAACAAAACTAAACAAGATCCTAATGGCATACATGAATCAAAACTTGCAAGAGCAAAAATCATGAAAGATCATGGAGTCAAAATTTGCAAGCTATTAAATCATGCATTCAAAAGAAATGGTAGAACATGCCAAGGATGAATCACAGCCTAATGCAGCAACCAAAAGAATAAAAGCATGTTCTATCTCTAAACCAATTAACAAGACAACTCAAGGAAACAAAACTAGTTACTCTATGAAAGAAAGACTCTAGAGATGAAAAGACTCAAAGAAGAAAACAAGACTCAAGAACTCAAACTACTAACCGGTTGTGATGAACCCAAAGGTGAAGACAACAAGCTCTGATACCACTTGATGAAGGTGCTCTTGGAGGAAGATCCAAAGCCACCTTGGAATGCCCCAATCTAGCCTTCACCGTGAGCATCACCATAGAAGCCGAATCCAAAGGAGTCTCGGCCATGAACGGTTGTTATTGGTTTTGGTGTTTAGGAAACAAAGGTAGAAGATGGTTAAGGTGGAGAAGGTGGTGGCGCCAAGGAAGAGAGTCCTATAAGCCTAGGAGGAACCACCATAATGGTTGTAAGAAGCCATTGATAAGATTCAAGGAACTTCCCTAAGGGAACAAGAGAAAACTCTCTAGAAAAAAAGCTTAAAAGCCTTTGTATTCAATTTCATCAAAAGTGGTACATGAGTTTCGGCCAAGGCTATTTATAAGCCTTTAAGACTTGGCCTCCAAGCTATCCTAACTAAGGTTAACTAAGCCTAATCCTAGTTAGAGTCCCTAATCTAAACCGTGGCTTATTTGACCACCAAGTAACTAAGTGGGTTACTTGGTTGTTAAGAAGCACATGGTCTTCACATGGCTATCACATGGGTGCACATGGGCTTGTCCCCCCTTGGTACCCATGTGATTAGCCAAGTCATCAATCCTTAATCACTTGGAATTAAGGGTTGAGATCTCTTGATTTGGGCAAGGCATGGATCCAGGCTCAACTCAAGAGGCTCCTCCCTTGATCCTAAGTGATTTCAAGGTTCCACACAATTTTAGCCAAAATTTTGGGACTTTTTGAAAACCTTGTGGAGACCTTGAATTTTAGGGATCTTTGGCTTGCCTTTGCTATGTGATCCGAGGGCTTTGGACCCTTATAGGTTTGGGGCCCTAAACCGATCTAAGCTATTACATACGGTTTAGTTCATACAAGTTTTCAAGAAGATTACAAGTTGATAACCCTATGCTATTCTTCTTTTGGTCTTGGTCTTGGTCTTGGAATTTCCTAGCTTCCTCTTCTAGCCTTCTTTGCATGCTTCTAGTAATCCTCCTTGATGTGCCTACATCACTTGAGGTGCGCATAGGCAGCAGACGGAAGGAGTTTGGAGATGTGCCTTGCATATTTGAAGGTTCTGGGTACAGACGGTACTTTCTTTTCTTTGCCCTTAGCCAAAAACTTGACCAAACATGGTCGTTTTCGGTCTAAGACGATAGTGTACTTCGTTTCGTCTGACACCAGCGAAGAGAACTGTGAACCCACCATGAAGGGACAGTATCTCTTATCCTTCTTTGCTTGACGATCAATATGATAGAAGGAAACCTCCCTTTCCTTGGTTTCCCTTCTATAGATATCAGCTATCAACTTGAAGGTCAAGTTGTAGTCTTCCGGTAGGGAGTGAGCGAACTCCTCAGGGTCTTCATATTCGTTGAGAAGGATGGAGTAGCGAGGGTTGATCCCGGAGCAGTGGGGTCTCGTCCATGGGAGCACAATTCCAAGAGAGTACCCTAGACCGACATACTCTGTTTTGTTGAGTGGAATTGTGAAGGGCATTGGATCATGCCGATCTATGGCGTCAAGATGCCAGTGTGTGCATTCTTTCGGCTCATAGATGGTAGAGTTTGCGTCTCCATATCTACAGTGATGGAATGCAGGCACATTAACCTCATACCGAACCTTCCACCTTGGGTTTTCTCTGTGTGGGATGTGAGGTTCATAGCCAAGTGCTGGTCCTTCAATCACCGACGCAGCAATATGATCCTTGTATGCTTGTATATCTTCCAGTCCCTTGATGTCTAGGTTGGCCAGTGTGTCCCAGGGCAGACGCTTCAGCCAATTGCGTTGCTCCTCTAGGGTGTAGATAGTGTCTTCGTTGAAATCCACCGGCTTCAAGGGTTTGTTGTAGATGATGGGATTGACAAATCTCCTTAATTGAAAACCCTTCTTGCCTTTGTACTCGTATGGGTTCTTCAATTCGATATAGGGAGTGTCCTTGATATAGCGGTCTTCATTGTCTGCTAAGTCATCATTTTGAGCAGACTCAGACGGTTCACCATCAGTGGAGAATTCATCATTCTTCTCTCCAACAATCCAATCTGGTTTGATTGGTCTTTCAACACAGGTGATCTCAGCAAATCTTCTCATTACTAATTCGTTTAGAAACGAATAGTCTACCTTGTGCTTTGGGGGTAAATCTTCTGGATTGATCACTTCGGCATGTGATCTCCCCCAAGTAGCATCCACCTTTATAACTTCAAAAGGTTCTTCATCAGACGAAGAATATACATCTTCAATCAGCACAAAGTCGTCAGACGGAATCTCCTTCGTCTATTGGTGGGATGCTTCCTCAGACGCAGCAGGTAACGTCTGTGCAAGGCATGCGTTCAGCGGAGACGCAAAATAGGGGTAGCCCTATGTTCGTCTTGGAGTGATGGAGAGACCTCCATTGTGGAGACTACCTTAGATAGCATTGTTTCCAACTCCTCCGCAAGTTGGGCATTGTCTTTCTGGATCTGGGCAGTTTCTTCACTATTCATGCCCTCTGAGGTTGCTTGAGCAGACGCAGCCTCAGACGATCCAATGCCTCGAACGCTATCGAGAAACATTCTTTCTCGTTCAGCATGAAGCAAAATAGAGACTCTTCTAGCCTCTTTCAGTTGTTTTTCTTCGTCTGTCTCACCAACTACGACAGAGGCAAGTTTTTTCTTCATCTTCTCCTTGCCCTTAGCAGCCTTTTCTAGCGCAAGCTTTCTGGCTTTTGCCTTTTCTTCTGCTGCTTTCTTCTGTTTTTCTTCGTCTGAGAGTATCTTCACAGACGGAACAGGTTCAGATGATATGTTCACCCCTTCATCTTCACTAGGGGATATCATCTGTCCTTTTGTCTTAGCACCAATGTGCTTGATTCTGATGGTTCTTTTCTTCTTCTTGAGGGGTTCTTCAAGAACGTCCTCAAAAGGAACCTCAGAGATTATCACAAAAGGAGGAGGTTGAGGTTGGTTTAGTGTTTGGGCTTGTGTTTGGGGTTCTGTTTGGGTTAGTGTTTCGGCTTGTGTTTCAGACGATGTTTGGGCTTGTATTTTGGTTGGTGTTTGGTCTTGTGTTTGTGGCTTAGCACGCTTGATGCGAGCTCTGTGTGGATGGTCTTTGGTGATGGGTGAGAGAGGTACTTCCTCCTTTTGCGAATGGAGTAAGCCTGTCGACAGATGCATCTTCGCAAAGGTGCTGGCTTTTACCTCCTTTCCCTCAGGGTGATAGACCACGCCAGTAGTATCAAACCCTTGGTTGATTATTATTTTTGTGAAGAGGGTGGCGTAGGGAATGCTGCTCTTCCTACGGATGTTGCGGTTCTTCAACGCACTTATCCAGTGGTCAAGGATAATGTGTGGAAGGCTCATCCTTGCTCTCCTCAAACAGTAAAAGATACAGAATCTGTCTCGAGTACTCACATTGTCCCTCGAGCCAGTCCTTGGCGTGAAGACATTGAAGATGAGATTGTGGATGATTCTGGCGGTTGGACAGAGGTTCCCTGACCTGAAGAACTTGAGATCTTCAGTGTCATGGATCTTCGTGTAGATGAGTTTATTCACATGCTCCTCGGACTCAATCTTCATCCAATCAATGCTATAGAAACGCCCCTTGGCCTTGTAGTTGCCAACCTCAGCAATGGAGTCCACCGTGATGATGTACTCTTTGTTGTCTATGGTACCAACAATACCATCTTCGAATTCTTTGGCGTCGCTCCAGAATTCGGCATAGGCCTCCATCAGCCATGGGCCTCTCATCTCAGCAAAACCCATCCATCCAGTGTGGGTCAGAATCTTGGCAACTCTTTCAGAGATGCCTTCAACAGTTTCCCTTGAAATCCACTTGCTTGGCAAGAACAAGTCTTGAGCGAAGAAAGTGGCTTCAGCAGCTTTGATAGCTTTGGTGTTCTTGGCGGCCATTGTTGATATTTGAAAAAGCGAGTAAGAGTTTAGTGAGTATTAGGTTTGGAAAGTTCAAGAGATTTGCAAATTGCAGTAAAGAGTAAAAGAGTGAACTTTCAAGAGTATTTATAGGCAGAGATAAAAATGGTTGTGATTCATCAGACGAAATAGATTTCGAAAACTGCCCCTGATTTGACGTGTCCACATCATTGCCTTTTCAATGATTGATTTGACCTCTGCAATTCACGGCGCGTGCCTATCAATGTCCTAAAATAGTGCAATAAATGACAGACACATTTATTGCTTCTTTTAATTTGTCCCTGCACACTTGAGATAAACTTGTTAAACATTAACAGTTGCGTCTGTTGAATTTTACCACAGTAACTATTCAACTTGATCAGACGCAATGTTTCGTCTTAACACGAAATAATGTACAGACGGAACAAATAGCTCAGACGGAAAAATTTTCAATCATTTAAAGAAATAATTCCAAGATTTTCTTTAATGAAATTGAAACGTGTTTCGTCTAATGCTTTAGTAAATATATCTGCCCATTGAAAATCTGTTTTTACAAACTGTATATTGAAAATACCTTTTTGAACATAGTCTCTTAGAAAATGAAAACAGATTTCAATATGTTTAGCTTTTGAGTGTTGAATAGGATTTTTGCTAAGATTAATTGCACTTGTATTATCACAAAATACTGGTATATGATTTTCAAACCTGAATTAATCTTCAAGTTGATGTTTTATCCACAGTAATTGTGAGCAACACCCTGCCGCAACAATATACTTTACTTCAGTTGTTGAGAGTGCAATGGAGTTTTGTTTCTTGCTTGACCAAGATATTAGTGATGATCCAAGGAATTGGCATCCACCACTTGTGCTTTTTCTCTCCAGTTTGTCTCCAACATAATCCGCATCACAAAAGCCTCTCAAACTAAAATCATTATTTTTCTTATAAAACAGAGACAGATCAGTTGTTCCAACAAGATATGTAAGAATTCTCTTTACAGCTTGTAAGTGAGATTCTTTAGGGTCAGATTGAAATCTAGCACATAGACAAACACTAAACATAATATCAGGTCTGCTAGCAGTTAAATAAAGGAGTGAGCCAATCATACCTCTGTATACCGTCTGATTAACAGACTTACCTGACTCATCCTTGTTAAGATTAGCTCCAGACAAATGCATTTGGGGTCTTCATGGGCTTGGCATTCTCCATCTTGAACTTTTTGATAAGTTCCTTTGTGTATTTCTGTTGATGGATGTAGATTCCTTCTTTCGTCTGCTTGATTTGAAGTCCTAAAAAGAATTTCAATTCTCCCATCATGCTCATTTCAAACTCATCCTGCATTAGCTTTGAAAAATCCTTGCACAGAGAATCGTTAGTGGCTCAAAAGACTATATCGTCTACATAAATCTGGACTATAATAAAGTCTTTTGAAACACTTTTCTTGAAGAGAGTTGTATCAACCTTTCCTCTTGAGAAACCATTTTTAAGAGAAAAAGAACTGAGTCTATCATACCAAGCTCTGGGAGCTTGTTTAAGACCATACAGTGCTTTCTTAAGTTTGAAAACATGATCAAGTTGAGATATACTTTCAAAACCAGGAGGTTATCTTACATACACTTCTTCTTCAATGAAATCGTTTAGAAAAGCACTTTTTACATCCATTTGATATAGGACGATATTCTTGTGAGTAACAAAAGCAAGTAATATTCTAATTGCTTCTAATCTTGCTACAGGTGCAAAAGTTTCTGTAAAATGAATACCTTCTTGTTGATTGTACCCTTGTGCTACTAACCTTGCTTTGTTTCTTACCACTTTTCCAGCTTCATCAAGTTTGTTTCTGAACACCCATCTGGTTCCAACGATGTTTTTGTTCTTTGGTCTTTCAACTAGGGTCCAACCATCATTCCTTGTGAACTGATTAAGTTCATCTTCCATAGCCAAGATCCAATCGTTATCTTGAAGAGTATCTTCAACATTCTTTGGCTCTATGTTTGATACAAGAGCATATCCCGACGATTCCTTTAGCTTCGATCTAGTTAGAACACCTTGATTCCTATCTCCAATGATAAGATCTTCAGTGTGATTAGATGCAAACTTCCATGATCTTGCAGGTGCTTAATCTCTTTGTTGATGAGTATCAGACGAAGAGGGTTCGTCTGTGCTTCTATCGTCTGCTCTTGTTTCGTCTGACCCTTGTTTATAAAGTTGACCAGAAGGGTTAATCTGCAAATTATCAAAAAGGTTTTCTAGGTCTGATATATCTTTATCAGCCTTTGAGTTATCTTGGAACTTTACATGAATTGATTCCTCTACAACTTGTGTCTTAGAGTTAAAAACTCTATAGGTCTTAGATGTGTTGGAATATCCAAGAAAGATTCCTTTTACCACCTTTGAATCAAACTTGCCAAGTTGATCTTTAGTGTTTAGGATAAAGCATTCGCATCCAAAAGGATGGAAATAAGAAATGTTGGGTCTTCTTCCTTTCCATAGTTCATATGGAGTCTTATTCAATATTGGTCTTATCAATATTCTGTTTTGAATATAACAGGAAGTATTAACTGCTTCTGCCCAATATTATTTAGGAAGAGAGCTTTCATGCAACATAGTTCTAGCCATTTCTTGTAAAGTACGATTTTTCCTTTCCACAGCTCCATTTTGTTGGGGAGTTCTTGGAGATGAAAAATTGTGAAATATACCATTTTTAAAACAAAAGGCTTTGAACTTAGAATTTTCAAATTCTGTTCCATGATCACTCCTTACAGACGCAATACATATTCCTTTTTCTTTTTGAACGCGTTTACAGAATATTTCTAACACCTTGAATGACTCATGTTTATGGGCTAGGAAGTATACCCATGTGAATCTAGTATAGTCATCTACAATGACAAATCCATATCTCTTCCCTCTAAGACTTTCATTCTGAGTGGGTCCAAAGAGATCAATATGTAACAGTTCTAGCGGTCTTGCCGTGGAAACAACATTTTTTGATTTGAAAGAAGCTTTGAGTTGTTTCCCATGCTGACAAGATTCACACAGACGATTGGTTTTCCAAGATATTTTTGGCAAACCTTTTACGAGATCCTTTTTAGAAATTTTCAAAATATATTTGAGACTTAAGTGTTCAAGCTTTTTGTGCCAAATATCTCGTTCATCGTCTGCTGAAATCAAACATGTTACATTCTGATTACTCAGGTCAGAAAGACAAACCTCATAAGGTTATTCTTTCTTTTCCCAATAAAAAGAATGGATTTATCTTTGTTCTTGACTATACACTCATCAGAGCTAAAAGCTACTTCATATCCACTATCACAAAATTGACTTATGCTAAGTAGATTGAAGTTAAGACCTTTAACATATGATACGTTCTGGATAAGTGTATTGGGTGTCTTACCAACAGTCCCAATGCCAAGAATTTTACCTTTTCCCGAGCCAGTAGGAGACACCCTTTACTTGGTCTGAGGTCTTGGAACATAGGCAGGTCTCCCGTCATGTGTCGTGAGCAACCACTGTCCAGGTACCAGCTTGAAGTCTTGTCTCTTCCCATTAAAGATATCTACAACAGGAACAATAAGTGACTTTGGTACCCAAATCTTTTTGGGTCCTTTCTTGTTAGTTACAAAAGGCTTCTTTTTGCTTTTAGCCTTTTTGTAGATATTAGGAACCTTGTTGTGATTCCTCTTCTTTTGAGCAGACGAAACAAGTTTGTTTTTCTTTTCGTCTGTCCCCTTAACATAACCAAGTCCACTTTTATCATTAGGAGATCTCCTATATTTTAAAATATTTTCAAGAATGGAGGATCCCTTTGTAAACTTGGTTAAGTCATTGAGTAAGGACTCATTTTCTTTCTTTAATCTTTCGATTTCAAGAATGATAATGTCCTTTTCAGACTCAGACGAAACATCATTTGATACTTTCTTGTCTAGTAACTCAATTTCAGATTTCAAAACTGCATTTTCTTCCAAGACTTGTCTCAGCTTGGTTTTGCAAGTTTTGTATTGCTGAGTAATAAAGTGAGAGTGAGCTAGAAGTGTATCATAAGACATTTCTTCTGATTCTGACTCAGACTTAGACGAAGAGGATGAAGAAGTTTCATCATAATTTACCTCTGTTGAGACATGGTCTCCAGCCATGAGGCAGATGTTTGCTGTTTCTTCTACTTCAGAGGATTCCTCTGAGCTTTCACTGTCAAGGTCTTCCCAAGTCAGTAAGCTCTTCTTTCCTTTGTCTTTTCTAGAGCTCCACCTCTTTTTCAGTCTGGGACACTCTGACCTCATATGTCCCGGTTTCCTGCATTCATAGCACACAACCTCTGTGCTTTCTTCTTTAATTGATGACTTCTCAGGGAGCTTCTTCTCTTTTTTCTTGAAGAAGCGTTGGCCTCTGCCTTTCTTCATCATCATCCTTTTGAATCGTCTTGCCATGAGGGAAACTTCGTCTTCAGACGAATCATCAGACGATTCTAATTCGGTTGAATCAGCCTTCAAAACCTTTGTTTTCTTTTTACTATCCTTCTTGACAGAATCTTCTTTAGGGATGTTATTGACAGATGGAAGAGCTATTGGTTCTTGAACCTTGATCTTCTCTCTTTTACATAAGAGTACCTCATGTACCCTTAGAGCTCCAATTAACTCGTCTAGAGTTAATGTCTTCATATCTCTCCCAACGAAATAGGCTGTGGACATGGCTTCCCAAGGAGGTGGGAGACTGTCCAAGATCTTCATGTTGTTCTGGGCCTTTGTGAAGGTGATTCCCAGAGTAGTGAGTCCATTCAATATCGTTTGGAATCTTCCAAACATCATATCGATAGACTCTCCTTTCTTTATAGAGAACATTTCATATTTTCTTTGAAGAGTAGCAGCCTTCCCTCATTCGACATCTTTAGTGCCTTCATATGAGATTTTAAGAGTATCCCATAGTTCTTTAGCAGTTTTGTAGGCACAGAATCTGTTGTACTCAGTTTTGGAGAGAGCACACATAAGAGCATATCTTGCTTTGTTGTTCAGCTCCATCATTGAGTATTCTTCGTTTCCCCATTCTCCTTCAGGCTTTGCAATGGGGATATCTCCAGTGGTGATTATGTTCCATAATCTATATTGGGTTGACTTGATGTACATCTCCATCCTGTCAGCCCAGTAAGGATAATCATCTCCAGAGAAAGCTGGAGGTTTGTTCATAGAAGCTCCTCCGGATAGAAACGATGGCCCTTGTGAGTCCGTGTTGGATCTTTTCCTCTAGCAGCTGTTAAGCGCTCAACCCTTAGAGGCTGAGCTTTGATACCAAACTGTAAAAGATAAACACAAGAAGGGGGGTTGAATTGTGTTAATTAAAAAAATTTTTATCCCTTTCGTCTGTGGGTTTCAAATGGGTTCAGACGAAACAACGTTTATATTGAAGAATTGATTTTAATATGCAAACGTTAAAGTATGATTATCCCCAATTAGTTAAACAGACGAAACAAATAAACACGAGTGTTTTTATACTGGTTCGTCTGTTCAAGACTACGTCCAGTTACCCAACAACCACTGAGTTTTCACTACAAACCGTGAAAAGGTTTACAAGTATTGTTTGAACCCAGCCACTTCTGGCTATTACAAGATATTCTTTGCTCCCAGCCTTCTTAGGCTAAACCACCAAGGTATTCTTTGAACCCAGCCTCCACAGGCTAATACAAAGATATTCTTTGAAACATAGCCTCCTCAGGCTAAAGTACCACACAAGTGGATTTTTAAAGATGTTTGAAAAACAAAGATCTTTCTCTTCGCAGAGAGGGTTTTTACAATATAGTTCTTAGTTGAATTGAGCGAATTCTTAGACGATTGAAGAGATAAGCGTATTCGCCAACTGATTCTTGAAGCTGTGAAGTCCTTTTATAGGCATGTTCTTCAAATAGCCGTTAGACTCATTTGAATGCCGTTGAGAGTCGTTGAGACATCTTCTTGAGAACTTTCTAAAAAGGTTGTCAGTTGTACTTGATTGATTGATGAGAGTCGCAGCGGATATAGCAGACTAGGTTGTGCGCAATACTATTTCTGACTTGTACAGAGATATAACAAAAGGTGAAGACCTTTTTGACTTTGGAGTGTAAGCTCGAATCCCTATACTGATCTTGGATGCATCTCATGAGTACTTCTTTAGATTTGAAATCTTGGCGCAAAAGACTCAACTTGACTTCAGCTTTTGGATAGACGATATGATTCTTCAGTCTTCAGTTGTTGTTGTTTTGTCTCATCCTATCGTCTTAGACTTCACTCTTTGGACAGACGAAGGACTTAAGATTGAGTAGTCCTCTTCCATCTGTGCACGTATCGTCTGATGACTTGGCTTTTGGACAGACGCAAAATTTCTTCTTTGAAGGGTCATGTTCCGTCTGTGCTGGTTTCGTCTTAGCAAGTCTTGGGTAGCTTGGTTTCGTCTGCCTTGTAATTAATCAAAATATTGAGACGTTAATCATCCTTGATCTAACAGTTTAGAGACTAACCTTTCACTCACAACATTAGTGCATGAGCCACCATCAATAATAGGAGAACAAGTTTGGTCTTTTGCCTTGCACCTTGAATGAAATATGTTCTCCCTTTGACTATCATTCATAGCATGGCATGCACTAAGTAATCTTCTTACCATTAGTAGGTCATCTTCCTCGGCCTCTTGGCTAGAAGTAGAGCTCCTTTCACTTAGGCCTTCTTCTTCACTTGAGGAGGCATTGGACCCTTCACTTGTAATCTCACCATCTTGCCTTAGAAACATAGCCTTCTTGTTTGGGCATTGTGAAGCTATGTGTCCCTTCCCTAAACATTTAAAACATTTAATGTTACTTGATTTAAAAGTATTAGATGAAGAAGTTACCTCTTTTGGTTTAGGGGGCTCTCGGTGTCAAACCTTGTTTTAGGCTTGGGTGAGTAGTCTCTTTTGCTCTTGCCCTTCCAACTTGATGAGTTGGATGAGGAAACTCTTTTGAAGCTACTTATCCTTCTTAAATGGGCCTCAATTCTCTCGGCCAAATGGATGGCTTCCTCCAAGTTTGAATACCTATGAAGCTCAAGAACATCTTGTATTTCTCTATTCAACCCATGGACAAATCTAGCCATAGTAGCTTCCAAACTCTCCTCTAGTTGGGCTCTTAGCATCGTCATCTCTAGGTCCTTGAAGTAGTCTTGTACACTTCTAGGCCCTTGTATGAGTCTTTGAAATTTATTATGTAGATCCCTCATGTAAGTAGGAGGCACAAACCTTTCTCTCAAGGCATGTTTCAAGCCCTCCCAAGAAGTGATTCTCGGCCTCAAGTATACATGCCTAGTTTCCATTTGATTCCACCACACCAAGGCATATTCTTCAAACTCTAAGGTCACAAGGTGCAGCTTCCTTTCCTCACTCAACATAGGATAACTAGTAAGAATTTGATCCACCTTCATGGACCAATCCAAGTAAGCATCGGCCCCACCACTTCCATTGAACTTAGGAATTGTGATTTTCAACATTCTTTCATCAAATCTATCATTCTCCTCATGGTAATGCCTTCTATAGTTATGGTTGCCCCTTTCTCCCTCACGGCCAACCCCTCTACCACCTCTTCTCTAACGATTATATTGGTCATGGGCATAGGCATCATCATTTCTAAGGCTCCCACCATCACTACCAATAGCAGATTCATGCTCTCTCCTTGATGACCCTCTCCTACTACCACCTCCTCTCTCATTTTCTTCTCTATCACTTCTTTCACTCCCTCTTCTACTCCTCCTATCACCCTCATTCCTACTATGTCTCTCCCTCTCATGTGTTTCCCTTATTTGATTTATCCCCTCTTGCACACTCTCCCTCAAGGTAACTTGCATTTAGTTCATTTTCTCCATCATCCTCTCCATGAACATTTGAGTTCTAGGTGAGTACTCATTTGCTACCCTTGGAGAACTTGCCATTGCTGCAAAAAGGGGTTAGTACACAAGAAATATAAAACAAATAAAAGAACCTCACCACTCTCTTAGTGTTTCCACTCACTCTCGTGTTTCACACTTAGTGGCTTTTTCTCTAATGATACTCTCTTGCCTTTTTCCTCTCTATCTCTTGGTTCTCACTTAGAAATTATTCTCAAATCAATTATCAAGTTCTTACCAAGACAATGTGAAAGAGGAACAACACCCTAGCTAGGCTTAAGAAGTCCAAAGAGACAAATACTCAAAGACAAAACTAGGAATCCAAGGAAGACAAACAATAAAAGCTCAAAATTGAAAGAAAGGGCTACTCAAATGTGAAAGAATTTTGATGAGACAAAGACACATATAAGGGTAGAAAGGAACATATATTTGCTATAGAAATCAAGTCCAAACCGAGAGCAACACCATGAGCACCAAAACTGGACAGCAACCAAGCAAATCAATTTAGCCACCGAAACACACCAAAATTTAGCGACGGATTTGCTAGAAATCCGATTAGCGACCGAATTACAACTATGTTCTATAATTGTCTAGCCTTCTTAAAATTCAATCCAATTGCACAATAAGGTTCATATAGACATAGCAACATCAAAATCCAGCAAGTGCAGTACAAGTACAAAGTGAAAATTACACCCAATTCAAAACTACACACTCAAGTCTAAAACAATGGTACTAGAAATTCAACTTGGGTGATGTGTGCTTAAAACAAGGTCCAAGGGTGTGTTTATTGCCCAAGGGTGATGTGTTTCTTGCTGTGTTTTGTTCTTTTGATTTTGTTTTCGTATGGTCCTTACTTAATTGATACTCTTTTGGACCCATACACTTTTCTTTTCACCACTACTTTTTCTCCTCTTTTTTTTTCACTTTTTTCTTTTCTTTATTTTGATTTTTGTATTTTTTCACACACTAAGTATGGCTGGACCGAAACCATAAGATGAAGAAGAGCAACCTTCAAGTTCAATTTCCACAACCCAAAACGAAATTCACAAGGTTATACACAAACTGGACCTAAAGAGTGCTCTAGAAGTTATTACAAGCATGTACATGTGAGTCTTACACTAGAAGTTTCTTCTACCACTTGAAACCCACATCATCAATGGTGCATCAAATGGTTATGGAAAAGAAAACACAAAGGACGAAACAAAACTACAAGAAAACAAATCAAACAAATAAGCTTACAAAGGAAGTTACTCTAGAACCATGAATCTTGTTATGGAAGCTAAAGCAACTATGGGTAAAACTTCAAGACAAGCATGCATGGACACTCACACCCACGGTTTGAAGAAGAAAGAAAGAAGAAAAGCATGCTTAGACACAAACCAAACGAACAAAATGAAGACAACTCAAGGAAACTAAGACTAGGCTATAGAAAAAAGACATGGAACATTGAAAACTCAAAGAAAACTATGGAAACTTAGGAAACCCATTACTAACCGGTTGAAGATGAACCATTGAAGAAGACAACAAGCTCATGATACCACTTGATAGAGGCCTCCTTAGAGATGATCCAAAGAGCCCTTGAAGTTGCCCAATCTAGCTTCTTTAATGCACTCCAAGACAAGCTAAAGGAAGCTTTCGGTCAAAGCTTCAATGGTGGAAGGGAAGACCGAAAAAGAAAAGGTGAAGGGGGTGAGGAATGGTGAGGGTAGGCGCCATGGCAAGCCAATAAGCCTAGGGAGAACCGCCATAATGGAGGTGAAAATCCGTTGATAAGATCGAAGAAACCTTGCTAAGCAAGACAAGAGAAAACCTCTCTCAAGAAAAGCTCAAAGCTTATTCATTCATCAAAATTATCAAAAGTTTCTACAATTTCGTTTTTACATGTATTTATAGACCCTAGGCTACTTGGAAAACAAGCTAAACTAATCCTAACCATAACTAAACTAACTAACCAAAACTAACCTAGGCTTAAGGTAAACAACTAACTAATTAATGAGTAACTAGTTTAAGTTACATGTCACTTTCAAGTGACATGTCACCCATCTTTGATCTAAACCCTTGAAGGGCTTTGAGAGATCTAGGGTGGAGATTCTTTCTTAAGTGGAGACATGGATCAACACTTAAGCAAGAACTCTGCTTAAACCAAAGCTCTTGGATTCACAAAAGAATTTCTAATTAAAATCAAATTTAACTTGAAATTCTTAGGTGAATTTTAGTGCCTCATTAATTCCTTACTTATATCCTTAAGCTAGGCATTTTAAACTCAAATTTAAAGCATTCAAACTAAAAGAACAAGCTTGGCCGTGAGCTCTTTTTGGCTCACTAACAAGGCCTTACACAAGTACACACTTAGAAGAATTATTCAAACATGTTTACAAGCATATTACAAAAAGTAAGTCCTAAACTATGGCTTGATTGAGGTTGTGCCATGTCTTGGAGCTTTTCCACTTCTTCCTTCCAATGCTTCTAGTAATCCTTTGAGATGTTCCTAGATCATAATGTCAGGTCTACTAGCAGTGAGATAGAGAAGAGATCCAATCATACCTCTGTATACCGTCTGATCAATGGTCTTACCTAATTCGTCTTTGTTGAGACTGGCTCCAGATGAATGCATGGGAGTTTTCATTGGTATGACATTTTCCATTTTGAATTTCTTTAGAAGTTCCTTAGTATTCTTCTGTTGATGAATGTATATGTCTTGTTTAGTCCGTTTGATTTGAAGTCCTAGGAAAAACTTCAGTTCTCCCATCATGCTCATCTCGAACTCATTCTGCAGTAACTTAGAAAAATCCTTGCACAAGGATTCATTAGTTGCTCCAAAGACTATATCATCTACATATATTTGGACAATAATAAAGTCTTTTGAAACACTTTTCTTGAAGAGAGTAGTATCAACCTTCCCTCTTGAAAAACCATTTTGAAGAAGAAAGGAACTCAATCTTTCGTACCAAGCTCGAGGAGCTTGTTTAAGACCATATAGTGCTTTCTTTAGCTTAAAAACATGATCTGGTTGAGATGAACTCTCAAATCCAGGAGGTTGTTTTACATATACTTCCTCTTCAATAAAACCATTTAGAAAAGTATTTTTTTACGTCTATTTGATATAGAATGATATTCTTATGAGCAGCAAAGGCAAGTGAAATTCTAATGGCTTCTAATCTAGCTATAGGAGCGAAAGTTTCAGTGAAATCTATACCTTTCTGTTGATTATAGCCTTGAGCTACTAATCTTGCTTTGTTTCTTACCACTTTCCCGTCTTCATCAAGTTTATTTCTAAACACCCATCTCGTTCCAATGATGCTTTTGCTTCTTGGTTTTTCTACCAAAGTCCAAACATCATTTCTGGTAAACTGGTTTAGCTCTTCTTCCATAGCTAAGATCCAGTCATTATCTTGTAGAACTTCCTCAATATTCTTGGGCTCTATATTTGACACGAGAGCATAGCCAGACGATTCTTTTAGTCTTGATCTTGTTTGAACACCTTGATGTCTATCTCCAATGATAAGATCTTCTGTGTGGTTTGAGGTAAACTTCCACGTTCTTATAGGAGCTTGATCATCATGTTGGTGAGCATCAGACGAAGAGGGTTCGTCTGTACTTCTATCGTTTGCTCTTGTGTCAGTTCTTGTGTCTGACCCAGGTTGACCATTTGAACTTGAGCTTTGACGAGAAGGGTTAATCTGCAAATTATCAAATAAATTTTCTAGGTCTGATATTTCCTTATCAGCCTTTGAGTTATCTTGGAATTTTACATGAATTGATTCCTCTACAACTTGCGTCTTAGAGTTAAATACTCTATAGGCCTTAGACGTATTGGAATATCCAAGTAACAATCCCTTCACCACTTTTGAATCAAACTTGCCAAGTTGATCTTTAGTGTTTAAGATGAAACATTCACATCCAAAAGGATGGAAGTAAGAAATGTTGGGTCTTCTTCCTTTCCATATTTCATATGGAGTCTTACTCAATATTTCCTTATCAATATTCTGTATTGAATATAACAGGAAGTATTAATTGCTTCTGCCCAATAATATTTTGGAAGAGAGCTTTCATGCAACAAAGTTCTAGCCATTTCTTGTAAGGTATGATTTTTCCTTTCCACAACTCCATTTTGCTGAGGAGTTCTTAGAGATGAAAAAATGTGAAAGATACCATCTTCAAAACAGAAGGCATTGAACTCAGAATTTTCAAATTCTGTTCCTTGATCGCTCCTAACAGACGCAATACATATTCCTTTTTCTTTTTGAATACGTTTACAAAATATTTCAAAAACACTGAATGACTCGTGTTTATGTGCTAGGAAGTATACCCATGTGAATCTAGTATAATCATCCACAATTACAAATCTATATCTCTTTCCTCCGAGACTTTCAGTCTGAGTAGGTCCAAAGAGATCAATATGTAACAGTTCTAGCGGTCTTGTCGTGGAAACAACATTTTTTGATTTAAAAGAAGCTTTGAGTTGTTTCCTATGCTGACAAGATTCACACAAACGATTGGATTTCCAAGATATTTTTGGAAAACCTTTTACAAGATCCTTTTTAGAAATTTTCAAAATATACTTGAGACTTAAATGTCCAAGCTTTTTGTGCCAAATATCTCGTTCATCATCTGTTGAAATCAAACATGTCACATTCTGATCACTATGATCAGAAAGACAAACCTCACAAAGATTATTCCCTCTTTTCCCAACAAACAGAATGGATTTGTCTTTGTTTTTTACTATACATTCATCTGAGTTAAAAGCTACTTCATATCCACTGTCACAAAATTGACTTATGCTAAGCAGATTGAAGTTGACACCTTTAACATAAGACACATTTTGGATAAGAGGATTGGGTGTCTTACCAACAGTCCCAATACCTAAGATTTTACCTTTCCTTGAACCATATGATACAAACCCTTTACTTGGTCTGAGATCTTGGAACATAGACAGGTCTCCCGTCATGTGTCGTGAACACCCATTGTCCAGGTACCAGCTTGAAGTCCTCTCTTTTCCTATTAAGGATGTCTGCAACAGGAATAATAAGTGACTTTGGTACCCAAATCTTTTTGGGTCCTTCTTTGTTAGTGAAAGAAGATTTCTTTTTGTTTAAGGTTTTTTTCTCTTTTCTATAATTATTTGGAACCTTATTGTAATTTTTTATCTTCTTTTTATGAGCAGACGGAACAAAATTGTTTTTCTTTTTGTCTGACTCTTCAACATAACTAAGTCCACTCTTATGAGATGGAGACCTCCCATATTTTAAAATATTTTCTAGCACAGAGGATCCCTTAGTGAACTTTGTTAAGTCTTTGAGTAAGGATTCATTTTCTTTCTTCAATCTTTCGATTTCAGAAATAAAATTATCCTTTTCAGAATTAGATGATTTTTCATCTGATACTTCTTTTTGCAGTAACTCATTTTCAGTTCTCAAAGTAGCATTTTCTTCCAAGGTTTGTTTCAACTTGACTTTGCATACTTTGTATTGCTCAGCAATAAAATGTGAGTTAGCCAAAAGTGTATCGTATGAAATTTCTTCTGATTCTGACTCGGACTCAGATGAAGAGGATGAAGAAGTTTCAGATTCAATTACCTATGATGAGACGGTGTCTCCAGCCATGAGGCAGATATTTGCAGTTTCTTCTTCTTCAGTGGATTCCTCTAAGCTTTCACTATCAAGGTCTTCCCAAGTCACTAGACTCTTCCTACCTTTGTCTTTGCGAGGATTCCATCTTCTCTTCAATCTTGGACACTCTGATCTCATGTGTCCAGGTTTTCTACATTCATAGCAGATAACTTCTGAGCTCTCCTCCTTGCTTGATGATTTTTCCGGGAGCTTCCTTTCCTTCTTCTTAAAGAAGCGTTGACCTCTCCCCTTTTTCATCATCATCTTCTTAAAGCGTCTGGCCATGAGAGAAATCTCATTATCAGACGATCCGTCAGACGAATCAGACTTAGTGGTGTCAGCTTTCAAAACTTTGTGCTTCTTCTTTCTTTCCCTTTTAGGAGTTTCCTCCTTTGGCATGGTATTGACAGACAGAAGAGCTATTGGCTCTTGAACTTTGATCTTGTCTCTTTTACATAGAATTACCTCATGTACTCTCAAGGCTCCTATTAACTCATCAAGAGTTAATGTCTTCATATCACGCCCAACTGAGATGGCAGTAGACATAGCTTCCCATGGAGGAGGAAGATAGTCCAATATCTTCATGTTGTTTTGGGGCTTGGTGAATGTAATGTCCAGTGCAGTGAGTCCATTCAATATTGTTTGGAATCTTCCAAACATCATGTCAATGGATTCTCCTTTCTTCATTGAGAACATCTCATATTCTCTTTGAAAAGTGGCAACTTTCCTCATACGCACATCCTCAGTTCCTTCATACGAAATCTTGAGGGCATCCCAAAGCTCTTTAGCAGTTTTATAGGCATAAAATCTGTTGTATTCTGTCCTTGATAAAGCACACATTATGGCATATCTGTATTTATTGTTGAGTTCCATAAACGAGTATTCTTCATTTCCCCATTCGCCCTCGGGTTTGACAATAGGGATGTCTCCTTGAGTTATGATGTTCCATAGTTTGTACGTGGTGGATTTGATATACATCTCCATCCGATCAGCCCAGTAAGGATAGTCATCACCAGAGAACGTCGGTGGCTTGTTCATGGATGACCCTCCATTCAGGATCTTTTCCTCTAGCAGTTGTAAAGCGTTCAACCCTTAGAGGCTGAGCTCTGATACCAAACTGTAAAAGATAGAACACAAGAAGGGGGGGTTGAATTGTGTTACTTTAAAAAAATTTGTTCATTTCGTCTATGAGTTTAAAAGGGTTCGGACGAAACAGTCTTAATCTTTCAAATATTGATTTTAATGAACAGACGTTATAGTTTGATTATCTCCGTTAGTCAAACACTTAAGAAGATAAATACACAAGTATTTTTTTACTGGTTCGTCTATACAAGACTACGTCCAGTTACCCAACAACCACTGAGTTTTCACTACAAACCGTGAAATGGTTACAAGTATTATTTGCACCCAGCCACTTCTGGCTATTACACGATATTCTTTGAACACAACCTTCGCAAGCTAAACAACTTGGGCATTCTTTGAACAACCAGCCTCCTCAGGTTAAAACACCACTCAGGTGGATTTGAAAGAGTTCTTTGAAAAGAAAGTTTCCTCTTCGCAAAGAGGGTTTTACAATGAAGTACAAAAGATACAGTGAGCGAAATCACAGTAGATTGAATACTAGAAGCGTGTTCGCCAACTAAACTTTGAAGAAGTGAAGTCTTTAAATAGGCAACGTCTTCAGATATTCGTTAGACACAGAAGAATGTCGTTGAACATTTTCCTCAAGAGCTTCCAAAAGGTGTCAGATAATACTTGAGTGATTGATGGCGTATGCAGCGGATTTAGATAGCGTGCGCAATACTTTTTCTGACATGTACAAAGACTTTGACAAAAAAGGTGAAGACCTCTTCGAGTTGCATGTGTAAGCGCAAATCCCCATGCTGATCTTGGATGCTTCTAATGAGTACTTCTTAAGATTTGAAATCTTGGCGCGAGTGACTCATACTTTGCTTCACTTCTTGGACAGACGATAAACTTCTTCAGTCTAAGAGATTTCGTCTTATCCTATCGTCTGATGACTTGACTTGAGACAGACGAATGACTTCAACTTTGAGGGGTCATCTTTCGTCTATACTTGTTTCGTTTGACTTGCTTGCTGATGTTCCGTCTGGGAAAGTTTCGTCTGTCTTGTAATAATCAAAACTTTAAATATGTTAATCATCTTGATCTAACAGTTAATCATCTTGATCTAACATGACTTGACTTTGAGACAGACGAATGACTTCAACTTTGAGAGGTCATTTTCCGTCTGTGCTTGTTCCGTTTGACTTTGCTTGTAATGCTTTATCTGAGATGTTCCTTCTGTCTTATAATTAATCAAAACTTAGATACGTTAATCACATTGATCTAACATTTTTCTTTAATTTTAAAATTTTACTGTCATATTATATATTTATTTAAGAAAATTCTTAATCAGAACAACAATTTTTAACTATTAATGATATAATTTTATTATCTTATCTAGAAATTATAAATAAATAAACTAAAATAATTTTAACTTACTTTTCACAAACACATTAAATCACTCTAAAGAAATTAAATAAAAAATATAGAAAATAATAAATTAAAATGAAAAATTGAAATAAAAATAATAATAAAAGAAAAATAAAAGAAAAATAAATTTGCCCCTCCCACCCAAAATTTCTAGCTCCGCCCCTGCTCATGGAGAGTTGCATAGAGTTCACGGACCTTCATACTTTAATGGAGGAATTCACGAATTGAAGAAGATAACTAACAGATTCAAAGAGAAAAAGAAGAAGCAAACAGATTAGGTGAAGGAATGAAACGTCATTGTAAGTGCTAATAAGCTCAGAGTGGAATCACCACAATGGATCATGAAGCCATTGATAAGATTCAAGGTTCTTTACAAGAACACTTAGAGAGAAAATGTTCTCACAAGAATACTCTTCTATTTCAATTTTGGCAAAAGTGTTTACAATTCAAAAGAAAATATATTTATACTAGCATAGGTAGCACCAAGCTTGGTCTTCACGGATCCAATCTTATCCCTTGGATTAGAAAGATGATCAACGCATGGCATGCTTCCTCAAGCTTCAACACACGGATCACCATCACCTCCATTGGATGAGGATTTCATCTAAAGGCCACGATTTAAGCTAGAATTAGAAGGAAACTTGTGACTCAAGTTTGAATTATAACCTTATGATTAGATCTTAATCACAAGGTTAGAATTCACTCTTGAGTGGTGCCAAAAGCATATGCTAGCTGAATTTAAGCTCAACCATTAGATTTAGATCCCATCTAGTGGTTAGAATTCAAATTTAGTTAGTGCTCTCTCCATTACTTTTCCTCTAAAACTCTCTCCACTCTCCCTAAGGAGAGTGATGGAGGACCATCTCCAAAAGCTCAACAAACTCTTCAACCTTACTTTTTAATAAATTGAGCTTCTAATAAAATTCGCTATGTTTTTGACTGTCTGACCAGGTTTAGTATTCGGAGCATAACTTGGGCTACACAACTCTAATTTATCTGTTATTAATGTCTTTGTAAAGCTAACTTACAGGGCTAAAAAAGATATGAGACACAAAAGCCCAGTTCTAGCTGCATCTAGGAGGAAATTGGGCTTGAAAGTAACGTTTGGATACTGCCAGGATGTTCAAGCGGGCTGCTGACCAGGTTCAGTATTTTGAGCATAATGTGGGCTAAAAAACTCCAATCAATTTCGTCTTGGTGGCATTTGAAAGCTGACTTAAAGGGCTACAAAAGCTATGAAGACACCAAAGCCCAGTTAGGATTTAATCTAGGAGGAAATGGAACTTGAAGTTAACGTTGGAATCTTTGCCAGGATTTTCCAACAGTTGTTTAATTGTTTAGGCCTATTAGTTTCTTTCAATTATGTATTTGTTTTAAGACTTGGATTTGGGCCTTGTAATTGTGAAGTGTGCTCAGCCTAGGGTGTCTCTCATCTCACCATTGATCACTCATTTCATCCTAGGATGGAGAACATTTCAGATTTCTAACCTTAGGCCCATTGCACTTTCATTTAAGTTGGTCAACATTTCTATTGTACTCACTTTGGTCATTTATGAAAAGAGAATTTCTAAGACTAAAGTCTTGAGAAAATGAGAGAGCTCTCCTAGGGTTTCTTCCAAGAACCTTGAATCTTATCATGGATCCATGATCTAAGTGGCGATTCTCCATTTAAGCTTATTGGATGCTTCATCCATGGCGCTTACCACACTTCTTCCTTCTTCCATTTTTTATTTCTTTCTTCCCCCTTTTGTGTTGACCATGAGCTATCATTGCTATATATTGAGTTATTCCGCTGTTTAAAAGTGATTGAACATTGGTGAATGAAGATTGGGGCACCCATTTGCTTATTCATGAAGATCCCTTACAAGTTCCTCATGGGTTTGCATCAGAGAGTGTGAGCCACTCTCTCCCAAAAGCTCACTAATGTCGATCCAATTGATACATGCTTGGTTGTGGACTTCACACACATTACAAAGCCCAAAATTATTAAATCTACTCCTAATGAAAGTTCACAAAATACTTAGAAGATTACAAGCCTTTTGACTTTTGACTTTGACTTTGACTTTGAAATTTGAGTTGACTCTCAACTTCTTCTTGTATTCTTTTGTGCATGCCTCTTGTAACTCTTCTAGTCAAGGATGTTCCTCCATCAGGTCCAAAGTCCATGGGCAAGTTCTTTTAGAGTGGATCAAAATTTACCTAAGTCTTCTAAGTGGAGAATGGATGCCACTTGCCTAAGGAGAGACTAGGAGAAAAAAGAGGGAAACTAGTGCTCTCTTCACCAACTTAGTTTGAATCTTAACCTTAGGATTATATCTAAATCCAAGGGATGAAATTCAAATTAAGCTAGTCATATTTTTGGCACCTCATTTGAATTAAGGCCATTAGATTAAATCTTAATTCCTAAGGCTAGGGTTGATCCGTGAATGATGATCCTTATGTTTCACATAGGAAGGCTTGTCACCCATTGATCAAATCCTAATCCAAAGGTTAAGAAGCAATTCGAGTTTGGCACCACAATTCAAATGGGAACCTTCTAAGTTAGTGCCACGTCTAGTATAAAGAGGTTGATTTTGTAAGTGTAAGAAATTTTTGCCAAATTTAAATACAAAACATTTTTGCTAAGAGAGTAGTCTCTTTTAAGTTTTTTGAGAGAACCTCGCTTGGATTTTATCATGGTAGTTACTCCACCGCTGACTAATGTGAATAAGTTTAGAGCACTGACAACATGTCTAAGGGAATGCATTCATAGAACCCTAGTATGTATAAAACCAGTAAGAGTGTGTCCATCAATTGGGCATAGTTCCAATGAGCAAAAATCTGCTACCTATATTCAATAAAGATCTTCATAGTTATATTAATCAAAAACCTTGCAAGCAATGAACAAGCTAAAATCCTATCCTTACTGATTTTGGGAGAGCAACACCTATGTAATATTTTTGAGAAAAGTTTATCAAATCATGGATAGACCGTAAATGACACAAGATTATTTGATTCAGACACTTTCACTTATTATAACACTTGAATCTCTGCTACACTTAGTAGGCTTACCTTGTATTGAAGTCTATTTTGTGATTCCTTTAATCGGGTAAAAGCTTCCTCTAATAACATCCTTTTAAGAACAAGCTCATTCTCTATTTCTCTAGTTTTAGGTTGGGATTCAAAGGAAGGCAATTGATGTAGGAACATCTAGGACAAGAAGGATTACTAGAAGCAAGAGAAGGAAGCTTGAACAGGAAGTGGAAAAGCTCCAAGTTTTGTACCCTAGTATAGGACTCAAACTTGTAATATCTTGTAAACTTGTATGGACAAGATTAGGTCCTATTGTAATAGCCTAGGGTATGACAATAGGGTCCAAAGCCCACGGGTTTCATAAAGCCTAAGCATGCCATGCATTCCTAAGCCAAGGTCACACAAGTTTTCAAAATCGACTAAAAACATTTTCGGCTACAAAAATTGTGTGAACCTTGAAACACTTGCTAATTAGGAAGGAAACCTTGATTAAGTATTGGATCCATGCCAACACTTAATCAACGATCTCAACCCTTGATTAGGAAGTGTTTAGGATTGATGACATGGCTAATCACATGGGTACCAAGGGGAGACAAACCCATGTGCACCCATGTGAAGGCCATGTGAAACCCATGTGTAACCTAACTACCAACTAACTAGCCTAGTAGTTACTTGGGGGTCAAGGTGGGATTTCGGATTGGCTATGAACTTAACTAGGATTAGGCTAGTCTAATCATGGTTTAGGTGACTTGGAGGCCAAGGAAGCATAGCCTATAAGTACCTTGGCCAAAACTCATGTAAGGATCTTTTGGCAAATTTTGAATGAAAGAAGCTTTGAGCTTTTGAGAGAAATGTTCTCTTGTTCCTTTAGGGAAAATCCTTGAATCTTATCAATGGCATCTTGTTTCCATTGTGGTGGTTCCTCCTAGGCTTATTGGAGTTCCTCCATGGCGCCACCCTTCCATCTCTTACCTATTCAACTTTGCTTTGATTTCTTAAACACTAAACCCCTAAAAAGTTTCATGACCGAGACACTTGTCTTGGTTCTTCTTGATGAGCATGGTTTGAAGACTAGATTTGGGCAACATTGAAGCTTCTTTGGATCACCCCCCAAGGAGGCCTACATCAATTGGTATCAAGAGCATAGTTGTCTTCATCATTGGTTCATCTTCACGGTTAGTTTGAGTCTTCAATGAATCTTATTTTTCTTCTTTGAGTCTTCTTCATCTCTAGAGTCTTTCTTCCATAGAGTAACCTATTTTTTGAGTTCCTTGAGTTGTCATATTTCATAGTCTTGAGTTGGAGCATGCTTTTCTTCTTTTGGTTATAGCCTTAGGCCATGACTCACCTTGGCATGTTCTTCCTTTGATTCTTGAATGCATGATATACTAGCTTGCAATTTTGATTCCATGATTTTCTAGTTTCTCTTCTTGCAAGTTATGATTCATGTATGCCATTAGGATTTTTGTTTAGTCTTGTATCTTTACTGTATTGTGAGGCATGCTTGCTGGATTGTACTGCACTTGAGGTTCAATTACATGTATCACATGATTTCTAAGTGTTAGGAACAATTACTAGTGTATGATTGCATGATTTTGAGTTTTTAGTAATTTTTAGATTACCATTTTCTTTGAAATTTTGAGTAGACCTTGTAATTGCTATGATAAGCTAGGATTTGAACCTAGAAGAGGCTTTTATTTCCCTAAAGGTTTCGGTCCAGCCATCCAATTACAAAAGAAAAGAATCAAAATCAAAAGAAAGAAAAGAGAAGAGAAAGAAAAACTAGTATTGAAAAGAAGTGGTTCTAGAAATAAGTGAAAATTGAGAACCATAGAGAAGTGAAAAGAAAAGAAAGGTACTGCAACATAAGAACAAAAGAAAGTGAAAAAGAAAAGAGTTACACAAAAGAAACACCATTGGACCTAGGAAAGAGCCTACACCATTCTAGTTGAAATTCTAGTTTTGAGCTTCCTAGTGAATTGTGTATCTTTTGGTTCTTTACATGTAATTTTCTTTTTCTCCAATGCACTGCACCTTGCTGGACATGTTAGTGTACTGCACATATAGGCATTTAATTGAATTTTGCATGAGAAGCATGATAGCTAGCAAAGTATAGAAACTAGGCAAAATCGGTCGCTAATAATTTTTGCTGATTTTTCTGAAATCAGTTTCTATCTTTCGGTTTCTAATTGGTTTGAGTGCTTGCTGTCCAGTTTTGAATGCCTCATGATATGCCTCTGTTTTGACAAGTTTCCTTGGGCTTTTATATGATATTTTGCTGCCCTATTATGTGTCATTGTCTCATTAAAATTTCTCCACAATTTGAGTAGCCATTCATTTCATTTTTGAGCTTTTATTGCTTGTCTCCTTTAGAATCCATGGTTTTGTCTTAGAGTCTTTGTCTTTCTTGGCCTCTTAAGCCTAGCTTGGTTACTGTTCCTCTTTCATAATGGATTGATAAGACCTTGATAATTGATTAGAGGATAATTTCTAAGTGAGCATAAGAGAAAAGAGTGGTAAAAGGCAAGAGAGAATCATTAGAGAAAAAGCCCTTGATTTGTGTGATACACGAGTTGATCGAGTGGATACACTTAGTGAGCTTGTGAGGTTTATTTGCTCTATATTTTCCTTGTATACTAACCTTTTGTTCTTTGCAGACATGGGAGAAAATTTCCCTAATAGTGAAGATCAATTATGTCCTAGTGATGTGAAATTGATTAAATGCTTTATGAAAGCAATGGACAAATTTGAAACAAATATTCACAAGGATTTGAATGAGATTTTTGATAACCATAGAGGTAGTGATAGAAGGGAACGAGAAAGGAGGGAAAGGAGAAGTGAAAATGAGAGAAGAAATGGGGAAGAGGGAGAAATGAGAAGTGGTAGGAAAAGGGAACATATGACCTCCATTGGTAATGATGTTGGGAACCCTTATAGAAATAATTTCCATGGGCATGACCCTTTTAACTATGAGAGAAGAGATGTTAGGGGGGCTGGTTGTGAGAGAGTGAGGGGGAACCATGAGTTTAGAAGGCACCATTGGGAGGAACAAGAGAGGTACCATCCCTCACATGAAAGAAATGATAGAGATTATTATGACTATAAGAGGGAAATGAGAGAAAGAAAACAAAGAAGGTTGTTAGAAGAAAAAGAAAGAAATTATGATGAGTATTGGAGAAGGGAAAAAGAGAGAATGATAAAGGAATTGAGAGAAAAAGAAATTAAGGAATTAGAGTTGAGGGAAAAACAAATGAGGGAGAAAAGTGATTTTTTACTTGATTATACTAACCCTTCATTTGATTCTTTTGATTCTTGTTTGGAAAATATTTTAGGTATGGTTCCAAAGGATGATTATCAAGAAGAAATTAAAATTCTCTTGTGTAAAGATGTAGAAGGAAAAGCACTTGAAGACCTTTGTAAAGATGCTTGTGGCCAACTTTACAAACCACCTTTTGTTTTGGTGCCAAGTGAAGAGTTGTTCCTAATGGAGCCTTGGAACAAACATTGTAAAGAAAAGGAAGTACCCATAGAGTTTGAACTTCCCTTTGAAAGAGTTTCTTTACCACTTAGTATTCCTTTTACTTCTAAATAAATATGATTTTTCATGTTATACACTTGAGTATTATGGTATTAAACCTTGGACCATTCTACAATTTGGTAGTTTGGAATTCTTAATTTAACCTAATGATCTTTATCCTTATAATGTTGAATGTCCTTCTAGGTTGATGGAATATTTTAAGAATGAGGGTACTTTGAAAACTTCTACACCTAGAGGAAGCATCTTGATGAGAGTTCTAACCAAAACATGTCCAAACTTGAGAAAATGCTACTATCAACATAACTTGAAGTACAAGCTCCAAAGAGCTTTGGTTATGCTTTGACATATGGACTAAATTCTTCTTTTACTTTCTTAGATTGTGTTAATGATATTAGAAAGGAAATTATCTTGTTGTTATATGATTGGCATATAAATAACTTAGGTAAAACTAACAAAGTTAAAGGGTTTTTGAATAGAAGGTATCATTTACTTTTACACCTATGCAATCACTATAAAGTTTACCTATGTGTTACATCATATAATAATCCATTTGTGGAACCTTGTTTAGTATTTGATCCGGGTGGAATGTATTTGTTGATGCATCCTTACCTTTTTGAATCTTGCATTCTGTTTTCTACTTTTCTTAGATTAGGATCATCTTAGTTCATAGTTTTTGTTTGATTTTCGTGATTGTTGTGAGGTTTCCAACTTGTCACATGAATTTCCTTGTATTGTAGCCTTGATTTGCATGTTCTTAGTTGCTGCCTTGCTGCACCTTGTGGATAAGAAATTAACATACCATGTCCATGCATTCCATGATGAACACATGCTGAAAATTATGAACACTTGAATTTTCATTAACCGTTTAGTGTGAATTGGGGTGTCTTAGTGATTCGGTTTTTGCTTGATTTCTTTGTTGCATTATACCTCTGCATTCACATAGTTTCATGTGTAGAATCTCATGTCTAAATGGACCAAGTGAAGAGAGGAAAAGAAACAAGAAGAAGGAGGATCAAGAGAAGAGACTATAGGAGTTTCTAACTTGTTTTCTTCTACTTTTGTATCATTTTGTGTGTAACTTGGCTCTTATATAAATTTCTTGGAATGTTTGCAGATATGGACCTTGAGGTTAATAAGGAAATGAAGGATTTTCAAATGTGGGAAAGAGAAGAACAAAGGAGGGTACATCACCCTTTGATAACACACACCTTGTCTTTGAAAATTCCTACTTGTTAGGAAATAAAACTTGTAAATTTTTACTTTGTTTTTGATGGGACTTTGGACTTTAATATCCGGTTTGCTTGCTGCACCAAAGTGAATTTCAAACGCCTCTAGTTTAGATTCTTGCTCACGTAAAATCAGACCTTATATCTTGCTCAGAGTTTCGGTTTCCAAACAATCCGATTCTAAAAATCGATTTCTATTATCTCTTGCTATCTTGCCTTGGATTTATCTTGGTTCTTTAGCCTTGTTTAGTGGTTGTATCTTCATCCATTCTATTTCTTATCTTAGACTGAAAAGATATCTCCAAGCTTCCTCCAAGGAGATGGGCCTTTCAAAGTCATTGAAAGATTGGGTCCAAATGCATACAAGCTAGAACTTCCAAGTGAGTATTGTGGTAGTAACTCCTTTAAATATTTCTAATCTTCTTTGTTTGATGTAGGTGCAAATAAATACATTAACTTGAGGACAAGTTCAAGCAAAGAAGGAGGGTTTGATGTAGGAACATCTAGGACAAGAAGGATTACTAGAAGCAAGAGAAGGAAGCTTGAAGAGGAAGTGGAAAAGCTCCAAGTTTTGTACCCTAGTATAGGACTCAAACTTGTAATATCTTGTAAACTTGCATGGACAAGATTAAGTCCTATTGTAATAGCCTAGGGTATGACAATAGGGTCCAAAGCCCACGGGTTTCATAAAGCCTAAGCATGCCATGCATTCCTAAGCCAAGGTCACATAAGTTTTCAAAATCGACTAAAAACATTTTCGGCTACAAAAATTGTGTGAACCTTGAAACACTTGCTAATTAGGAAGGAAACCTTGATTAAGTATTGGATCCATGCCAACACTTAATCAAGGATCTCAACCCTTAATTAGGAAGTGTTTAGGATTGATGACATGGCTAATCACATGGGTACCAAGGGGAGACAAACCCATGTGCACCCATGTGAAGGCCATGTGAAACCCATGTGTAACCTAACTACTAACTAACTAGCCTAGTTACTTGGGGGTCAAGGTGGGATTTCGGATTGGCTATGAACTTAACTAGGATTAGGCTAGTCTAATCATGGTTTAGGTGACTTGGAGGCCAAGGAAGCATAGCCTATAAGTACCTTGGCCAAAACTCAAGTAAGGATCTTTTGGCAAATTTTGAATGAAAGAAGCTTTGAGCTTTTGAGAGAAATGTTCTCTTGTTCCCTTAGGGAAAATCCTTGAATCTTATCAATGGCATCTTGTTTCCATTGTGGCGGTTCCTCCTAGGCTTATTGGAGTTCCTCCATGGCGCCACCCTTCCATCTCTTACCTATTCCGCTTTGCTTTGATTTCTTAAACACTAAACCCCTAAAAAGCTTCATGACCGAGACACTTGTCTTGGTTCTTCTTGATGAGCACGGTTTGAAGACTAGATTTGGGCAACATTGAAACTTCTTTGGATCACCCCCAAGGAGGCCTACATCAGCAATGGACGACTTTCTCCTTATTGACAAGACATAAAATAACATGGTTGTCATTGACAGTGATTTGAAAATTTCGGCTTCACGGCGAGGTGCGTTAGGGTTTTGGTGATTATTGTGATAGAGACGGTTGCGACCATGCTATTTCTCTTGTTCGAGCTATCAAACTTTTACTTCTTTGTTGCCACACCCAAGGAACTACTATTGTTGCTAGTATCACCATTTTGGGTCGCAATGGGGCCTTACCATCAACAAGGATGAACGAGTTACCATTTTTAAAGTTGAAGACGAAATTGGTTGGATCCTTTAAGCGAGATGGGTTCTTGAAGTTGCAACTCCAGTCAGCGATTCAGCCCAATTTTTAAGAGTAGGAGATAAGGGAAAAGAGGACATAGTGATGGAGGACCATCTCCAAGCATGAGAATTACAAGAGCAACGCAAAGAAGAATTGAAGCTCAAGTAGAACAAGAGTTGACCAAGTTAAAGTCAACAAGTCAGTCAAAAGTCAACTCTTCAAGAGTCAAGACTTGAGCTAATTAAGCCTTGTAATTTTCTTATTAGTTTGTAATTAGTTTCAGACTTGTTTAAGAAGTCTTGGACCTATTTAGTGACTAGAGAGTTTTGGCCAAGACATTTTAAACTGGGCTTGAAATTCGCCACTCTTTTGGGTGTTAACCAGGTTTAGTATTTCAAGCATAACCCAAGCTACATAACTCCAATTAAGTGTCTCTTGGTGTCATTTTAAAGAATACTTAAAGGGCTACAAAAGTTATGAAGATACCAAAGCCCAATTCAAATTGCATATTGGAGGAAAATGAGCTTGAAGTTAACGTTTGGATGCTGCCTGTAACATTCAAGAATTTAAATATGATTTGAAGAAGGTTACGTATGAATGAGGATAAAAATTAAATAAAATTTTAATAATAATAAACAAATAAATAAATCAAGATCTATTGGAAATATTGGTGATTAGATTATGTTGACTTGATTGATTTCTTGACTGTGCTTACGTGCCTTTGTTGGAAAGTTTCCCTTGTCTTTGTTATTTTTTATAGATCCTAAATACTTCTAAAATCTTTTAGAAAAATCTTCTTCCTATCCATTCTAAAAAATATCACATTTAGTCTACTTATCCTAATTCTCTAGAAAATTCCTGATTATTCTATCTATCTCTAGAAATACCTGTTTATTCTAGAAACATCTTGTCTATTCTACTTGTTTCTAGAAAATTCATGATTACTCTACTTTTTCTAGACATTTCTTACTTATTCTACATGTTTCTAGAAAATTCTTGTTGATTTTAGAAATTCCTTATTATTCTAATTTTTCTAGAAACTTCTAGTTTACTCTACATGTTGAAACAGTCCAAACTGGCTCTTGATGTCTTCATGACATTTCTAGATCTTTCAATCTTGTTTAACTAGAAACAAACCGGAGCTCAATTGGAGATTTGTGGAGGAAGTTATGCCTATTTTACCAAGAGTGGTCAAATGTGGAAAAATATAGTAAATTCATGTCACTGGTTCGTGGTCCACTTTCAAGGATAATTTCACACCGGATGCAGTCCGAATTGGCTCTTTGTGCCTTCATGACATTTGTAACTTTATCAATCCTCTTTCATTTGCAAGAAACCTGAGCTCAAAAAGATATTTGTGGAGGAAGTTATGCCTATTTTACCGAAAGTGATCAAAATAATGACTCATCAACCATTCTAGAATTCTCTTTTACCTTTTAAGATATTTTGATGGAAACTAAGATATTTTCTTTTACCTTTTAAGATATTTTGATGGAAACTAAGATATTTTCTCTTACCTTTTATGATATTTTGATGGAAACTAAGATATTTTCTTTTACCTTTTAAGATATTTTAATGGAAACTAAGATATTTTTATAGAAACTAATATTTTTTCTTTGGAATCAATCTCCAATTCTCTAGATAGTTCTTGGGAAGTCTATAAATAGGACTTAGAGGTGTCAAATGAAGACATAATCCAAAGAACACTCTTACATTCTCTCAAACAATTTCCATTCCAAGAACCTTTCTATACTTTCTCCACCCTAAGAAGAAATCTCTCCAACCAAGTAGGAACAAGTAAGTAGAGGAAGCATATAGGAAGCTAGGAGAAACCAGTAAGGGGATATTTCCTTATCCTTCTTTTCTATTCTTTGTTTTGTTGGTACTTTCATTATCTTTCTTTGGTTTCTTGGTGTTTCTTTTCTTCATCTTTCTTACACTCCTTTTAATTCTTTAAGTTTGCGCTTTCTTTACCCTTTGAAAGATTATTTTAAAGTTGTTTTCCTCTTTCAACTATTTCTTTGAATACTATGACTACTTTATAACTAAGTAAATGAAATAGAAACCTTTATTATTGATATTAAGCATTTTACTTTTATTATGAACAACTTCAATCTTTTGTCTTTTGATCAAACCTCTTTTGAAAATTAACATGTATATATATGTCATAAACACAAATTTGTGGTGGTACATGGTTGTTTTATTATACATTCAAGTATGACTTGTGCATGATATGCAATTACTTGGTGAATTGGATGTGAGTAAGTGGTGACATGCATGGTTGCATTGAAATGACGATGGACTTGAATTGTTTAATGACTGATTGGAAATGCCTAGTGGAGAAGCAATATTCTAAGATTGCTTGGTGAATGGGCAATACTTAGAATGAGGTGAGATGAAGATGACCTGGTGGAAAGGTCAATACCTAAAATATGATGAAGGTCATTATACAATTCAAGGTCCTAGAACATGTTGCATTGGTGACTGGATAGTAGTAGACCAAGTCCGTAAGTCCTTGAACAGGTTCCCACCTGAGTGAGTGGAATGTCGTGGACTTGGGGGTTCTCTTGGTGGGGAAATTGCCCTGGTCATGATGATCACATGTTGCGGGGGAGGTCCTACCGGACACTGAGGGAACTCGACAAATTACGGAGTGTCTACCTCTGGTGGGTCTGTTGAGTGTGAGAATCAGATGCCCCAAGCTATTCCAGTGGAGGGCGCCACATTGCATTTTGAGTGAATAGTGAAAATTCATGGTGAAGGTGCATGCATCATGTAGGCTTAGGAGCATACATTAGTGATTGCATGTTTGATTGAATATATGATTCATTGTAATTCATGTCTGAATCATTGATTGTGATTGATGGTTTGTTTGTTTTAGTTGATGGTTGTCAGTTGCCCTACTTTGTGATTGATATTTTGATGATCATGGATAAGTATGGAAGTATTATTCTAAAAACGATATCTTCCATTACTTTTTAACTATTTTTGAATATCTTCATTCAGTTTAACAAAAAAAATAATTCTGAAATTTATACACTTTATCTTGGATTGTTTTTAAAGAAGAAATATCGTATTTGTACTCTCAAATGAGATTTGAAATAAAAGTTTATCTTTACACTATAAAATGATATTTTCGATGAAACCTTGAAGAATATTCTAGATTTATAAAAGAAAAGGTTTTCCTTGAACTACAATCAATTGTTTATAATTGTGGTTAAGGAAAGCTCACCCTTGCGTTTTGTGTTTTTAACACCTGTGATGATCTCGAACAACGTTCGGGGGAGCAGATATGGGTGTTTTGCAATGATTGTTGTTATTTTCTTGCCGTGAAAATGTTTTGCTATGTTTGGGGGTAGATTTGCTAAGTAAGTAGAAAGAAAATTATGTAGAATAATAAAATGACAAAGTTAAGCAACCTAGATGTAATGACCTTTGAATATTATGTAATAAAAGTGTTGTTTCCTAAATCTCTCTTTTATTTACTACATCATTAACAATTTTAAATTACTAATTAAAAATAAGATAAGTAAGTAAATAAGAAGGGGTGTTACATTAGTGGTATCAGAGCAGGTCGAACCAGTTCGACTTGTGAGTTATGTGCTTGCTATGTTTTTACTGTGTGAATGATTGTTTGTTTGCTTGAGCGCTTGTTTGATTATTCGGTGTGCTTTGATTGATTGAATAGTCACCTAGTCTAGAATAGAATGTAGACTAACCCTATGATATTTTATGCCCTACTTTTATTAGAAAAGTTATGGCGGTAAGAAATGATAGAGTTATAGCAAAAGCTTTACAAGCTCTGCCTCGAGCTATAGAAAACCAGAATCGAGGAAATAACGGAGGAAGAGTAGAGTACCAAGGGTTGAATCACTTCTTGAAGAACAATCCACCATCTTTTAATGGGGGTTACAGCCCAGATGGTGCTCAAAGTTGGATAAGGGAAATAGAAAAGATATTTCGAGTTATGACTTGTCCAGAAGAACAAAAACTAGCATTTGGAACTTATATGCTGACAGAAGAAGTTGAATATTGGTGGGAAAACACCCATCAGTATTTAGAAACTAATGGACAAGTCATAACCTGGGAAATCTTCAAAAAAGTGTTCCTGGAAAAATACTTCCCTGAAGACATAAAGAATAAAAAAGAGATGGAGTTCTTGGAACTTAAACAAGGGAATATGACTGTGGCTGAATACGCAGTCAAGTTTGAGGAATTGGTACGATATTTCCCACATTACCAAGGAAGGGACGGGGAAAGCTCCAAATGTGTCAAATTTCTTAATGGACTTCGACCTGAGATCAAGCAAGCTATCAACTACCAGGGCATTAGACAATACCCTATTTTAGTAAATATGTGTAGAATATATGATGAAGACTCTAGAGCTAAAGCAGCTTATTATAAAGGCAAGAATAATGGGGGACCCATAAGAAACAAGGAACAAGGACAGAGAGGAAAGTCGTATACCCATCCTAAAGCGAAAATGGGCAACAAAGTAAGAGGTAGTGGCAACTTTCCAGCCCCAACCAAATGTTTCAAATGTGGGGAGCCTGGGCATATCTCCCCTCAATGTCCCAAATCGGACATTACCTGCTACAAATGCAACCAAAAAGGACACATCCAAAGGAACTGCCCACAACTAAAAGAAGAAACCAATGGAAGCGCTAAAGGCACCAATAACATTCAACAAGGGAAACCAAAGGCTGTGGGAAGAGTATTCACCCTCAATGGAGTCGAGACCTCGAACGCCAATGATCTAGTACAAGGTACGTGTTCCATACGTGGAATTCCTTTACTTGTACTATTTGATTCTGGTGCCACTCATTCCTTTATATCTTCAGATTATGCTAAAAGGTTACAACTTCCACTATCCCTTCTAAATATTGATTTAATAATAACTACCCCTACCAATGAGTCAGTTACAACTACTTACATTTGTTTAGATTGTCAAATAGAACTAAATAACAAAACCTTTCTAGTCAACTTGGTTTGTCTACCACTAAAACAAATTGATATTATTCTTGGAATGGACTGGTTATCTTCCAACCATGTCCTTATAAACTGCTTCGATAAAACCTTAATCTTTTCTGACCCTGAAACAAGTAGGGATATGGAGATAATCTCTGCCAACCAAGCAAAAAGGGACTTAAAGAAAAATAATGACGTGTACATGATCCTTTCTAACCTAGAAGTGGAACGAAAGGTCACATTCGATAATATACCTGTAGTACAGGATTTCTCTGAAATATTCTCTGAAGAGGTAAACCAACTACCACCTGAAAGGGAAGTTGAATTTTCTATAGACTTGATACCTGGGACTGGACCAATTTCTATTGCACCCTATAGGATGTCACCCTTAGAACTAGCGGAGCTAAAGAAACAAATAGAAGAACTATTGAAGAAGCAGTTTATTAGACCTAGTGTATCACCTTGGGGAGCACCCGTACTCCTAGTAAAGAAGAAAGATGGAACTATGAGACTATGTGTAGATTATAGACAACTAAATAAGGTAACCATTAAGAATAAGTACCCCTTACCAAGGATAGATGATCTTATGGACCAACTAGTAGGAGCTTGTGTATTTAGCAAGATTGATCTAAGGTCTGGATACCACCAAATAAGGGTAAAAACTGAAGATATCCCTAAAACGGCCTTTAGTACCCGATATGGACACTATGAGTACATGGTCATGCCCTTTGGTGTAACTAATGCACCCGCAGTATTTATGGATTACATGAATAGGATATTTCAACCATATTTGGATAAATTTGTGGTAGTATTTATAGATGACATTTTGGTATACTCAAGAACCAAAGAGGAACATGCTAAACATCATATAGTGGTATTACAAATCTTGAAAGATCAACAGTTATATGCGAAATGGTCCAAATGTGAATTTTGGTTAGAAGAAGTCAGTTTCTTAGGACACGTAATATCACAAGGAGGAATTGCAGTAGATCCAAATAAAGTAGACGCAGTTCTAAAATGGGAAAGACCAAAAATGTGACAGAAATAAAGAGTTTTCTAGGATTAGCTAGATATTATAGAAGATTTATAAAAGATTTCTCCAAGATAGCCTTGCCTCTCACAACCTTAACTAGAAAAGGCCAAGCTTTTGTATGGAATAACGACTGTGAACAAAGTTTCCAAACCCTTAAGAAAAAACTAACTACTGCTCCTGTTTTGACTTTACCAACCTCAACTGAATCGTTTGAGGTTTATTGTGATGCCTCTAAACTAGGTTTAGGAGGAGTGCTAATGCAAGGAGGAAAAGTGGTAGCCTATGCATCAAGACAATTAAAAAACTATGAAAGGAACTACCCAACCCATGACCTAGAACTAGCTGCAGTAGTATTTGCGCTTAAAATATGGCGACACTATCTTTTTGGAACAAGATTTGAAGTATTTAGTGATCACAAAAGCCTTAAGTATTTATTTAGCCAAAAAGAGTTAAATATGAGACAAAGAAGGTGGATGGAATTTTTAAAAGATTATGATTTTGATCTTAAGTACCACCCAGGCAAAGCAAATGTAGTAGCTGATGCATTAAGTAGGAAGACCATAGCAATGTCAAGTTTAATGGTCAAAGAGATGGATTTAATAGAGCAATTTAGGAACTTCAACCTTGCGTGTGAGTTTGCTCCTGTTAGTATGAAGTTAGGAGCCTTGAGAATAACTAATGAATTTATGAATGAAATAAGACAGAAACAAGAAATGGATCATTTTCTTAAGAATCAGATTGAAGCCATAAGAAAAGGAGAAAATAGCAACTTCAATATTGGAGTTGATGGAATTTTAAGATTTCAAAATAGAATATGCATACCCAATATATTGGAACTTAAGAAGGTAATCTTAGAGGAAGGACATAAAAGTAAACGTAGTATTTATCCTGGTGCCACCAAGATGCATAAGGACCTGAAGACCCTGTTTTGGTGGCCTAAAATGAAGAAAGAAGTGAATGAATTTGTATATGCATGCTTGGTATTCCAAAAGGCTAAAATCGAACACTAGAAACCTTCAGGAATGCTGCAACCCTTAGAAATACCCCAATAGAAGTGGGATAGTATCTCTATGGATTTCGTAGTAGGATTACCAAGAACTTCAAAAGGAACAGATTCTATTTGGGTAATAATAGATAGGTTAACCAAATCCGTCCATTTTATCCCAGTTAACGTAAGGTATTCATTAGAAAAGCTAGCCAATTTATATATAAATGAAATAGTACGATTACATGGTGTACCCACAAGCATAGTTTCAGATAGAGACCCTAGATTCACTTCTAGATTTTGGGAAAGTTTGCAGGAAGCATTAGGAACAAGGCTAAAACTAAGCTCTGCCTATCACCCTCAAACAGATGGACAGACTGAAAGAACTATTCAATCTCTAGAAGACTTATTAAGGGCATGTATTTTGGAATATAAAGGAAATTGGGATAGCTATCTACCCTTAATAGAATTCACATATAATAATAGTTACCATTCTTCAATTGGAATGGCCCCATATGAGGCATTATATGGAAAAAGATGTAGGACACCTCTATGTTGGGTAGAGCCAGAAGATCACATAACCTTAGGACCTGAAATAATACAACAAACTACTGAAAAGATCAAACTAATCCAAGAGAAGATGAGAGCAGCACAAAATAGGCAAAAAGGCTACTATGATAATCGAAGGAAGGACCTTGAGTTCGAGGAGGGGGATCATGTATTCGTAAAAGTAACACCTTGGACTGGAGTTGGCAGGGCTCTCAAATCCCGCAAGCTCACACCTCGTTTCATAGGACCTTTCCAAATTCTCAAAAAGGTTGGACCCGTAGCCTATCAAATTACATTACCACCTACTCTGTCAAATCTTCATAATGTCTTTCATGTATCCCAATTGAAAAAGTATATCTATGATCCTTCACATGTGGTGGAACTTGACGATGTTCAAGTAAAGGAAAACCTCACGTTTGAAACACTACCTTTGAGGATCGAGGATAAGAGGATCAAGTTCCTGAGAGGAAGAGAAATTCCCTTGGTCAAGGTTATTTGGAAAAACGGAACAAGTGAAGAGGTTACATGGGAATTGGAAGATCAAGTGAAAAACAGCTACCCTGAATTATTCCAATGAAGGTAAATTTCGAGGACGAAATTTTTAAAAAGGGAGGGAGAATTGTAACATTCAAGAAATTTAAATATGATTTGAAGAAGGTTACGTATGAATGAGGATAAAAATTAAATAAAATTTTAATAATAATAATAAACAAATAAATAAATCAAGATCTATTGGAAATATTAGTGATTAGATTATGTTGACTTGATTGATTTCTTGACTGTGCTTACGTGCCTTTTTAGAATGTTTCCCTTGTCTTTGTTATTTTTTATAGATCCTAAATACTTCTAAAATCTTTTAGAAAAATCTTCTTCCTATCCATTCTAAAAAATATCATATTTAGTCTACTTATCCTAATTCTCTAGAAAATTCCTGATTATTCTATCTATCTCTAGAAATACCTGTTTATTCTAGAAACATCTTGTCTATTCTACTTGTTTCTAGAAAATTCATGATTACTCTACTTTTTCTAGACATTTCTTACTTATTCTACATGTTTCTAGAAAATTCTTGTTGATTTTAGAAATTCCTTATTATTCTAATTTTTCTAGAAACTTCTAGTTTACTCTACATGTTGAAACAGTCCAAACTGGCTCTTGATGTCTTCATGACATTTCTAGATCTTTCAATCTTGTTTAACTAGAAACAAACCGGAGCTCAATTGGAGATTTGTGGAGGAAGTTATGCCTATTTTACCAAGAGTGGTCAAATGTGGAAAAATATAGTAAATTCATGTCACTGGTTCGTGGTCCACTTTCAAGGATAATTTCACACCGGATGCAGTCCGAATTGGCTCTTTGTGCCTTCATGACATTTGTAACTTTATCAATCCTCTTTCATTTGCAAGAAACCTGAGCTCAAAAAGATATTTGTGGAGGAAGTTATGCCTATTTTACCGAAAGTGATCAAAATAATGACTCATCAACCATTCTAGAATTCTCTTTTACCTTTTAAGATATTTTGATGGAAACTAAGATATTTTCTTTTACCTTTTAAGATATTTTGATGGAAACTAAGATATTTTCTCTTACCTTTTATGATATTTTGATGGAAACTAAGATATTTTCTTTTACCTTTTAAGATATTTTAATGGAAACTAAGATATTTTTATAGAAACTAATATTTTTTCTTTGGAATCAATCTCCAATTCTCTAGATAGTTCTTGGGAAGTCTATAAATAGGACTTAGAGGTGTCAAATGAAGACATAATCCAAAGAACACTCTTACATTCTCTCAAACAATTTCCATTCCAAGAACCTTTCTATACTTTCTCCACCCTAAGAAGAAATCTCTCCAACCAAGTAGGAACAAGTAAGTAGAGGAAGCATATAGGAAGCTAGAGAAACCAAGTAAGGGGATATTTCCTTATCCTTCTTTTCTATTCTTTGTTTTGTTGGTACTTTCATTATCTTTCTTTGGTTTCTTGGTGTTTCTTTTCTTCATCTTTCTTACACTCCTTTTAATTCTTTAAGTTTGCGCTTTCTTTACCCTTTGAAAGATTATTTTAAAGTTGTTTTCCTCTTTCAACTATTTCTTAGAATACTATGACTACTTTATAACTAATTAAATGAAATAGAAACCTTTATTATTGATATTAAGCATTTTACTTTTATTATGAACAACTTCAATCTTTTGTCTTTTGATCAAACCTCTTTTGAAAATTAACATGTATATATATGTCATAAACACAAATTTGTGGTGGTACATGGTTGTTTTATTATACATTCAAGTATAACTTGTGCATGATATGCAATTATTTGGTGAATTGGATGTGAGTAAGTGGTGACATGCATGGTTGCATTGAAATGACGATGGACTTGAATTGTTTAATGACTGATTGGAAATGCCTAATGAAGAGGCAATATTCTAAGATTGCTTAGTGAATGGGCAATACTTAGAATGAGGTGAGATGAAGATGACCTGGTGGAAAGTTCAATACCTAAAATATGATGAAGGTCATTATACAATTCAAGGTCCTAGAACATGTTGCATTGGTGACTGGATAGTAGTAGATCAAGTCCGTAAGTCCTTGAACGGGTTCCCGCCTGAGTGAGTGGAATGTCGTGGACTTGGGGGTTCTCTTGGTGGGGAAATTGCCCTGGTCATGATGATCACATGTTGCGGGGGAGGTCCTACCGGACACTGAGGGAACTCGACAAATTACGGAGCGTCTACCTCTGGTGGGTTTGTTGAGTGTGAGAATCAGATGCCCCAGGCTATTCCAGTGGAGGGCGCCACATTGCATTTTGAGTGAATAGTGAAAATTCATGGTGAAGGTGCATGCATCATGTAGGCTTAGGAGTATACATTAGTGATTGCGTGTTTGATTGAATATATGATTCATTGTAATTCATGTCTGAATCATTGATTGTGATTGATGGTTTGTTTGTTTTGGTTGATGGTTGTCGGTTGCCCTACTTTGTGATTGATATTTTGATGATCATGGATAAGTATGGAAGTATTATTCTAAAAATGATATCTTCCATTACTTTTTAACTATTTTTGAATATCTTCATTCAGTTTAACAAAAAAAATAATTCTGAAATTTATACACTTTATCTTGGATTATTTTTAAAGGAGAAATATCGTATTTGTACTCTCAAATAAGATTTAAAATAAAAGTTTATCTTTACACTATAAAATGATATTTTCGATGAAACCTTGAAGAATATTCTAGATTTATAAAAGAAAAGGTTTTCCTTGAACTACAATCAATTGTTTATAATTGTGGTTAAGGAAAGCTCACCCTTGCGTTTTGTGTTTTTAACACCTGTGATGATCTCGAACAACGTTCGGGGGAGCAGATTTGCAAGGTTAAGAAGATATGGGTGTTTTGCAATGATTGTTGTTATTTTCTTGCCGTGAAAATGTTTTGCTATGTTTGGGGGTAGATTTGCTAAGTAAGTAGAAAGAAAATTATGTAGAATAATAAAATGACAAAGTTAAGCAACCTAGATGTAATGACCTTTGAATATTATGTAATAAAAGTGTTGTTTCCTAAATCTCTCTTTTATTTACTACATCATTAACAATTTTAAATTACTAATTAAAAATAAGATAAGTAAGTAAATAAGAGGGGGTGTTACACTGCCAGGTGATGCGCGCAAATGGTGAGTATGTCGTTGCGCTTGTTATGGCAAGTATACCACAATCATCAAGTAATAATATTTATAGATCAGGGTTTTCGTACCCACGAGGACAAGAAATTCAGAAGCTATGCTTTTATTTATTTTATTAATTTCCCAGAAGGGGATGAGAGCATATCAGATTTTGATTTAAATATCAATTTATAAAAGAGCAAAGAGAACAATAAGCAAGAGTTTAGACCAAGAAAGAAGAGTGATTGAGATCTCGATTTCACCACTAATCCCCCTTATAATTTTCTCTTATGTTATTTATGTATAATCATGGTCGGATCGAATTCCTACCATCGTGACCGTCCCTCTCAGGATCAACCACGCCGCCTAGGTTAACCGGATTAATTAATCTCTAAAGTTAATACCAAGTTAATTAGGGAATTAGTTCTATGAATCCAGAGGCAAACTTAGGTGCAGTCCGCATTACTACCTACTCCCATCTCTAGGATCCTAGTGTAATAATGGTTTAATTCTTCAGTACTACTAGGTGTACTTTGTTAGAGTGACCCTAGGTTAACTTATCAATTTATTAGTCGTTAATTAATGAATAACATTAAGAACGAAGAACAAACACCCAAACATATATTGAATCACAACGAGAATCATATAAAGGGGATAATTAAGGTTACATCGTTCTCCCAATCAAAGGGGGAGTTAGTTCATGAGAGAAAAGAAAACAATACAAGTAATAATTGAAAGAGAATACACAGTGTAGTCTAGAATCTCCTTCTCTTCTTCCTTGTAGTTGAATTATGTCGCCTTCTATGAACTGGAATGGTCCTCAGCCGAAGTGCAACCTCTGTCTAGGTTAAGCTGTCGGGAGACTGAGAATTAGGTTTAAAACTCGAACTCTGGGACTGAGCGAACTCCTACTAAATGTGAAATAATGTGTATTTATAGCCTTTAAAACTTCGAACTTGGGCCTGCTGCGACCCCAACTCGTGCGAGATATTAAGTAACTCGCACGAGTTCATGTTCCAAAAAGGAAACGTGTGTTGCAATCCAAGTCACTTCGCACGAGATGGAATAGTTAGGCGGGAGATGAACGTGAGATGAGGTGTCAGAGAGTTAACTTCTTCTTGAAGTTACACCATCTCGCGCAAGATGATGTTTTTGATTGCGAGGTGAGCGCGAGATGAGGTGTTAGAACTTGGGCCTGAATGTGAAATCCAAGTCAATGTGAAATAATGTGTATTTATAGCCTTTAAAACTTCGAACTTGGGCCTGCTGCGACCCCAACTCGTGCGAGATATTAAGTAACTCGCACGAGTTCATGTTCCAGAAAGGAAACGTGTGTTGCAATCCAAGTCACTTCGCACGAGATGGAATAGTTAGGCGGGAGATGAACGTGAGATGAGGTGTCAGAGAGTTAACTTCTTCTTGAAGTTACACCATCTCGCGCAAGATGATGTTTTTGATTGCGAGGTGAGCTCGAGATGAGGTGTTAGAGAATTAACTTGCTCTTGAAGAAAGGGGTTCTCGGGCAAGATGTGGAGAGATGAGTGCGAGATGAAGTTCCAGAAAGCTTTTCTTCTGTACTGGAGCTGCTCTTAGAAGAATAAAAGTTGAAGCTATGTATTAGAAAATATGAACAAAAAAGATAGTGTATCTATGCTCTGTATTCAATGATAAGAAGGGAGTTGCAATGAGTACTTATAATAGTTTTCATTGGTGTCGTGAAAATTGGGGAAAATACTCATGCAAACTTTCTTCTTTCGTATGATGTAGGTTCATATATAAATTGTTGTTCTTTTTCATATTTTATGATGCATGACTTCAACTTTTATTCTTCTAATAACATTCTTTATATTTTATTTAGGAATAGAATGTGCATCAGGGGACATTAAGTTTAGAGAGAATCCTAACTATTATTCACTAAGAAGGAAGTTATGAATTAAACAATTTTGGAATTTAACAAAAAATGAAAGAAAAACTCTTAAAAGAATAACATTTGAAGTAATACATACTAAAATATGAAAAAAAAATAATAGTGCATCTATGCTTAGGCTTCGATGACAAGAAAGGCATCACAATGAATATTTATTAAAGTTTTAATTGGTGCACTGAAAATTGCGGAAAATTCTCATGCAAACTTCCATGTTTCTTATTAAGTAAGTTCATATATAAACTGTTATTCTTTTTCATATTTTACGATGTGTGGTTTCAACTTTTATTCTTTTAATGACATACTTTATATAATATATAGAAATAGAATATGAGTTGGGAAACATTATGTTTTGAGAGAATTCTACCTATTATTCCCCTAAGAAAAATTGTTATGAATCAAACATTTCTGAAATTTTACATAAATAAAAAAAAAGTTCTTAGAAGAATAAAAGTTGAAGCAATGCATAAGAAAATATAAACAAAAAAAAAAGTAAATGTACATCTATGCTCTAACTTTATTAACAAGAAGGGAGTTGCAATGAGTATTTATAATAGTTTTTATTGGTGCAATGAAAATTGTTTAAAATACTAATGCAAAATTTCTTGTTTCCTATGAAATAAGGTAAGATCCAAACTTTTACTTTTTTAATATTTTACAATGCATGGCTTCAACTTTTTTTTCTCCTAATAACCTTCTTTATATGTTATTTAGAAATAGAATGTGAGTTAAGGGACATTGAATTTTGAGAGAAACCTAATTATTACTCTAAAGAAGAAAGTTATGAATTAAACATTTTCAAAATTTTACATAAATGAAAGAAAAGCTCTTTAAAGAATAAAAGTTGAAGCAATGCATCGGAAAATATGAACAAAAATGATAGTGCATCTATGCTCTGAATTCAATGATTAGAAGGGAGTTGCAATGAGTATTTATAATCGTTTTCATTGGTGTGGTGAAAATTGGGAAAAATACTCGTGCAAACTTTCTTGTTTTGTATGAAGTATGTTCAGATATAAACTTTTGTTCTTTTTCATATTTTATGATGTGTGGCTTCAATTTTTATTCTTCTAATAACATTCTTTATATTTTATTTAAGAATAGAATGTGCATTAGGGGACATTAAGTTTAGAGAGAACCATAACTATTATTCACTAAGAAGGAAGTTATGAATTAAACAATTTTGAAATTTAACAAAAATGAAAGAAAAGCTCTTAGAAGAATAAAATTTGAAACAATACATATGAAAATATGAAAAAAAAAATAATAGTGCATCTATGCTTAGGCTTCGATGACAAGAAAGGCATCACAATGAATATTTATTAAAGTTTTAATTGGTGCACTGAAAATTGCGAAAAATTCTCATGCAAACTTTCTTGTTTCTTATTAAGTAAGTTCATATATAAACTGTTATTCTTTTTCATATTTTACGATGTGTGGTTTCAACTTTTATTCTTTTAGTGACATACTTTATATATGATTTAGAAATAGAATGTGAGTTAGGAAACATTGAGTTTCTAGAGAATTCTACTTATTATTCCTTAAGAAGAATGTTATGAATCAAACATTTTTGAAATTTTACATAAATAAAAGAAAAGTTCTTAAAAGAATAAAACTTGAAGCAATACATCGAAAAATATGAAAAAAAATAAAAGTGCATCTATGCTCTAGCTTCATTGACACGGAGGGGGTTGCAATGAGTATTTTAAACAATTTTTATTGGCGCAATGAAAATTGTTGAAAATACTAATGTAAACTTTCTTATTTCCTATGAAATAAGGTAAGATTTAAACTTTTATTCTTTTTCATATTTTATGTAACACCCCCAAATTACTACGACATCAATGTCATAAATTTTCTATGTGATGCAAATCTATGAAGATTAGCTAGGAACCTTCACGGAATTCACAAGTTGTTGCCCAATCTACATTCACCAATCATTCAATCACTCAAACAAGTGTGTAGGCTTGCGGAAAGAGGCCTTGAACTCACAAATTCAAGGTATTAGAACATGAGAAAGAAGGAAATGCAAAAATGGATTAAGGAAGAAGATGAAAGCACCATGAATTTAGGAATTCAATAAGCTTGATGGTGAATCGCCACTTGGATCATGAATCCATGATAAGATTCAAGGTTCTTATAAAGAAACCCTAGGAGAACTCTCTCATTTTCTCAAGACACAAGTCTTATAAATTCTCTATTTAATATATTGACCAAAAGTGCCTACCATGAGAAAGTTGACCAACTTAAATGGTAAGGCCCTTTTCCCTCACTTGGTCGTGAATGATCTTGGACCTTTGATCCTTGATTGATCAATTAAATGAATCAGGACACCCTTCAAAATTGATCAATCAAGAAGGATCTAGAATTGAGTGATCAAGAGGCTCATAATCCACCCTAAGTGTGATGATCAAGGAATGAGTAAGATGAAATTCTAGTCCTTGGATTTGAAGTGATCTTAAGGCTAGAATTCCTTCTTGAATGAGAGATCAAATATTAGAAATGTGATTTAAATTTACACCCTTGATTATGAGTTGATCATGTGGTGGACATTTAAATCAAGTTAGTGAAAATTCCACTAACTCTTTCTCCTTTTCCATCCACTCTCTTTTAAGAGAGTGTAATCTACTTGCTCAATTGGATTATGAGAGCACTTAGGCCCATCATAAAAGGGCTTTGACCAATTTAAAATAAGTCAACTTAAGGTCCAATACTAGCTTGGCCAAAAATTGCATGCAAACAAAGGTTCCAACCTTTACAAAATTAAAGCTAAAACTATTTACAAAATACTTAGAAAATTACAAGGCTTCATGAGTCCAATTTGTTGACTTCCAAGAGTTGACCTTTGACTTTGACTTTTTGACTTTGACTTGGTCAACTCTTCTTCAACCCATCTTGCATGCCTCTTACTTAGCTTGCCTTGTCCTTTGATATGCTTGAGTGCCTCATGATCCGTGTGCACCACAAACTCCTTGGGTAGAAGGTAGTGTTGCCACACTTGGAAAGCTCTCACAAGGGCATACATCTCATTGTCGTAGGTAGTTGAGTTGAGCACCCTTTAGCTTCTCACTAAAGTAGGCAATGGGATGCGCCTCTTGCATCAACACGGCTCCAACACCTAAGTTAGAAGCATCACATTTTAATTCAAAAGAACAAGCAAAGTTAGGTAAAACAAGTATAGGTGCATTTGTAAGCTTCTCTTTAAAGTAGATTGAAAGCATGTTCTTGACTTTGACCCCAAACAAAAGAAGAATCCTTTTTAACAAGTTCATTAAGAGGTGAAGCTATAGTGCTAAAATCCTTAACAAATCTCCTATAAAATCTTGCTAAACCATGAAAATTGCTTACTTCCCTAACATTGGAGGGTCTCGGCCACTCTTGAATATCCTTGATCTTGCTTTCATCTACTTGCACACCTTGCTCACTTACCACAAAACCGAGAAAGATGACTTGATTAGTGGCAAAGATGCACTTCTCCTTGTTGTCATACAAGTGTTGCTTCCTAAGAACTTTCAATACAAGTCTTAAGTGTGTTAAATGTTCTAAGAAAGATTTGTCATAAATAAAGTTATCATCAAAGTAAACCATGACAAATTTTCCTAGAAATTCTCTCAGCACATGATTCATTAACCTCATGAAAGTGCTAGGTGCATTGGATAGTGCAAATGGCATCACAAGCCATTCTTATAATCCAAACTTAGTTTTAAAAGCAGTTTTCCATTCATCTCCCCCTTTCATCCTAATTTGATGATAACCACTCTTTAGATCAACTTTGAAAAATACTTTGGAACCATGCAATCCATCCAACGAGTCATCTAGCCTAGGAATTGAGTTTCATCCAGGAAGGATGGTGATAGATTTTTAAGTTGAGAAATTAGTTGAAACAAAGGATGCCATTTTATTCTTTTGTTGCCTCAATTTTAATGTAACTTCCCTAGTAGCTTAATCTAAGTGCTTATGAAATGTGTGTTTTCTAACTTTCAGGTTATGATGAGTATGATAAAGTGAAGAACTTGCGCTTAGTCTAGGACATTGGCATTATTCTTTGATTTATCTTAATTCATAACCCTTTATTGATTGCAAATTTCTACCGTTATTCCCTCTCCCTCCTTTACGGATACTTATTTTACATAACACTATGCTTTTGAGAAAAGAAATGATGTTTCACATTGAGCATTCAGGTCAATATAATTCGAGTACTAGTTAATTGTGTAAATTACAACGAGTAGAGTAGACAAATACTTTTTTTTTTTTTTTGCGTTATTCTTTTTGCAATCGATTTAACAACTTTTTTATTTACTCATTCATCATTTGTGAAAATTTATCTCATATTCCTTGCTACAAAATTTCCTTAATTGCATCTAGTGTTGTTAAATTGTTGCGCAATGGTAGATTGGCAAGGCAGATTTTTCACCAACTACCATAAGCAATCTATGAAGGCTGCAGTGACATGTTTATAAAGTGGAATTTTGTCTTTCCACTATCTTCCATTGATTGCATCAAATATAATGCATTTCCTATCTTCCATGATTCATGAATAGATTAAGAAAACTATGCAAGTTGATGAGGATGTAGGGAAGATTATATTGCTTGTGCATCCTCTAGTTTCTAAGTAGTTTTCCATGCACGTGTTTTTTTTTTCCTTTTTTATGTTTCATGTGCTTTTTGAAGTTTATAATAAATTATCTTTGATTTATGATGATTTATTTTTATGTATTGTAGCCAGGACACTAGAAAAATTTATGCAAGATTTGAATGATCGAATATATGCAATAACATTGATGAGAGGTGCAAAGAATTTGAATTATTTTCATTTGTAAGTGAAATTCCTACTATTTTATTAGCTTAAATGTGTGAACGTGTGTGTCAAGGCTGTAGATGGCTTCCATTTTCTTTTTATTTTTTGGAGGGGGTGGATGGGTGGGTTTATTACGGTGGTACTTATAAGAACATCATATTTATTAGTATAATGATTATATGCTCAGTCTCATTATTCTACTTATCTAATATTCCATGATGTCTAACATTGAATTCCTATTTTGTCATATATTTATCACATGCGAAAACATGAATAGGGCGTGAATGACATCTACAGAACAACACATTTGAATTATCATGCTTTGTAGTCATAATGAATCGTTCTCTCTTTTTTTCTATTGTTCACTATTTCTTTCTGTTTTCTCAAATGTAGGATAACATGCATCTTCGTCTTTACATAAATTAGTGCGTGCAGACTTTTAATGTATTTCGATGTCTAAATGATACTTACAATAAGGTTCTAGATTTAGGTGGGTGTGTTGCAACTAGTGATGACCATATTGTGTTAGATCAAGATGATTAACACTCTTTATTTTGATAATTACAAGACAAACGATACTTTCAGACGAAGTAAGATCAGACGATAGAAGACCTTAGACGAAAGATGACTCCTCAATTTGAAAAGTTTCCATTTCATCTTTCATCAAAAAGGGGTTATGTCGCAAAGTTCAGACGATACAAGAATGATGGTAGATGACATTATCTTCGGACTTCTCTTTCAGAATATCTCTGGAAGACTATGTTTTCTGTCAAGACCCATCGTCTACTAGAAGAAGCTGAAGACAGACGAAGTAATTTGTGCACATTTCAAATCTAGTCGTTACTCGTGGAAGTTTCCAAAAGTGATTGGACACTGTGCAAAACCTCTGCAACACGAAAAGCAGATCACGTTTTTGTTATCCAATCTGATCAAGTTAGAAAAAGGTACTAAATGTTCGCTGACTCCGCTACTCAAACATTAATTATTCTAATTGATCTCTGCCACTGATGGGAAAGCTTCAAGGAAAGGACAACAATCAAGATTTGAGTCTAACGGATCTTTCTAAGACCGTTGCCTATATAAAGGTCTTCTCTTCACAGTTTCAAGTTGGCGAAAACGCTACATAAGCTTATTCTTGTCTTCGCTCTTGAATCAAAGGAATTTATTCTTCATTGTAAAAACCTTCTCTGTGTAGAGGAATCCTTAAGTTTTTCTTAAAACTCTTTTAAATCCACTTGTGTGGTACTTTAGCCTGAGGAGGCTGTGTGTGCAAAGAATACCTGGCTTTAGCCTTAAGAGGCTGTGTTGCAAAGAATACTTGTTTGTTTAGCCTAGGAAGGCTCTATTTAAAGGATATCCTGTATTAGCCAAAGTGGGCTGGGTTCAAACAATACTTGTAACCTTTTCACGGTTAATACTGAAAACTCAGTATTTGCTGGGTAACTGGACGTAGTCTTGGATAGACGAATTAGTATAAAAATAACTGTGTTTATGTTATTTAATCTTGTGACTAACGGGGATAATTAAAGCATAACTTTATTTGTTAAAATTAATCTTTCAAGATAAATTTTACATCGTTTGAACCTGTTTGAAAATAACAGACAATAATTTTTTTTTATTAATAACACAATTCAACCCCCTTTCTTGTGTTTTATTCTTTACATATTGTCACTAAACAAAGGTCTTTGTTTTGTTTAATCTCTCATCTCATGGAATAAGTAATCTATAAGCTGAGTTTTTTTTATTTTGTATTAGGAAAAGTACTAAAGATCGTGAAAATGAGAGTGATGAGAAGGGTAAGAGAAATAAGAATGTAACAAAAAAAGTTAATCAATGCACTACCAATTAAGAAGTTCAGCCACTAGATTCAGTCTTTGCTTCTGATGGTGATTCAGATGAAGAAAGTGACAACAAGGTAACTATTAACTTGTAAAGTTTCTTGGTAAAAATTTTATACGATATGACTTTCATTTTAGAGGACATGACTTGAATGATGGAGGTTAAATCGTAAATGAATTCAAAGTTAAAGAAATACATCGGGAAATACGAAAAAAAAATAATAGTGCATCTTTGCTCTATTTTCGCATACAAGAATAGAGTTATGAAAACTACTTATTGGTAAATAAAAAATTGTGAGAAATACTTATGAAAATAACCTTGTTTATTACTAAGTAAGTTCAGAACTAAACTTTCATTCTTTTTCATATTTTACAATGTGTGGATTAACCTTTTATTCTTATAACAACATTCTTTATATGCTATATACAAATAAAATGTACATTAGGGGACATTGAGTTTAGAGTGAATCTTAATTATTATTTACAAAGAAGAATGTTTTAAATCAAACCTTTTTGAAGTTTTACAAAAATAAAAGAAAGGCTCATAGAGGAATAAAAGTTGAAGCAATGCATCGAAAAATATGGAAAAAAATAAATAAAAGTGCATTTATGCTCTAGCTTCAATGACAAGAAGGAAGTTGCAATGAGTATTCGTAACATTTTCCATTAGTGCAATAAAAATTGCGGAAAATACTCATGTAAACTTTCTTGTTTCCTATGAAATAAGGTAAGATATAAACTACTATTCTTTTTCATATTTTATGATGTGTGGCTTTAACTTTTATTCTTCTAATAACATTCTTTATAAGTTCTTTAGAAATAGAATGTGAGTTAGGGACATTTAGCTTTGAGAGAATCCTAAATATTATTCACTACGAAGAAAGTTATGAATTAAATATTTTTACAGTTTCACATAAATGAAAGAAAAGCTCTTAGAAGAATAAAACTTGAAGCAATGCATCGAAAAATATCAACAAAAATGATAGTGCATCTATGCTCTGAATTCGATGATAAGAAAGGAGTTGAAATGAGTATTTATAATAGTTTTCATTGGTTTGGTGAAAATTGGGGAAAATACTCATGCAAATTTCTAGTTTCGAATGAAGTATGTTTAGATATAAATTGTTGTTCTTTTTCATATTTAAAGATGTGTGGCTTCAACTTTTATTCTTCTAACAACATTCTTTATATTTTATATAGGAATAGAATGTGAGTTAGGGGACATTAAGTTCAGAGAGAATACTAACTATTATTCACTAAGAAGTAAGTTATGAATTAAACAACTTTGAAATTTTACAAAAATGAAAGAAAAGTTCTTAGAAGAATACAATTTGAAGCAATACATATGAAAATATGGAAAAAAAAATAGTGCATCTATGCTCAATGAATATTTATTACAGTTTTCATTAGTATACTGAAAACTGCAGAAAATACTCATGCAAACTTTCTTGTTTCCTATGAAGTAAGTTCAGATATAAATTGTTATTCTTTTTCATATTTTAAGATGTGTGGTTTCTATTTTTATTCGTTTAATGACATGCTTTATATATTATTTAGAAATAGAATGTGAGTTAGGAAACATTGAGTTTCGAGAGAATTCTACTTATTATTCCATAAGAAGAATGTTTTGAATCAAACATTCTTGAAATTTTTCATAAATAAAAGAAAAGTTCTTAAAAGAATAAAAGTTAAAACAATGCACTGGAAAATATGAAAAAAAATAAAAGTGTATTTATGCTCTAGCTATTGGACTTAAAGTTATGTAATTTTAGTTTTCTTAGATGAATTGTAACTAGGAGTTTCCATGTATTGATTGTTTTGTTTAGGCTTGCTTATGTGTTTGTTCTTTGATGATATGCCATGGAAAACTAAGTTGATCTTTGCTTGATTTCTCTTGATCCAAATGGTTGAATTTCCCTTTAAGCTTTGTTTTCAAAAGTAATCAATTACCAACCAAGGTAATAGATTAAAACTGTTTTCTGGTAAACAACTGAGGTAATAGATTACATGGAAGTGGTAATCAACTACCAAAAGTGGGTAACAGAGTGGGAATTCTCATTTGTCTCTAAGGTAATCAACTAAAATCTGGTACAGTTAGATACTGCTATTGATTACTCAAGTATATTGTTTCTTGATCTTTCTTTTGTGCTTTCCGTTGTGCATCTTTGATCTATCTTGTTTTTCTGTCTTAAGGATAGATAGTTAATCAAGATTAGAAATTGGTTGAGTTAAAAAGAATGTAAAAATGCGCGAAATTGGGATACTTAGGAACTAGAATCTATTCACGCCTCCCCCTTCCAGATTCACCCTTAGGGACCATCACTGGCTTCATTGTTAAGAAGGGAATTGCAATGAGTATTTATAAAAATTTTAATTGGTGCAAAGAAAATTCTGGAAAACACTAATGCAAACTTTCTTGTTTCCTACGAAATAAGGTAGGATATAAACTTTTATTCTTTTTCATATTTTAGGATGTGTGACTTCAACTTTTATTCTTCTAATAACATTCTTTATATGTTCTTTAGAAATTGAATGTTAGTTAGGGGACATTGAGTTTTGAGAGAATCCTAATTATTATTCACAAAGAAGAAAGTTATGAACTAAACATTTTTTAAAACTTATATAAATGAAAGAAAAGCTCTTAGAAGAATAAAATTCGAAGCAATGCATCAGAAAAAATGAACAAAAATAATAGTGCATCTAAGCTCTGAATTCAATGATAAGAAAGGAGTTACAATGAGTATTTATAATAGTTTTCATTGGTGTCGTGAAAATTGGGGAAAATACTCAAGCAAACTTTCTTGTTTCATATGAAGTATGTTCAGATATAAATTGTTGTTCTTTTTCATATTATACAATGTGCTGCTTCAACTTTTATTCTTCTAATAACATTTTTTATAATTTATTTAGGAATAGAATGTGAGTTAGGGGACATCAATTTTAAAGGGAATTGTAACTATTATTCACTAAGAAGGAAGTTATGAATTAAACAACTTTGACATTTTACAAAAATGAAAGAAAAGCTCTTAGAAGAATAAAATTTGAAGCAATACATTTATGCTAAGGCTTTGATGACAAGAAGGGTGTTGTAATGAATATTTATTATAGTTTTCATTGGTGAACTGAAAATTGCAGAAAATACTTATGCAAACTTTCTTGTTTCCTATGAAGTAAGTTCAGATATAAATTGTTATTCTTTTTAATATTTTATGATGTGTGGTTTCAACTTTTATTCTTTTAATGACATACTTTATATAATATATAGAAATTGAATGTGAGTTAGGAAACATTGAATTTCGAGAGAATTCTACTTATTATTCCCTGAGAAGAATGTAATGAATCAAACATTTCTAAAATTTTACATAAATAAAACAAAAGTTCTTAAAAGATAAAAGTTAAAGCAATGCATCGGAAAATATGAAAAAAAATTAAATGTGCATTTATGCTCTACCTTCATTGATAAGAACGCAGTTGCAATTAATATTTATAACAATTTTTACTGATGCAATGAAAATTGTAAAAAATACTAATGCAAACTTTCTTGTTTCTTATGAAATAAGGTAAGATATAAACTTTTATTCTGTTTCATATTTTAGGATGTGTGGCTTCAACTTTTATTCTTCTAATAACATTGATTATATTTTATTTAGGAATAGAATGTACATTAGGGGACATTAAGTTTAGAGAGAATCCTAACTATTATTCACTAAGAAGGAAGTTATGAATTAAACAATTTTGAAATTTAACAAAAATGAAAGAAAAGCTCTTAAAAGAATAAAATTTGAAGCAATACATACGAAAATATGAAGAAAAAAAAATAATAGTGCATCTATGCTCAAACTTCGATGACAAGAAAGGAGTTGCAATGAATATTTATTACAGTTTTAATTGGTGCACTGATAATTGCAAATAATACTCATAGATACTTCCAAATGTTAACTTCAAGCTCCATTTTCTCATAGATTCTGTCCGAAACGGGCTTTGGTATCTTTATAACTTTTGTAGCTCTTTAAGTCAGCTTTAAAATGCCACCAAGACAAACTGATTTGGAGTTGTGTAGCCCATGTTATGCTTGAAATACTGAACCTTGTCGACACCAAAAATAACAAGCGAATTTATTTCTAGCCCTATTTAAAAAGTAAGATTGGTGAGTTTTTGGAGATGGTCCTCCATCATGAAGCAAGCAACTTGGGGAAAAATTCAAGGAAAGAAGGAGAGTTTGATGTAAGAACATCTATCACAAGAAGGATTACTAGAAATATGCAAAGGAAGCTTGAAAAAGAAATGGAAAAACTTCAAGACTTGTATACTAGCTTAGGACTAAAACCTTATAATATCATTATAAACTTGTTTGTAATGATATTACAAGAGTAGTCATTTGTAATAGCTTTTAGTAGGCTATATAAGAGGTTCCAAAGCCCATGGCCAACATGATTCTTAGATGATAGGAAGAGCATGAAACCCCTAAGCAACAAAGATTCACACAAGGCTTTCAAAATCACAAGTTTTCAAAATTAAAACTAAGTTTCAAAACACCGTTGTGTGATGTCTTAGAGCTTAGGATTAAGGAGGAGTTCCTAATCGAGTTAAGGACCCATGCTTCCACCCAATTAGGAAATCTCCACCTTAATCCTAAGGTGCACGGATTGATGACTTGGCATGCCATGTGCTCACGGTTTGGAGACAAACCCATGTGAGGCCATGAGACATCTTGTTTCCTATTGGTCCAACCCTAAACTAACTATCCTAGGTAGTTAAGGATAAATTATTATTTCTATCACTTTCTCTGCATTTATTACATTTCTTAGAGCATTATTAATGATCAATTAACATGTTTTAATATATTTATGAGTTTGGATTCAATTAAACTTTAAGTGCTTATTTTTGTTCTAATTCGCTAAAATTTGCTATAGAACTAAGTTTGAGCTCCATTATATATCGAATTAAAGAGGACTCAAAGAGCTACAAAAGGTATGCAAACATCAAGAGCTAATTCGGACTTCATTTAGGTGAAAAAAGGGTTCGAAATTGACGCATGGAATCTGCCAGAAAATTCCAGTGAAGAATGACTTAGTTAGGCCAATTTAAAATCATGTAAATTGAACCATTAATTGTATGCATTGAAGGGGATTCGAACCCTACACCTTGAGACACTTAAAGTCATGTGACTTGCACATGACTTGGGTCTTTTAAATACCCAAGAGTAAAAAATCTGGACAGCTTTTACATTACAATTCAATAATTTCGTTTTCAGATTTGGTGCCTCTTTTCTCTTGTTCTTCTTTGTTGTGCTAGAGTTTCACTTGCCCTTCAGTTCTTGCATTTTTGATTCAGCTGCAATTTTAATGCAATTCCATTCTCTTGCACTTGTGAATTCAATTTCGCTTCTAGTTTCAATTCTTGCAATTTCAGTTTCTGTAATTTTAATTTCCAACACTTGTTCTTGTTCTTGTTTAGCATTTTAATTTTGTTTTTACTCTTCCTTATTGCGTTTTTTTATTACTGTTATGGAATTCCAATTCGTGTTTGATTTCATTTCAACTCCGCGGAACTAATTTCATCAACCAATTTGATCTAAATAAGATCCCTAATTTCCTTAGGTTCTTCATTTTCAATAGCATGAGTACTCGTTTTAGATTCTGTAATACTTGATTCATTATGTTGATTGATATTTTGGATTGAGATTGTTGATTGATAATAAATGTAGAGAACTAATTATATGATTCGAACCCAAGTTGTGTGCTCTCATGCGATTGTGTGAGTTCAAAGGCCACCGAATGTTTGATGATAATTCTCTAAGATTTTAAAGCGTTAGTTCAGTGTTGGAATGCAGAGATTTCGGTTCCAATACACTACATAGATGAGTGTTTTAATTTTGTTGAACCGATGAGGGAAATTAGGAACTGACAGAGATCAGATTGGTTCCTTCTAATTATTGTTCTTGGGCTTTTAATGATTGTTTAATTGTTGTCATTTGTTTAATTGTTGTTTTTTAATTGCTTTTAGTCTTCCTTAACTGCAAAAACCCCCCAAACTGTACTTAATAATTTTTGATACAGAGAAGTACAAAGTAATTCGTGGGAAACGATCCAGATCCACTATTACTGCAAAGTAGTAGCTGAATTTGGTTTTATTTGACGCACGTTCGACTCATGTGTTAGTTAGCTTAGCACATGGGCTTAACTAGGATTAGCTTATGTAACTAAGATTAGTTTAGGCTAACTAGGATTAGTTTAACTTGCTTTCCAAGCAAGCCTATATGTATAAAAGGATGTGACCGAAACGTGTAAGCAACTTTTGACATTTTTGAATGGAAAACTTAAGAGTGTTTTTAGAGAGATTTCCCTAGTCTTCCTTAGGGAGAATCCTTGAATCTTATCAGTAGACCCTTGCTTACATTGTGGCGATTCCACCTAGGTTTATTGGAGTTCCTCCATGGCACCACTCTTTCATCTTCTTACCTCCTTCCACTTTGGCCAAAACTTCCCTTGGAGCTTTCCTTGGTGAACCATTGAAGAAGCTATCAATTTATAAAGAACAGATGCAAGCTTTAGCTTGAAGTATTAAAGCTAGAGATGAAGAAGAATATAATAGACAAATGTATCAGTATGGATGAAGTTAAGCTCATTCGTCTGCTGAAGTTTCAGCAAGTCCTTTTAGACACGGAATAACTCACGCCAAACCAAAATCAAGTCGTTACTCAGAAGCTTGGAAAGGTGAAAAGAGATTCTGACTCAAACCTCTACAATATGAAAAGTAAATGATACTTTTCGGTGAAACCTCTGCAATATGAAATGTATCAGTATGGATGAAGTTAAGCTCATTCGTCTGCTGAAGTTTCAGCAAGTCCTTTTAGACACGGAATAACTCACGTCAAACCAAAATCAAGTCGTTACTCAGAAGCTTGGAAAGGTGAAAAGAGATTCTGACTCAAACCTCTGCAATATGAAAAGTAAATGATACTTTTCGGTGAAATTTCTTAGCAAATCAGTCAAAGCCTAGATTCATGCTAACTTCCACTGTGATTGCATTAAATATTCTGATTATTTCACTCGCCATTTCTGAAGTGCCATGAAAAAGGACAAACGTTCAAATCGTCTCTGTCTAACGGCTACTTCAAGGAGCTCGCCTATATAAGGACTTCAACACCAACAATTCAAAGTTGTCGAAATTACGCTATGAAAGCTATCTTATAATATTTTGCTCTCTTCATCTCTGTTCTTAATTGTATATCCCTCTCCACGAGAAGGATAAACTTCATCTTTTCTATAACCTTTTTAAATCCATTGTTGTGGTGTTTAGCCTGTGAAGACTGTGTTCAAAGAATACCTTGTTTTTAGCTTGAGGAGGTTGCGTTTCAAAGAATACCTTTGTTTTAGCCTGAAAAGGCTGGATTCAAAGAATATCATTGTATAGCCAGAAGTGACTAGGTACAAAGAATACTAGTAAGGGTTGTTTCACTAGAGATAGTGAAAACTTTGCAAGTTGCTAAGTAACTGGACGTAGTCTCTCAAGATGAACCAGTATAAAAATCATTGTATCTTTATCTACTTTCAGCATTGACTAACTAGGGATTATCACTTTAACTAAAATTTTATTAAAATCAATCTTTATATTGAAAATCATTTACGTTTACTCCTGCTTTAAAAATCAGACACAAACTCTTAATTAATACAAATCAACCCCTTCTTATGATTTATCTTTTACACATTTTTTTATATTTTAAAAAATAATATAAAATAATAAGATAAGATCAAAATAAGGCATTATATACATATTCATTCTCGAAGTTGAAATATTTTATTTTCTAATAGAATAAAAATCATAATTAATTTAACTTTTCTAGTATATCTTTCTTTCGTATATTTTATAACTTCAACCACTCTTCAATTCCGAAGAATATATTTGTTGGGAATCCAGTCTGCTTCAAACATATAAGGGAGAAAGAAAAAGAGTACACAAAAATATTCACGTGGTTCGGTGCCTCAAGACCTAGTCCACGATCCCTCTAGGATAAAATTCACTATGTGTAATTTTTGAACGGAAAAAATCACAAACCTACGCAACAGTGTGATTTTTGAACGGAAAAGAAAATCATAAACCCTCGTCGCAGTGTGATTTTTGAACGGAAAAAAAATAACAAACCCTCGCCACAATGTGATTTTTGAATGGAAGAAAAATCCCAAACCCTCGTCATAGTGTGATTTTTGGACGGAAGAAAAATCACAAACCCTCGCCACATAATAGTTTTTTCTGGATGGGAAAACTATAAACCCTCACAAGTGTTTGACACACACTACCTAAAATCTAAAACATTCATTATAGATTCAAGGATGTGGTGCAAGTGAATAAAACCTAATACTCTCACTTATATAGGTTTTTTGCTCTCTCACTTGAGGTTTTTCACTCATCTCTCTTTTAGTACTCCCCGATGTGGGACTTTAAATTAACACAAGACTCAACAATATTTTATCTTTATCTCTTTACGTGAAAATTTTCAATTATATATTTATTCATATTTAATTGAAATTAGTAAAAAAATTTCACCATGTTAATATTTTATCATTAAACTATTTTTTTTTAATCTTAATAATTTTGTATGTGTAAATTTTACTTAAAATAACAATTTAATGCTTAAAATAATAAATTTAATGATAGAACTTGATATAAGTTGATCTTTGAGTAATAAGGGGAGAAAGAAAAAGAGTACACAAAAAGATTAACGTGGTTCGGTGCCTCAAGACCTAATCCACGATCCCTTTGGGATAAAATTCACTATGTATAATGGAAAAGAAAATCACAAACCATCGCCACAGTGTGATTTTTGAATGGAAGAAAAATCACAAACCCTCGCCACAATGTGATTTTTTAACGGAAGAAAAATCACAAACCCTCCCAAGTGTTTGACACACACTACCTAAAATCTAAAACATCTATTATAGATTCAATGATGTGGTGCAAGTGAATAAAACCTAATACTCTCACTTATATAGGTTTTTCACTCATCTCTCTTTTTAATACTATCCGATGTGGGACTTTGAATTAACACAAGACTCAACAAATCTCCCCTTAATTTAAAGTTCTACACTTTTACCACGATCCTTCCTTACATAAAAAAACTAGTAAAACTTTTCTGAAGCAATCTTCTTTTGCAGAAACAAAATCTTCTTACTTTTGGAGTAATCTTTCCTTGACACTAGAGTAATCTTTCCTTGACACAGAATCTTCTGACTTTTGGAGCAATCCTCCCTTGCAGCAAAATACTCTAACTTTTAGAGCAATCCTCCCTTACAACAAAATCATCTGACTAGCAAAATTCTTCCTCTCCTTCATCCTCTGCTCTGTTCTTCTGATGTGGGACTTTGATTGCATCCCAACAATCCTCCCTTTAAACAAATGACCACCATACTTTCTCTCTCCCCGCAGCTGAAGACTTTCATCAAAGGGAATCATCTCAAGATAGGTCTACTTGACCTTCATCGATCCATCTCTCGTCAAGTCGAACCATCAGCTCTGATACCACTGTTGGGAATTCAGCCTGCTTCAAAGCACAATAAGGGAGAAAGAAAAAGAGAACACAAAAAGATTAACGTGGTTCGGTGCCTTAAGACCTAGTCCACGATTCCTCTGGGATAAAATTCACTATGTGTAATTTTTTAACGGAAAAAATCACAAACCCTCGCAACAGTGTGAGTGATTGATTTTTGAACGGAAGAAAAATCATAAACCCTCGCCACAATGTGATTTTTGAACGAAAGAAAAATCACAAACCCAAACACACCTAAAATCTAAAACATCCTTTATAGATTCAAGGATGTGGTGCAAGTGAATAAAACCTAATACTCTCATTTATATAGATTTTTTACTCTCTCACTTATATAGGTTTTTCACTATCTCAGTTATATAGATTTTTCACTCATCTCTCTTTTCAATACTCTCCTACGTGGGACTTTGAATTAACACAAAACAATATTTTATCTTCATCTTCTGATGAGTATATTTTATCTTTATCTTTTTACGTGAAAATTTTCAATTATATATTTATTCATATTTAATTGAAATTAGTAAAAAAATTTCACCATGATAATATGTTATCATTAAACTATTTTTTTAAATCTTAATAATTTTGTAGGTATAAATTTGACTTAAAATAACAATTTAATGCTTAAAATAATAAAATTAATGATAGAACTTGATATAAGTCGATCTTTGAGCTTTATTAATTTGTCTTAATCCTCGTTTTCTAAACGAAAATTCTCCAAAACTTGTGACATAGAAAAATAAAATAAAAAATAAATAATAGATATGACATAGAAAAATAAATAATAGATATGATGTTATAGATAAAGTCAATAAATTTATGTAAAATTACTATAATGATAATAGAAGAGATTTAAAATATTTTATAAAAATTCGTAAAGAATTAAAAAGTAAATGTTAACAATAAAATATTACATAAATTAATATTATTATGTAATAACATGAACTTAAAATTTAGAATAAGAATTTATAAAATTAATATGATTAAGATAACAATGTGCACTAATTTAATGAATTAATGAACCAACAGGAATTATTATTTAAATAGATAAATTGTTGATTTAATTAGATTGAAAAATTTAAATAAAATTATGTAAAAAATAAAATATATGAATAAAAAATTAATTTTTATTTTAGGTGTCTTTATTTATTTGTAATTGAGTTAGCTTAACTGTAAATCTTATTTTGAAGGAGGAATTATCTTGAATTCATAGACGAGGAAATATTTTTTAAGATAATATTTAAATTAATTATATTCCACTGAATACTTAAAGAAATCTTAAGAAAAAAAGAGAGAGTCTATTTTCATTGATTCAGGTAAGAAATCATCGAAATTTCCTTACAATAATATCTGACTTAAAAAATTAAAGAAATAAAATAATTTTTTCCTACATAATTTAATAACCGAAATTGTGAATGCTTGGTAAATGATAACACCACGGGCGCGTGAGTGTAACAGGTCATTCCCTTCGTTAAAACGGAGCGTATGATACACTTTCTTCGTGGACACGTGGGTCCAACATTCTGCTATCTCTCTCGCTCCCCCCAACAGCTTTATTGAAACAAACATTTCTCCGCGAATCAGCAAAAGCAGTCACTTTGTTCACACATTTTCGACGGCACTTCCTCACACACACTTTCTCTCTCTACTCTACAGCTCAACTCAGCTGCACACACACACACAAACAGAGTGAGAGAGTGAGGGCTTTCGCTAAACCGCGATAATGGCTGAGGGAAGAGGGTCCACTCTCGTCCACCTTCTGGTCGTGGTTCTGTGTTTGGTCGCATTTGGGTTCTCCATTGCCGCCGAGAGAAGAAGAAGCGTTGTAAGCCACTTCTCTCTCTCTCTCTCTCTCACACACACACACTTTAGTTTTGTTTACTTTGCTAAGGCTTAGTTTAATTTACATTGCTAAGGTTCAGTTTTATTATAAAAGAAGAAAATTGCGTCATAGATTGATAGTTTCTCATGGATCTATGTTCAACTTTTGTGTTTGCCTTCCGTGTGGCTTATTTACTAAACCAAAAGCGCTTTGAGGAGAACCAAAACTGTCTATCAATATTGATATGAGAAAGAAAAAAAGTAAAATGTATTGTGTTTTTTTCTAAGAATAAGTTAAAAGTTAAATCAATTTATGCAATTATTTGTCGAGTGAAGTAATCTGTCCTTGTACTTTTGAATTTTAGGACCAATGTTATTTTAGTCTGTAAGTTTTAAAAGTTGACAAATTAGTTCGTCGCTTTTAATTTTTATATCCAATTTGGTTCTTCAAGTAGTTTAGATGATATTTTAACTCCAACCATTTAATTTTGGACCTAGAACACATCCTAACAATAACTATTCCAAAAGTTTTGTTAAGGTGTGCCCTTTGTAATTAACGATTTAATCAAGATGAATTCTTGAACAGAAATTGGAAATTTGTTGGCAAATGATTGTAATACAACCAAGAACTTGAATTTTCCTTGGCATCTGTTGGTACCAATTTGATACACATTTGGCACCATGAAGTTTGCATGACTCATGGTCAGTTTAGGTACAACCGTTCATTTTGTGTAGATTGTCTGAATCCTGCATTGACTTTAAAGTAGTTAGTATAGAACATATTTCTTATCCATGACATTTTGTTTGTTGAATTCATCAATAAATGCTGCACAGATAGTAGAACTAGATTTATGTGTATCCGTTATGGTGGATTAGATGTATTACGATATGAAAATCTGGATATGTTTCCTCAAAAACCAATCACATTCTAAATCTTGTGAGTAACTAATTTCTAATACCACATGTTACTGCAGTCTATCAGCATGATTCAGCACAGCGTGTAAGAATGCCTAAGCAGAAGATTTAGTCTTGAAACCCATCATGCCACATTACAAGATTTAAGCCTACTTATATTTATGTATTCAGTTACAAAATAATGGGAAATTCTCCAGCTGGTCCTAGTGTTTATACTTTATTCAAATATTCTGCTGATAGGCATTGTCTTTTCCCAACTCTGCTCAAGACTCCTTGAAAAGGGTTCATGTGTTTTCTCTGCCTCTTGGCAAGTGGTGCAACATCAGCATGATCGTGCTAGGATTGATATTTTCATCAATTGAAACACAGCTCTTTTCTTGTCAGTATTATGTCTGTTCCAAGAGTTCTCAAGTGGGGCGGCTTCATCTGAGTGACGTGAGCTTGAGGCTGAGTTTGAGATCTTGATTGCATCTAATTGATGAGATAACTGCTCATTGCACATCCTTTCCAGCTCCATGACTGGCTCTCTTATTGATTTGGACTTGAACATGTTATGTTTTCCAGTAATCTTGTCTTTAATATCACCATTAAATTTCTCCATTAGTGCCTTTTTGGCCACCCAATAATTTGGTTTGTCATTTTAAATACTTATGAGTTATCACACAGTTCTTGTTACCCTTCTGCTGTGTAAGCCATTTGATCACAAAGGCCAATCTATGGCCATTCAAATTTTAAAGTACTTGGTGATCTGTTGGTGTTACATTGTAAATACATAGATCCTTAAAGCAAAGAGCTGCGTTGTGGACCTGGTGCCAAAATAACGAGGGAAGATTGTATTCATATAGCACATAACTGCCAGTCCCTTGTCCCACACAATAACCTATCTTCCATGTGATACTTCTGCGTTTTGGTTGACTTCCAAAAAACTTGCATATATCTTTCTCATTTTTGGTACTATATATCTTCCGTTGTGTCTTCCTTTTTCTCTATTGGGTATGTTTGTAACAATTATGTTACATTATAATTTTTGTTGTTAAAACTAACACTCTAACCGTGACAGGGGATTGAATGTGACTATAGCTTGTGTAAAATGTTGAAAACAGTGAATTGTTCACAGTACATATTGTGTAAGGGTTTTTTACATCTTTTTGGTGGCTCCATTCTGCATACCACTTGCAGTCTTTTACCTGGTTTGTTGTAAATTGATATTTGGGTGCCTTCTTCCACCCTATGAAGTACTATCACAGTTGCATAATGTGAAGTCTAGCCTTAGTATTTTGCTTCATATGCGAATGATATCCGTCGGTTAATATTTTTGCAGTTGGTGTTTTGTTATTATTAATATTTTTGTTAATTTGCATTGACGTGGCTCCTTTTTCTTTGATCTTGCTACACAGGGAACCATGATCAAAATTGAAGGAACAAATGAAACATATTGCAGCTACAGTTCGGATGTTGCAACTGGTTATGGAGTGGGTGCTTTCCTGTTTCTTCTTTCAGGTGAATCACTACTCATGGGAGTGACAAAGTGCATGTGCTTTGGGCGGCCCTTAACACCAGGGGGAGATCGAGCGTGGTCCATTATATATCTTCTTTCTTCTTGGTTAGAATTCTAAATTCTTCCAAAACAATTTCTTTTTCATCTTGGCGACTGATATTAAAGAAGCTAAATTATTGTGGTACGAATGATATATGCTTCAAAATGTCTAATTCTTTGTTACTTCATAGAAAATAATAATTGGAGATTCCATTATTTGCCTCATCTTTGATAGTTTACTTGTTTGATTTATATAGTATACATAATCTGTCACCCTTCTAGCCCATAAATTTGGTAAAAGGTTACCCAGCTTGGAAATATTATTTTACTCAGAGTCTGTTTTTTCCGTCTTTATTCATGTTAGCTTCCTAATGCTAAAGACACACAAAAATATTCCTCAAGAAACATTTCACTATTGTTGTGGATTTGTAAAATCGTATACGCTCTTCACCAGTCAATCCTTGAGTTTCATTTGTTACTTGTTAGTGTGTTTGGTTTCACTGTTGGACGTATTAGAATTAAATTTGTGATTTTAGTAAGGATACAAATGTTTGGTTATTATTAAGAAAAATAATTTTGCCTCCAAACTTGAGTATGACTAGAACTGATAAAAAAAATAATTTTTACATTATATTATAAAATTTACATTGAGTTTTACAGCAAACTTGAAACATGTATTAAAGATTAAAAACATTCAAACATGAATCACTTTATTACAAAATCAATTTTATAAACACTCATCTAACACATTTTATCCATTCCCAGGGTCACTTTTCTGGTAGCAGAAGCATGCTTAATAGCAGGTGCAACCAAGAATGCCTACCACACCAAATACAGGACAATGATTTATGCTCAGAACTTCTCCTGTGAAGCTTTACGGAAAGGTGTCTTCGTTGCTGGAGCAGTTTTTGTTGTTGCAACCATGATTCTCAACGTATACTATTACATGTACTTCACTAAGGCAACAGCCACACCAATCTCCAAGAAGGCAAATCGGGTGAGTTCCACTGTTGGAATGGCTGGATATGCATGACGGACCATGGCTTAAAGCGTAACAATTTGAGAGTTTCATTTCAATGGATGTCTCTTTGATTACCACTAGTAAATCGGTGATTTTCAGTTTGGTTTATCGTCGTGTTTATAATGTTCTTGTGGTGTTACTGGTCATAAGCAAGTTATAGCTATATATCTATAAATATCAGAATTTAGGTAATGTGGGACTCATCATGTTATCAGGTTTTAGATGAACTTGTCATAGAAAGTGGGTAAAATGTTTGATCCTATTTTTTTCCTCTAATAGAATTGGGTGTTTTGAAAGCCTTCTTGTCTATTTGAAGATGATCTGAGCAGAGGCTACATTTGGCTTCTTTGGCTGGATGGAAATAGGGTGGAGGTGAAGGAAATTTTTACTTTTTTAGTGTGGTCCTACACCTTTTACACTCTAAATATTATCTTTTTATTTTCATTCTCTATTAAATCCATCTAATTATCTATCTAATCAAACGGAGCCTAGTCAGATATGACGAAATTGTTCTCTTTTCAAATAAGATAAATTGGGCATTAACTTTCTGGTCTTATACATTGGAAAGATTTAGGCCCATTCTATTTGCACCTGCATCTTTTTTTGCCAAAATGTATTTTTGTATTTTCAAAATTAATTTCTAAAATATAAGAAAGAAGGAGCAAGGGATGTGAAGAGAAGAAAATGCCACTAATGGAATGTGTCTCAATGTCACTGTAGTGTACCAAAACACTACTCCCTCTAGTCCTTAATATAAGGTCTTTTTAAAAAATTATACAAAATAAACAAATTTATTTCAGTAATTTTATTGTTTTCTTAGAAATAAATTAGAATAGCTAAGTTTTACCTTTTAATCAATATTAACTTAATACGAATAATGTGAAAGAAAATCTACTAAATCATTATTAACTTGTCACGGGTAAGGAAAAAAAAGTTTAATCATTATTAACTTGTTACGAGCAAGGAAAAAAAAATCCACAAATTTATCTGAAATTTAAAGTAGCATTGTTATGCATATGAAAATATAGATTTTGAGACATATTAACATTAAGCAATATATTGAGTCATCATTTCAAAGACAATTTATTAAATGTTATGATAAATCATTACTTTTCAAGAAAGAAAAGAATTATAGTTGTGTTAATTTCTTTATTTTTTATAGTAGGTTGCATTGATTTCAAAGCCGCATATATTTAAATATTTAATAACGGTAAAAATGAAAAAATAAATAAGTGATTCACAAAAATTATAAATGATATTAAAGATTAGTGGGAGTATTTTTTTGGGTAAGGGATAGAGATGCTTGAGTGATCATAACGCTGGTATTCTCAATTAGGTTGACACTACCAAGTTTAATAGTAAATGGCACCCTCTCTACATGTATTATTACTATGATAAGCAATAAATAAAACAATGAAAAGTGGAGAGATTAGACCAAAATCCATATTAAACAAATCCATACTATGGAAGAGAGATTTGGTTGCAAAACACATTATCCCTGGCAAAGCTATGCATAGGATCAACGTGTAAAGTTACGTGTAAATGCTGAATGGGCTATTATTCTATTAACACAATTGTTGATAGAATAATAGCCCATTCAGCATTTACACGTAACTTTACATGTTGGTAACAGAGAAACTTGTATTTAAAAGAATAAGAACAAAATAGAAGAGATAGAAATATGTCACAATGTAAGAGATTCACCTATAAATTTAAAAGAAACTCTCTTATCAAAACTAGAATTTTATTAAAAATCATCAAAGTTCTTGCAAAAGGTTAGTGGTGTAACATTCTCAAAATTAATTTTCATAAATAATTATTTACACTAAAAACGTAGTTAAAACGATTACTACAATTTTCCGTAAAAATTTGCAAATTGATTGTTTACTTTTATATCTTAATTAGGTGAAAAACATAATTCAAAACAGTTTGTTGTTATGTAATGATACTGTAACCGTAATTTTCGTAATTTAAGAAAATTACGGTTATATTTCTAAATAAAAACATAATTTGTTTGTTGTTTGACATTTTTATTCTTATTTGACGTTTCGAACGTTATTTGATATTTTTAATTTACGGTGTAATATTGTTTGAATTATATTATAGTACGTAAACTATTATGTCTCTACATTTAGTATGAAAAACCTATTAAGAATTAATTCGTAAAAATTTTATATTTTTTCGACTGCGTTTTAATACGCAGTATAAGTTGAAAAATTCAAACAACAAGGAAATATAAGGGAATAGGATTCATAAAATACATAATTAGGAGTAGTATAACTAAATATAAAGTTGGGAATAAAATGTTGTATAACAAATTTTCTGTAAATTAAACACAGAAAATGTCTTAAAAATTTATTTAGAAAAATCATGAACTGAAATTTTAGGGAAAAATAATTTTTAGAATCCTTATAATTTTGTCTTACTGTATAATCATAAATAATATTTTAAAGTTTGAATCAAAATCATAAAATTAAGAAGAGAAATTAAGTTTTTAATTCATTATAAAACCTTAAGGTTGTGTTTGGACGGGGAATTTCAAAATTTCCAAGAAATTTAAATACCCAGCATTTCAATTGTCTTTATTTAAATTTCTTTCATTTTGTATCCATATTGTTTGTTTGGATGAATCAATTCAATTTCTTGTATTTTAATTTCCTTGTTTGGATAAAATAATTTAATTTCCAAGAAATTCAAATTTTCATTTTTAAATATTTATTTAAAAATTAAATTTTTAATATTGAATAAAAATAAATATTAATCATTTTTAAATACTTAAATATTCAAAATAATTTTAATGTTACATGATGAATTTTAATGCTTCAAAATATTTAATAATTAATTTTTTAATATTGAATAATTAAAAACATAATAAATAATTAAATGTAACTTAATTAAAAATTTTGTATTGCGTAGTCTAGCAATAATTTTAAAAATTATTAGAAATAAAATAATTACATAACTTGATAATCGTGAAATCATTTTAAATTATTAGAAAATGTGTGAGGTACCTAAGAGTTTAGAGAGAATCGTAAAAATGACTCAAAAGGAATTGAAATGCCTCACTTTTACATGGAATTTGAAATTTCCCAAATTTACTCATTTGAAATTCCTTCTCAAAATGACATCATTTTAAATTCTTCAAAATGCTTTATGCAAACAAGTCGATTAAATTGACAGTAATTCAATTCCTCATAACAAATGAATTGCTCCAATCAATTGCCTTATCCAAACACTGGGTAAAATTATGTAACTTCTAAATTGTAATTGTGTAAAATTATGCACAATTTGTTATCCTTAATTTTTAATCAAGTAAAAAAGAAATTAAAGTATGAAATCAAGACAAGAATGAACTTAAGAGGAAAGCCACAACAACTCCAAGTTTTTCCTTAACAAAATATTAAAATCAAAGATAGCTTCTTAATTCCCACAGTTAATGAACTCATTGATGAATTATATGGCTCAAGCTATTTTTCTAAGCTAGGTCTTTGCTCAGGATATCATCAAATGCTTGTTGTTGTAAAGGATAGACATAAAACAACTTTCAGAACCCACCAAGGACATTACGAACGCAAAGCTGTCTAAATGCTCCTTTGGCTTACCACAAGTAGATTATCTGGGGCAACACGTTTCAAGTCAGGGAGTAGCAATGGATAAAGACAAAGTACAAGCAATGTTACAATGGCCAGTACCATAGAATCTTAAACAACTTGTTAGACTTGAAGCATGAAGAAGTCTTACTATTGGATTTTGATTTTGATGTATTTGTAATCTTGATTTTCATAGTAAATGTATATAAGATCTTAAGTGTATTGATTGTTTTAGACTAGGCTTTGAGTTTGTAATTTGATTGGTTTTTGCTTCAAAGAGAATTTGAATCTGCTTTGACATCAAGCTAAATGATTTGGAACCCCTTATTTTATTTTTTTTGTTTTAAAAGAGGAAAACCAAATTAAGGTGATAGAACTGAAGTAATTGATTACCAAAATGCAGTAATCGACTACCAACAATAATTGAAATTAGGGAATCCAAAACACCTCTGGAGTAATCGATTACCATATATCAGTAATCGACTACAACGAGCTTGAAAAGACAAAGAAGATTGAAACCCTCTAGAGTAATCGACTACCATGAGCTTGAAAGGACAAAAAAGATTGAAACCCTCTAGAGTAATCGATTACCACTCCATAGTTATCGATTATCCCCATAAGAAATTCATCTCAACTTGTTTTCAAATGTTTTTATATAAACACCACTTGGAAAATTTCAAAACGAAGTAATCTTTGATTTTGAAAAGAAAGAAAGAAGAGCTGAAACTAAGTTTTTGAGAACACTTGAGTTCTTAACATTTTCTCCAAGATTTCAAAAAGATTCAAAAAGCTTTTTCTTGGGATGAATATTCTTTGATGAAATGAAGCATCTACATTGTTCAACACGTTGATCAGTTCATGTACAACAGGTGTACTCATTCTGATCTTTTATCTTTGTTTTGATTAAGATTGGTTTAAACTCTTTGAGAAAGGTATTCTCTGGAAAAAGAGTTGTGGAACTTAAGAAAGGGTTCTCAAGGCTAATTCTTGAAGGCATCAAGAGTTAGGGAGAAAGGTTTTTGAAAATGAACTTGTTGTATTGGTTTATTTTGATTTTGTTTTGTGTATGTGCAGTGTAATTGTAATTGACACAAGGGATCAAAATTGTTGATAGTGGAACAGCAATAACAACAATTGTTGTATTGGGACGGGATGTAACGCCCCGCTATTTTTCATTACTAAAATAATTTCTTTTTTTTTATCTATTTATTATTATTATTAATTGAAAATATATCCTTTCATTTAGATTTCTTTGAATAAAATCTTAAAATAATTTCCTTGTTAAAAAAACGTCACCATAAAAAAAACATCACATAGATTACATCATAACCATACATCAAAAGTTGTTTACAAAACGTCACATAGATACGTAATATTGTGACAATTATAAAATACACATTATTCATAAAAATCCTCATGTTGGCTATCCTTGACATCTCCACACATGATTACTGAATCTACCTGTCAATCTGCTCCTCCGAATAAAATTCAGGATCATCACAGGTGTCAAACCACAGACACAAGCACGCAAGGGTAAGTTCCAATATCTTAATAAAAATACTTATCATGTAAAAATATTTATATAATCCATATCATATAAAAATGTCAATATAATACATATCATATAAAAATACTAATATGATACATATCATAATCAAATCAATAAAGGATGAATTATGTCTTAAATGAAATTTCTATATGATGCATGCTCCAACCTCAACTCCAAAAATATGCAATGTGGTACCATCTCAGATAATACGACATCATCATCGTAAAACTTACCGACCAGTTGGGATTCCACAGTGGTGCACAGAATCTCATAAATAAACATGTGATCATCATGAATTAAATGAATTCTCACTGTTGGAAATCCCCCAAGTCTGGCATCCCACCAAGACGCACGGATTAAGTTATTATCTGCACCTCTAACCGAGGCCACCTCTTTTGAGGCATGTATGCATGAATGAAAATTTTACCTCCCTTTCTAGAATATCATTTATAATCATTCATATTTTGATGTACCATCAAATACCAAGAATACAAATAAACATCATGAAACCAGGAAATCAAGAAACACCAAGAAAACACCCATCAAAAGTAACGTATACGTGAACAGTACCGTATACGTGAATAGTAACGTATACGTGAATAGTAACGTATAAGTGAATAGTAACGTATAAGTGAATAGTAACGTATAAGTGAACAGTACCGTATACGTGAATAGTAACGTATAAGTGACCGTAGTCCGTGAATAGTACACCAGGTAAGTTCCCGGGGAAAGAGAGGTGGGTCACTAATGGACACACTTAAGTACCAAGTCTTTCCTTAGCCAGAACTTTCCTAGACATGCACTTCCACACTACCAACCTTTTCCTAACAACAAGAATAATTACTGTTACGATGTGGAAGATCGGACAAAACCGCAACCACGAGCATACTAAGAATTTTCTTAGCACCTTAGTATCAGATAAAATAAAGATAATAACAACAAAGAATAGTAAGATAAGGATAACTCCCCTTACCAATTCCTCCTAGCTTCCTATCTTCCTCTACCTACTTACTTCTCTCTTGATTGAAGAGATTTCTTCCTAAGAGATTTTGAGAGAATGAAAGAATGTTCTTGGATTTGTGATTATAATTGAAATTCTAGGCCCTATTTATAGAATTTCAAAAGTTACTGTTTGCACAGTAATTTTTACTATTTGCACAGTGATTTGCTTATTATAATATAAGCGTGTAACCCGTGTTTTTATATTTTATTATTTTTTTTTTACTATTTGCACAGTAATTTACTATTTGCACAGTAATTTACTATTTACTACAGTAATTTCAAAAATTCATAATTTTTAATTATTTTTATATTTCTCTCTGTTATAAAAACCTCTCTTAAACTATATTTAAAATTTTGGGATGTTACAATACTCCTCCTTTTTAAAAAATTTCGTCCTCGAAATTTCCATTCTTGTTACATATCTTATTCTTCTATTCTACTTTCCCAAAGTTTCTTTACTTTCAACTACTTCCTCTTATAATTTTACCTTATGTTTTGAAATCTATTTGTTATCCTCAACCTTGCTATCCTTATATGCGAGACTATGATTTCCTCTTTTCCCTCTTATAAATCTTCCTCATTTGTTTTCATTAATATTTTTCTTTTCTTAATTCTTAAGAATAGGATCCATTTCTTGTTTCTGTCTTATTTCATTCATAAATTCGTTTATTCTTAAGGCTCCTAACTTATCCTAACTCACACGCAAGGTTGAAGTTCCTAAAATGCTCTATTAAATCCATCTCTTTGACCATTAAACTTGATATGGCTATGGTCTTCCTACTTAAGGTGCCAACCACTATATTTTCTTTGCACTTAAGATTGAAACCATGATCTCTTAGAAATGTTTTCCACCTTCCTTGCCTCATTTGGCTAAATAAACACTTAAAGACTATTGTGGTTACTAAATACCTCAAATCTTGTTCCAAGATAGGGTCACCATATTTTAAGCGCAAATACTATGCAGCTAGTTCTAGGTCATGGGTTGGGTAGTTCCTTTCATGGTTTTTCAATTGTCTTGATGCATAGGCTACTACTTTTCCTCCTTGTATTAGTACTCCTCCTAAACCTAGTTTAGAGGCATCACAATAAACCTCAAATGATTTAGTTGGAGTTTGGTAAGGTCAAAACAGGAGCAGTAGTTAGTTTTTTTTCTTAAGGGTTTGGAAACTTTGTTCACAGTCGTTATTCCATACAAAAGCTTGGCCTTTTCTAGTTAAGGTTGTGAGAGTCAAAGCTATCTTGGAGAAATCTTTTATAAATCTTCTATAATATCCAGCTAATCCTAGAAAACTCTTTATTTCTGTCACATTTTTTTGGTCTTTCCTATTTTAGAACTACGTTTACCTTATGTGGATCTATTGCAAATCCTCCTTGTGATATTACGTGTCCTAGGAAACTGACTTCTTCTAACCAAAATTCTCATTTGGACAATTTCGCATATAACTGTTGATCTTTCAAGATCTGTAATACCACTCTAAGATGTTTAACATGATCCTCTTTGGTTCTTGAGTATACCAAAATATCATCAATAAACACTACCACAATTTATCCAAATATAGTTGGAAAATCCTATTCATGTAATCCATAAATACTGCTGGTGCATTAGTTACACCAAAGGGCATAACCATGTACTCATAGTGTCCATATCGGGTACTAAAGGCCGTTTTAGGGATATCTTCAGCTTTTACCCTTGTTTGGTGGTATCCAAACCTTAGATCAATCTTGCTAAATACACAAGCTCTACTAGTTGGTCCATAAGATCATCTATCCTTAGTAAGGGGTACTTATTCTTAATGGTTACCTTATTTAGTTGTCTATAATCTACACAAAGTCTCATAGTTCCATCTTTCTTCTTTACTAGGAGTACGGGTGCTCCCCAAGGTGATACATTAGGTCTAATAAACTGTTTCTTCAATAGTTCTTCTATTTGTTTATTTAGCTCTGCTAGTTCTAAGGATGACATCCTATAGGGCGCAATAGAAATTAGTCCAGTCCCAGGTATCAGGTCTATAGAAAATTCAACTTCCCTTTCAGGTGGTAGTTGGTTTTCTCTTCGGAGAATACTTGGAGAAATCTGTACTACGGTATATTATGGAAGGTGACCTTTCGTTCCACTTCTAGGTTAGAAAGGATCATGTACACGTCATTATTTTTCTTTAAGTCCCTTTTTACTTGGTTGGCAGAGATTATCTCCATATCCCTACTTGCTTCAGGGTCAGAAAAGATTAAGGTTTTATCGAAGCAGTTTATAAGGACATGGTTGGAAGATAACCAGTCCATTCCAAGAATAATATCAATTTGTTTTAGTGGTAGACAAACCAAGTTGACTAGGAAAGTTTTGTTATTTTAGTTCGATTTGACAATCTGAACAGATATAAGTAGTTGTAACTGACTCATTGGTAGGGGTAGTTATTATTAACTCAATGTTTAGAAGGGATAGTGGAAGTTGTAACCTTTTAGCACATCAAGATATAAAGGAATGAGTGGCTCCAGAGTCAAATAGTACAAGTAAAGGAATTCCACGTATGGAACACGTACCTTGTACAAGATCATTGATATTTGAGACCTTAACTCCATCAAGGGTGAATATTCTTCCTACAACCTTTGATTTCCCTAGTTGATATTGTTGGTGCCTCTTTAAAACTATTGGTCATGCTATACAAAACTTAGTCTTCTCAAGTCAAGGTTGTTAATCCTTTAACATTAGGTAATCTTCCTAAGCGTATCAACTTTAATTCCTCCTTGGGTTACTACTTATTCCTCCTTAAACTAAACTCTTTCTACCTCAAAAATACTAGTTACTCTTCGGATTTTGAATCCTTCTAGATTCTCTTAAGGTTTCTTTAACCATCAAAACGCATCAACCATTATTGTATCATCCTAGTATATCTTCTAAATGCATCTTAGTGTTGTCAAAAGGTTTGTATTAGGATAAGAGCTAGGTAGTTACTAATCATTTCCTATAAAGTTATCTTAAGGACTTTTAACTTTTGGAGATATTCTTAGGTTTTTCTAATCCTTAGTACGACTTCTTCTTTGTAGGGATCATGTCCTAAAATTGGCTTCATTTAGGATTTACTTTCGATCCTCTTTATTTGTTTTGTCACTTTCTAAGGAGAACTATATTAATCTTAGTTCTAAAAATTTCTATCTTTTTCTATTCTAAGGAGTTCTCTTTTATGGAAAATACTCTTAAAAAGGTTTTCTATTATAGTTAAGTTATCGAGGATATCTTTTGATTTTATCTTTAGAGAGGGTTATCTTTATGTCTAATTTTCTCCTTAAATCTTTAGTCTTAGTTGGTAGGAACATCCTTTATAAGTTCAACAACAACTCCCTTTCCCAAACTCTTCATTTTTCTTCTTAGCCTACTCTGCTTATCAAAAACTTAGGTAAGAACTTATAGGGCTTTAACTATAATTCTATAACTTCTTTCAACCACTACTTTCTATTCCTATCTAATCCTAAGCCATGTCACTAACCCTAGAACTAATTTTTCATTGATTGAACCAAGAAGAAATCAAGTAAACACACCAAATAATCAAACAAGCACACAAAGCACACAATCAATCAATCATTCACACAACAAAAACATAGCAGACACATAACTCACAAGTCGAACCGGTTCGACGACGCTTCCGATACTCAACCGTAACGCCCCGCTATTTTTTTCATTACTAAAATAATTTCTTTTTTTTTTTTATCTATTTATTATTATTATTAATTGAAAATATATCCTTTCATTTAGATTTCTTTGAATAAAATCTTAAAATAATTTCCTTGTTAAAAAACGTCACCATAAAAAAAACATCACATAGATTACATCATAACCATACATCAAAAGTTGTTTACAAAACGTCCACACAGATACGTAATATTGTGACAATTATAAAATACACATTATTCATAAAAATCCTCATGTTGGCTATCCTTGACATCTCCACACATGATTACTGATCTACATCTACAATCTGCTCCTCCGAATAAAATTCAGGATCATCACGTGTCAAACCACGAACACAAACACGCAAGGGTAAGTTCCAATATCTTAATAAAAATACTTATCATGTAAAAATATTTATATAATCCATATCATATAAAAATGTCAATATAATACATATCATATAAAAATACTAATATGATACATATCATAATCAAATCAATAAAGGATGAATTATGTCTTAAATGAAATTTCTATATGATGCATGCTCCAACCTCAACTCCAAAAAATATGCAATGTGGTACCATCTCGAGATAATACGACATCATCATCGTAAAACTTACCGACCAGTTGGGATTCCACAGTGGTGCACGAAATTTCATAAATAAACATGTGATCATCATGAATTAAATGAATTCTCACCGTTGGAAATCCCCAATCCGGCATCCCACCAAGACGCACGGATTAAGTTATTATCTGCACCTCTAACCGAGGCCACCTCTTTTGAGGCATGTATGCATGAATGAAAATTTTACCTCCCTTTCTAGAATATCATTTATAATCATTCATATTTTGATGTACCATCAAATACCAAGAATACCAATAAACATCATGAAACCAGGAAATCAAGAAACACCAAGAAAACACCCATCAAAAGTAACGTATACGTGAACAGTACCGTATACGTGAATAGTAACGTATACGTGAATAGTAACGTATAAGTGAATAGTAACGTATACGTGAATAGTAACGTATAAGTGAACAGATCGTATACGTGAATAGTAACGTATAAGTGACCGTAGTCCGTGAATAGTACACCGGGTAAGTTCCCAGGAAAGAGAGGTGGGTCACTAATGGACACACTTAAGTACCAAGTCTTTCCTTAGCCAGAACTTTCCTAGACATGCACTTCCACACTACCAACCTTTTCCTAACAACAAGAATAATTCTGTTCTGATGTGGAAGATCGGACAAAACCGCAACCACAGAGCATACTAAGAATTTTCTTAGCACCTTAGTATCAGATAAAATAAAGATAATAACAACAAAGAATAGTAAGATAAGGATAGCTCCCCTTACCAATTCCTCCTAGCTTCCTATCTTCCTCTACCTACTTACTTCTTCTCTTGATTGAAGAGATTTCTTCCTAAGAGATTTTGAGAGAATGAAAGAATGTTCTTGGATTTGTGATTATAATTGAAATTCTAGGCCCTATTTATAGAATTTCAAAAGTTACTGTTTGCACAGTAATTTTTACTATTTGCACAGTGATTTGCTTATTATAATATAAGCGTGTAACCCGTGTTTTTATATTTTATTATTTTTTTTTTTTACTTTTGCACAAGAATTTACTATTTGCACAGTAATTTACTATTTACTACAGTAATTTCAAAAATTCATAATTTTTAATTATTTTTATATTTCTCTCTGTTATAAAAACCTCTCTTAAACTATATTTAAATTTTTGGGATGTTACAATACTCCCTCCTTTTAAAAAATTTCGTCCTCGAAATTTCCATTCTTGTTACATATCTTATTCTTCTATTCTACTTTCCCAAAGTTTCTTTACTTTCAACTACTTCCTCTTATAATTTTACCTTATGTTTTGAAATCTATTTGTTATCCTCAACCTTGCTATCCTTATATGCGAGACTATGATTTCCTCTTTTCCCTCTTATAAATCTTCCTCATTTGTTTTCATTAATATTTTTCTTTTCTTAATTCTTAAGAATAGGATCCATTTCTTGTTTCTGTCTTATTTCATTCATAAATTCGTTTATTCTTAAGGCTCCTAACTTATCCTAACTCACACGCAAGGTTGAAGTTCCTAAAATGCTCTATTAAATCCATCTCTTTGACCATTAAACTTGATATGGCTATGGTCTTCCTACTTAAGGTGCCAACCACTATATTTTCTTTGCACTTAAGATTGAAACCATGATCTCTTAGAAATGTTTTCCACCTTCCTTGCCTCATTTGGCTAAATAAACACTTAAAGACTATTGTGGTTACTAAATACCTCAAATCTTGTTCCAAGATAGGGTCACCATATTTTAAGCGCAAATACTACTGCAGACTAGTTCTAGGTCATGGGTTGGGTAGTTCCTTTCATGGTTTTTCAATTGTCTTGATGCATAGGCTACTACTTTTCCTCCTTGTATTAGTACTCCTCCTAAACCTAGTTTAGAGGCATCACAATAAACCTCAAATGATTTAGTTGGAGTTTGGTAAGGTCAAAACAGGAGCAGTAGTTAGTTTTTTTTTTAAGGGTTTGGAAACTTTGTTCACATCGTTATTCCATACAAAAGCTTGGCCTTTTCTAGTTAAGGTTGTGAGAGTCAAAGCTATCTTGGAGAAATCTTTTATAAATCTTCTATAATATCCAGCTAATCCTAGAAAACTCTTTATTTCTGTCACATTTTTTTGGTCTTTCCTATTTTAGAACTACGTTTACCTTATGTGGATCTATTGCAAATCCTCCTTGTGATATTACGTGTCCTAGGAAACTGACTTCTTCTAACCAAAATTCTCATTTGGACAATTTCGCATATAACTGTTGATCTTTCAAGATCTGTAATACCACTCTAAGATGTTTAACATGATCCTCTTTGGTTCTTGAGTATACCAAAATATCATCAATAAACACTACCACAATTTATCCAAATATAGTTGGAAAATCCTATTCATGTAATCCATAAATACTGCTGGTGCATTAGTTACACCAAAGGGCATAACCATGTACTCATAGTGTCCATATCGGGTACTAAAGGCCGTTTTAGGGATATCTTCAGCTTTTACCCTTGTTTGGTGGTATCCAAACCTTAGATCAATCTTGCTAAATACACAAGCTCTACTAGTTGGTCCATAAGATCATCTATCCTTAGTAAGGGTACTTATTCTTAATGGTTACCTTATTTAGTTGTCTATAATCTACACAAAGTCTCATAGTTCCATCTTTCTTCTTTACTAGGAGTACGGGTGCTCCCCAAGGTGATACATTAGGTCTAATAAACTGTTTCTTCAATAGTTCTTCTATTTGTTTATTTAGCTCTGCTAGTTCTAAGGATGACATCCTATAGGGCGCAATAGAAATTAGTCCAGTCCCGTGTCGGGTCTATAGAAAATTCAACTTCCTTTCAGGTGGTAGTTGGTTTTCTCTTCGGAGAATACTTCTTGAGAGAAATCCTGTACTACAGGTATATTATGGAAGGTGACCTTTCGTTCCACTTCTAGGTTAGAAAGGATCATGTACACGTCATTATTTTTCTTTAAGTCCCTTTTTACTTGGTTGGCAGAGATTATCTCCATATCCCTACTTGCTTCAGGGTCGAAAAAGATTAAGGTTTTATCGAAGCGGTTTATAAGGACATGGTTGGAAGATAACCAGTCCATTCCAAGAATAATATCAATTTGTTTTAGTGGTAGACAAACCAAGTTGACTAGGAAAGTTTTGTTATTTTAGTTCGATTTGACAATCGAACAGATATAAGTAGTTGTAACCGACTCATTGGTAGGGGTAGTTATTATTAACTCAATGTTTAGAAGGGATAGTGGAAGTTGTAACCTTTTAGCACACCAAGATATAAAGGAATGAGTGGCTCCAGAGTCAAATAGTACAAGTAAAGGAATTCCACGTATGGAACACGTACCTTGTACAAGATCATTGATATTTGAGACCTTAACTCCATCAAGGGTGAATATTCTTCCTACAACCTTTGATTTCCCTAGTTGATATTGTTGGTGCCTCTTTAAAACTATTGGTCATGCTATACAAAACTTAGTCTTCTCAAGTCAAGGTTGTTAATCCTTTAACATTAGGTAATCTTCCTAAGCGTATCAACTTTAATTCCTCCTTGGGTTACTACTTATTCCTCCTTAAACTAAACTCTTTCTACCTCAAAAATACTAGTTACTCTTCGGATTTTGAATCCTTCTAGATTCTCTTAAGGTTTCTTTAACCATCAAAACGCATCAACCATTATTGTATCATCCTAGTATATCTTCTAAATGCATCTTAGTGTTGTCAAAAGGTTTGTATTAGGATAAGAGCTAGGTAGTTACTAATCATTTCCTATAAAGTTATCTTAAGGACTTTTAACTTTTGGAGATATTCTTAGGTTTTTCTAATCCTTAGTACGACTTCTTCTTTGTAGGGATCATGTCCTAAAATTGGCTTCATTTAGGATTTACTTTCGATCCTCTTTATTTGTTTTGTCACTTTCTAAGGAGAACTATATTAATCTTAGTTCTAAAAATTTCTATCTTTTTCTATTCTAAGGGAGTTCTCTTTTATGGAAAATACTCTTAAAAAGGTTTTCTATTATAGTTAAGTTATCGAGGATATCTTTTGATTTTATCTTTAGAGAGGGTTATCTTTATGTCTAATTTTCTCCTTAAATCTTTAGTCTTAGTTGGTAGGAACATCCTTTATAAGTTCAACAACAACTCCCTTTCCCAAACTCTTCATTTTTCTTCTTAGCCTACTCTGCTTATCAAAAACTTAGGTAAGAACTTATAGGGCTTTAACTATAATTCTATAACTTCTTTCAACCACTACTTTCTATTCCTATCTAATCCTAAGCCATGTCACTAACCCTAGAACTAATTTTTCATTGATTGAACCAAGAAGAAATCAAGTAAACACACCAAATAATCAAACAAGCACACAAAGCACACAATCAATCAATCATTCACACAACAAAAACATAGCAGACACATAACTCACAAGTCGAACCGGTTCGACTTCTCTGATACCAACCGTAACGCCCGCTATTTTTCATTACTAAAATAATTTCTTTTTTTTTTATCTATTTATTATTATTATTAATTGAAAATATATCCTTTCATTTAGATTTCTTTGAATAAAATCTTAAAATAATTTCCTTGTTAAAAAAACGTCACCATAAAAAAAACATCACATAGATTACATCATAACCATACATCAAAAGTTGTTTACAAAACGTCACACAGATACGTAATATTGTGACAATTATAAAATACACATTATTCATAAAAATCCTCATGTTGGCTATCCTTGACATCTCCACACATGATTACTGAATCTACCTGTCAATCTGCTCCTCCGAATAAAATTCAGGGATCATCACAGTGTCAAAAACCACACACAAAACACGCAAGGGTAAGTTCCAATATCTTAATAAAAATACTTATCATGTAAAAATATTTATATAATCCATATCATATAAAAATGTCAATATAATACATATCATATAAAAATACTAATATGATACATATCATAATCAAATCAATAAAGGATGAATTATGTCTTAAATGAAATTTCTATATGATGCATGCTCCAACCTCAACTCCAAAAATATGCAATGTGGTACCATCTCAGATAATACGACATCATCATCGTAAAACTTACCGACCAGTTGGGATTCCACAGTGGTGCACAGAATCTCATAAATAAACATGTGATCATCATGAATTAAATGAATTCTCACTGTTGGAAATCCCCCAAGTCTGGCATCCCACCAAGACGCACGGATTAAGTTATTATCTGCACCTCTAACCGAGGCCACCTCTTTTGAGGCATGTATGCATGAATGAAAATTTTACCTCCCTTTCTAGAATATCATTTATAATCATTCATATTTTGATGTACCATCAAATACCAAGAATACCAATAAACATCATGAAACCAGGAAATCAAGAAACACCAAGAAAACACCCATCAAAAGTAACGTATACGTGAACAGTACCGTATACGTGAATAGTAACGTATACGTGAATAGTAACGTATAAGTGAATAGTAACGTATACGTGAATAGTAACGTATAAGTGAACAGTACCGTATACGTGAATAGTAACGTATAAGTGACCGTAGTCCGTGAATAGTACACCAGGTAAGTTCCCAGGAAAGAGAGGTGGGTCACTAATGGACACACTTAAGTACCAAGTCTTTCCTTAGCCAGAACTTTCCTAGACATGCACTTCCACACTACCAACCTTTTCCTAACAACAAGAATAATTCTGTTCTGATGTGGAAGATCGGACAAAACCGCAACCACAGAGCATACTAAGAATTTTCTTAGCACCTTAGTATCAGATAAAATAAAGATAATAACAACAAAGAATAGTAAGATAAGGATAGCTCCCCTTACCAATTCCTCCTAGCTTCCTATCTTCCTCTACCTACTTACTTCTCTCTTGATTGAAGAGATTTCTTCCTAAGAGATTTTGAGAGAATGAAAGAATGTTCTTGGATTTGTGATTATAATTGAAATTCTAGGCCCTATTTATAGAATTTCAAAAGTTATGTTTTACACAAGTAATTTTTACTATTTGCACAGTGATTTGCTTATTATAATATAAGCGTGTAACCCGTGTTTTTATATTTTATTATTTTTTTTTTACTATTTGCACAGTAATTTACTATTTGCACAGTAATTTACTATTTACTACAGTAATTTCAAAAATTCATAATTTTTAATTATTTTTATATTTCTCTCTGTTATAAAAACCTCTCTTAAACTATATTTAAAATTTTGGGATGTTACAATACTCCCCTCCTTTTAAAAAATTTCGTCCTCGAAATTTCCATTCTTGTTACATATCTTATTCTTCTATTCTACTTTCCCAAAGTTTCTTTACTTTCAACTACTTCCTCTTATAATTTTACCTTATGTTTTGAAATCTATTTGTTATCCTCAACCTTGCTATCCTTATATGCGAGACTATGATTTCCTCTTTTCCCTCTTATAAATCTTCCTCATTTGTTTTCATTAATATTTTTCTTTTCTTAATTCTTAAGAATAGGATCCATTTCTTGTTTCTGTCTTATTTCATTCATAAATTCGTTTATTCTTAAGGCTCCTAACTTATCCTAACTCACACGCAAGGTTGAAGTTCCTAAAATGCTCTATTAAATCCATCTCTTTGACCATTAAACTTGATATGGCTATGGTCTTCCTACTTAAGGTGCCAACCACTATATTTTCTTTGCACTTAAGATTGAAACCATGATCTCTTAGAAATGTTTTCCACCTTCCTTGCCTCATTTGGCTAAATAAACACTTAAAGACTATTGTGGTTACTAAATACCTCAAATCTTGTTCCAAGATAGGGTCACCATATTTTAAGCGCAAATACTACTGCAGCTAGTTCTAGGTCATGGGTTGGGTAGTTCCTTTCATGGTTTTTCAATTGTCTTGATGCATAGGCTACTACTTTTCCTCCTTGTATTAGTACTCCTCCTAAACCTAGTTTAGAGGCATCACAATAAACCTCAAATGATTTAGTTGGAGTTTGGTAAGGTCAAAACAGGAGCAGTAGTTAGTTTTTTTTCTTAAGGGTTTGGAAACTTTGTTCACAGTCGTTATTCCATACAAAAGCTTGGCCTTTTCTAGTTAAGGTTGTGAGAGTCAAAGCTATCTTGGAGAAATCTTTTATAAATCTTCTATAATATCCAGCTAATCCTAGAAAACTCTTTATTTCTGTCACATTTTTTTGGTCTTTCCTATTTTAGAACTACGTTTACCTTATGTGGATCTATTGCAAATCCTCCTTGTGATATTACGTGTCCTAGGAAACTGACTTCTTCTAACCAAAATTCTCATTTGGACAATTTCGCATATAACTGTTGATCTTTCAAGATCTGTAATACCACTCTAAGATGTTTAACATGATCCTCTTTGGTTCTTGAGTATACCAAAATATCATCAATAAACACTACCACAATTTATCCAAATATAGTTGGAAAATCCTATTCATGTAATCCATAAATACTGCTGGTGCATTAGTTACACCAAAGGGCATAACCATGTACTCATAGTGTCCATATCGGGTACTAAAGGCCGTTTTTAGGGATATCTTCAGCTTTTTACCCTTGTTTGGTGGTATCCAAACCTTAGATCAATCTTGCTAAATACACAAGCTCTACTAGTTGGTCCATAAGATCATCTATCCTTAGTAAGGGGTACTTATTCTTAATGGTTACCTTATTTAGTTGTCTATAATCTACACAAAGTCTCATAGTTCCATCTTTCTTCTTTACTAGGAGTACGGGTGCTCCCCAAGGTGATACATTAGGTCTAATAAACTGTTTCTTCAATAGTTCTTCTATTTGTTTATTTAGCTCTGCTAGTTCTAAGGATGACATCCTATAGGGCGCAATAGAAATTAGTCCAGTCCCAGGTATCAGGTCTATAGAAAATTCAACTTCCCTTTCAGGTGGTAGTTGGTTTTCTCTTCGGAGAATACTTCAGAGAAATCCTGTACTACAGGTATATTATGGAAGGTGACCTTTCGTTCCACTTCTAGGTTAGAAAGGATCATGTACACGTCATTATTTTTCTTTAAGTCCCTTTTTACTTGGTTGGCAGAGATTATCTCCATATCCCTACTTGCTTCAGGGTCAGAAAAGATTAAGGTTTTATCGAAGCAGTTTATAAGGACATGGTTGGAAGATAACCAGTCCATTCCAAGAATAATATCAATTTGTTTTAGTGGTAGACAAACCAAGTTGACTAGGAAAGTTTTGTTATTTTAGTTCGATTTGACAATCTGAACAGATATAAGTAGTTGTAACTGACTCATTGGTAGGGGTAGTTATTATTAACTCAATGTTTAGAAGGGATAGTGGAAGTTGTAACCTTTTAGCACATCCAAGATATAAAGGAATGAGTGGCTCCAGAGTCAAATAGTACAAGTAAAGGAATTCCACGTATGGAACACGTACCTTGTACAAGATCATTGATATTTGAGACCTTAACTCCATCAAGGGTGAATATTCTTCCTACAACCTTTGATTTCCCTAGTTGATATTGTTGGTGCCTCTTTAAAACTATTGGTCATGCTATACAAAACTTAGTCTTCTCAAGTCAAGGTTGTTAATCCTTTAACATTAGGTAATCTTCCTAAGCGTATCAACTTTAATTCCTCCTTGGGTTACTACTTATTCCTCCTTAAACTAAACTCTTTCTACCTCAAAAATACTAGTTACTCTTCGGATTTTGAATCCTTCTAGATTCTCTTAAGGTTTCTTTAACCATCAAAACGCATCAACCATTATTGTATCATCCTAGTATATCTTCTAAATGCATCTTAGTGTTGTCAAAAGGTTTGTATTAGGATAAGAGCTAGGTAGTTACTAATCATTTCCTATAAAGTTATCTTAAGGACTTTTAACTTTTGGTGATATTCTTAGGTTTTTCTAATCCTTAGTACGACTTCTTCTTTGTAGGGATCATGTCCTAAAATTGGCTTCATTTAGGATTTACTTTCGATCCTCTTTATTTGTTTTGTCACTTTCTAAGGAGAACTATATTAATCTTAGTTCTAAAAATTTCTATCTTTTTCTATTCTAAGGGAGTTCTCTTTTATGGAAAATGCTCTTAAAAAGGTTTTCTATTATAGGTAAGTTATCGAGGATATCTTTTGATTTTATCTTTAGAGAGGGTTATCTTTATGTCTAATTTTCTCCTTAAATCTTTAGTCTTAGTTGGTAGGAACATCCTTTATAAGTTCAACAACAACTTCCTTTCCCAAACTCTTCATTTTTCTTCTTAGCCTACTCTGCTTATCAAAAACTTAGGTAAGAACTTATAGGGCTTTAACTATAATTCTATAACTTCTTTCAACCACTACTTTCTATTCCTATCTAATCCTAAGCCATGTCACTAACCCTAGAACTAATTTTTCATTGATTGAACCAAGAAGAAATCAAGTAAACACACCAAATAATCAAACAAGCACACAAAGCACACAATCAATCAATCATTCACACAACAAAAACATAGCAGACACATAACTCACAAGTCGAACTGGTTCGACCTGCTCTGATACCAACTGTAACGCCCCGCTATTTTTCATTACTAAAATAATTTCTTTTTTTTTTATCTATTTATTATTATTATTAATTGAAAATATATCCTTTCATTTAGATTTCTTTGAATAAAATCTTAAAATAATTTCCTTGTTAAAAAAACGTCACCATAAAAAAAACATCACATAGATTACATCATAACCATACATCAAAAGTTGTTTACAAAACGTCACACAGATACGTAATATTGTGACAATTATAAAATACACATTATTCATAAAAATCCTCATGTTGGCTATCCTTGACATCTCCACACATGATTACTGAATCTACCTGTCAATCTGCTCCTCCGAATAAAATTCAGGATCATCACAGGTGTCAAACCACAGACACAAACACGCAAGGGTAAGTTCCAATATCTTAATAAAAATACTTATCATGTAAAAATATTTATATAATCCATATCATATAAAAATGTCAATATAATACATATCATATAAAAATACTAATATGATACATATCATAATCAAATCAATAAAGGATGAATTATGTCTTAAATGAAATTTCTATATGATGCATGCTCCAACCTCAACTCCAAAAATATGCAATGTGGTACCATCTCAGATAATACGACATCATCATCGTAAAACTTACCGACCAGTTGGGATTCCACAGTGGTGCACAGAATCTCATAAATAAACATGTGATCATCATGAATTAAATGAATTCTCACTGTTGGAAATCCCCCAAGTCTGGCATCCCACCAAGACGCACGGATTAAGTTATTATCTGCACCTCTAACCGAGGCCACCTCTTTTGAGGCATGTATGCATGAATGAAAATTTTACCTCCCTTTCTAGAATATCATTTATAATCATTCATATTTTGATGTACCATCAAATACCAAGAATACCAATAAACATCATGAAACCAGGAAATCAAGAAACACCAAGAAAACACCCATCAAAAGTAACGATATCGTGAACAGATCAGTATACGTGAATAGTAACGTATAAATGAATAGTAACGTATACGTGAATAGTAACGTATAAGTGAATAGTAACGTATACGTGAATAGTAATGTATAAGTGAACAGTACCGTATACGTGAATAGTAACGTATAAGTGACCGTAGTCCGTGAATAGTACACCAGGTAAGTTCCCAGGAAAGAGAGGTGGGTCACTAATGGACACACTTAAGTACCAAGTCTTTCCTTAGCCAGAACTTTCCTAGACATGCACTTCCACACTACCAACCTTTTCCTAACAACAAGAATAATTACGTTCGATGTGGAAGATCGGACAAAACCGCAACCACGAGCATACTAAGAATTTTCTTAGCACCTTAGTATCAGATAAAATAAAGATAATAACAACAAAGAATAGTAAGATAAGGATAGCTCCCCTTACCAATTCCTCCTAGCTTCCTATCTTCCTCTACCTACTTACTTCTCTCTTGATTGAAGAGATTTCTTCCTAAGAGATTTTGAGAGAATGAAAGAATGTTCTTGGATTTGTGATTATAATTGAAATTCTAGGCCCTATTTATAGAATTTCAAAAGTTACTGTTTGCACAGTAATTTTTACTATTTGCACAGTGATTTGCTTATTATAATATAAGCGTGTAACCCGTGTTTTTATATTTTATTATTTTTTTTTACTATTTGCACAGTAATTTACTATTTGCACAGTAATTTACTATTTACTACAGTAATTTCAAAAATTCATAATTTTTAATTATTTTTATATTTCTCTCTGTTATAAAAACCTCTCTTAAACTATATTTAAAATTTTGGGATGTTACAATACTCCCCTCCTTTTAAAAAATTTCGTCCTCGAAATTTCCATTCTTGTTACATATCTTATTCTTCTATTCTACTTTCCCAAAGTTTCTTTACTTTCAACTACTTCCTCTTATAATTTTACCTTATGTTTTGAAATCTATTTGTTATCCTCAACCTTGCTATCCTTATATGCGAGACTATGATTTCCTCTTTTCCCTCTTATAAATCTTCCTCATTTGTTTTCATTAATATTTTTCTTTTCTTAATTCTTAAGAATAGGATCCATTTCTTGTTTCTGTCTTATTTCATTCATAAATTCGTTTATTCTTAAGGCTCCTAACTTATCCTAACTCACACGCAAGGTTGAAGTTCCTAAAATGCTCTATTAAATCCATCTCTTTGACCATTAAACTTGATATGGCTATGGTCTTCCTACTTAAGGTGCCAACCACTATATTTTCTTTGCACTTAAGATTGAAACCATGATCTCTTAGAAATGTTTTCCACCTTCCTTGCCTCATTTGGCTAAATAAACACTTAAAGACTATTGTGGTTACTAAATACCTCAAATCTTGTTCCAAGATAGGGTCACCATATTTTAAGCGCAAATACTACTGCAGCTAGTTCTAGGTCATGGGTTGGGTAGTTCCTTTCATGGTTTTTCAATTGTCTTGATGCATAGGCTACTACTTTTCCTCCTTGTATTAGTACTCCTCCTAAACCTAGTTTAGAGGCATCACAATAAACCTCAAATGATTTAGTTGGAGTTTGGTAAGGTCAAAACAGGAGCAGTAGTTAGTTTTTTTTCTTAAGGGTTTGGAAACTTTGTTCACAGTCGTTATTCCATACAAAAGCTTGGCCTTTTCTAGTTAAGGTTGTGAGAGTCAAAGCTATCTTGGAGAAATCTTTTATAAATCTTCTATAATATCCAGCTAATCCTAGAAAACTCTTTATTTCTGTCACATTTTTTTGGTCTTTCCTATTTTAGAACTACGTTTACCTTATGTGGATCTATTGCAAATCCTCCTTGTGATATTACGTGTCCTAGGAAACTGACTTCTTCTAACCAAAATTCTCATTTGGACAATTTCGCATATAACTGTTGATCTTTCAAGATCTGTAATACCACTCTAAGATGTTTAACATGATCCTCTTTGGTTCTTGAGTATACCAAAATATCATCAATAAACACTACCACAATTTATCCAAATATAGTTGGAAAATCCTATTCATGTAATCCATAAATACTGCTGGTGCATTAGTTACACCAAAGGGCATAACCATGTACTCATAGTGTCCATATCGGGTACTAAAGGCCGTTTTAGGGATATCTTCAGCTTTTACCCTTGTTTGGTGGTATCCAAACCTTAGATCAATCTTGCTAAATACACAAGCTCTACTAGTTGGTCCATAAGATCATCTATCCTTAGTAAGGGGTACTTATTCTTAATGGTTACCTTATTTAGTTGTCTATAATCTACACAAAGTCTCATAGTTCCATCTTTCTTCTTTACTAGGAGTACGGGTGCTCCCCAAGGTGATACATTAGGTCTAATAAACTGTTTCTTCAATAGTTCTTCTATTTGTTTATTTAGCTCTGCTAGTTCTAAGGATGACATCCTATAGGGCGCAATAGAAATTAGTCCAGTCCCAGGTATCAGGTCTATAGAAAATTCAACTTCCCTTTCAGGTGGTAGTTGGTTTTCTCTTCGGAGAATACTTCAGAGAAATCCTGTACTACAGGTATATTATGGAAGGTGACCTTTCGTTCCACTTCTAGGTTAGAAAGGATCATGTACACGTCATTATTTTTCTTTAAGTCCCTTTTTACTTGGTTGGCAGAGATTATCTCCATATCCCTACTTGCTTCAGGGTCAGAAAAGATTAAGGTTTTATCGAAGCAGTTTATAAGGACATGGTTGGAAGATAACCAGTCCATTCCAAGAATAATATCAATTTGTTTTAGTGGTAGACAAACCAAGTTGACTAGGAAAGTTTTGTTATTTTAGTTCGATTTGACAATCTGAACAGATATAAGTAGTTGTAACTGACTCATTGGTAGGGGTAGTTATTATTAACTCAATGTTTAGAAGGGATAGTGGAAGTTGTAACCTTTTAGCACAGTCTGAAGATATAAAGGAATGAGTGGCTCCAGAGTCAAATAGTACAAGTAAAGGAATTCCACGTATGGAACACGTACCTTGTACAAGATCATTGATATTTGAGACCTTAACTCCATCAAGGGTGAATATTCTTCCTACAACCTTTGATTTCCCTAGTTGATATTGTTGGTGCCTCTTTAAAACTATTGGTCATGCTATACAAAACTTAGTCTTCTCAAGTCAAGGTTGTTAATCCTTTAACATTAGGTAATCTTCCTAAGCGTATCAACTTTAATTCCTCCTTGGGTTACTACTTATTCCTCCTTAAACTAAACTCTTTCTACCTCAAAAATACTAGTTACTCTTCGGATTTTGAATCCTTCTAGATTCTCTTAAGGTTTCTTTAACCATCAAAACGCATCAACCATTATTGTATCATCCTAGTATATCTTCTAAATGCATCTTAGTGTTGTCAAAAGGTTTGTATTAGGATAAGAGCTAGGTAGTTACTAATCATTTCCTATAAAGTTATCTTAAGGACTTTTAACTTTTGGTGATATTCTTAGGTTTTTCTAATCCTTAGTACGACTTCTTCTTTGTAGGGATCATGTCCTAAAATTGGCTTCATTTAGGATTTACTTTCGATCCTCTTTATTTGTTTTGTCACTTTCTAAGGAGAACTATATTAATCTTAGTTCTAAAAATTTCTATCTTTTTCTATTCTAAGGGAGTTCTCTTTTATGGAAAATGCTCTTAAAAAGGTTTTCTATTATAGGTAAGTTATCGAGGATATCTTTTGATTTTATCTTTAGAGAGGGTTATCTTTATGTCTAATTTTCTCCTTAAATCTTTAGTCTTAGTTGGTAGGAACATCCTTTATAAGTTCAACAACAACTTCCTTTCCCAAACTCTTCATTTTTCTTCTTAGCCTACTCTGCTTATCAAAAACTTAGGTAAGAACTTATAGGGCTTTAACTATAATTCTATAACTTCTTTCAACCACTACTTTCTATTCCTATCTAATCCTAAGCCATGTCACTAACCCTAGAACTAATTTTTCATTGATTGAACCAAGAAGAAATCAAGTAAACACACCAAATAATCAAACAAGCACACAAAGCACACAATCAATCAATCATTCACACAACAAAAACATAGCGGACACATAACTCACAAGTCGAACCGGTTCGACCTTCGCTCTGATACCAACCTAACGCCCGCTATTTTTCATTACTAAAATAATTTCTTTTTTTTTTATCTATTTATTATTATTATTAATTGAAAATATATCCTTTCATTTAGATTTCTTTGAATAAAATCTTAAAATAATTTCCTTGTTAAAAAAACGTCACCATAAAAAAAACATCACATAGATTACATCATAACCATACATCAAAAGTTGTTTACAAAACGTCACATAGATACGTAATATTGTGACAATTATAAAATACACATTATTCATAAAAATCCTCATGTTGGCTATCCTTGACATCTCCACACATGATTACTGAATCTACCTGTCAATCTGCTCCTCCGAATAAAATTCAGGATCATCACAGGTGTCAAACCACGACACAAACACGCAAGGGTAAGTTCCAATATCTTAATAAAAATACTTATTATGTAAAAATATTTATATAATCCATATCATATAAAAATGTCAATATAATACATATCATATAAAAATACTAATATGATACATATCATAATCAAATCAATAAAGGATGAATTATGTCTTAAATGAAATTTCTATATGATGCATGCTCCAACCTCAACTCCAAAAATATGCAATGTGGTACCATCTCAGATAATACGACATCATCATCGTAAAACTTACCGACCAGTTGGGATTCCACAGTGGTGCACAGAATCTCATAAATAAACATGTGATCATCATGAATTAAATGAATTCTCACTGTTGGAAATCCCCAAGTCTGGCATCCCACCAAGACGCACGGATTAAGTTATTATCTGCACCTCTAACCGAGGCCACCTCTTTTGAGGCATGTATGCATGAATGAAAATTTTACCTCCCTTTCTAGAATATCATTTATAATCATTCATATTTTGATGTACCATCAAATACCAAGAATACCAATAAACATCATGAAACCAGGAAATCAAGAAACACCAAGAAAACACCCATCAAAAGTAACGTATACGTGAACAGTACCGTATACGTGAATAGTAACGTATAAATGAATAGTAACGTATACGTGAATAGTAACGTATAAGTGAATAGTAACGTATACGTGAATAGTAACGTATATAAGTGAACAGATCGTATACGTGAATAGTAACGTATAAGTGACCGTAGTCCGTGAATAGTACACCGGGTAAGTTCCCGGAAAGAGAGGTGGGTCACTAATGGACACACTTAAGTACCAAGTCTTTCCTTAGCCAGAACTTTCCTAGACATGCACTTCCACACTACCAACCTTTTCCTAACAACAAGAATAATTCTGTTCGATGTGGAAGATCGGACAAAACCGCAACCCACGAGCATACTAAGAATTTTCTTAGCACCTTAGTATCAGATAAAATAAAGATAATAACAACAAAGAATAGTAAGATAAGGATAGCTCCCCTTACCAATTCCTCCTAGCTTCCTATCTTCCTCTACCTACTTACTTCTCTCTTGATTGAAGAGATTTCTTCCTAAGAGATTTTGAGAGAATGAAAGAATGTTCTTGGATTTGTGATTATAATTGAAATTCTAGGCCCTATTTATAGAATTTCAAAAGTTACTTTGTTTTGCACAGTAATTTTTACTATTTGCACATGATTTGCTTATTATAATATAAGCGTGTAACCCGTGTTTTTATATTTTATTATTTTTTTTTTTTTTACTATTTGCACAGTAATTTACTATTTGCACAGTAATTTACTATTTACTACAGTAATTTCAAAAATTCATAATTTTTAATTATTTTTATATTTCTCTCTGTTATAAAAACCTCTCTTAAACTATATTTAAAATTTTGGGATGTTACAATACTCCCCTCCTTTTAAAAAATTTAGTCTCGAAATTTCCATTCTTGTTACATATCTTATTCTTCTATTCTACTTTCCCAAAGTTTCTTTACTTTCAACTACTTCCTCTTATAATTTTACCTTATGTTTTGAAATCTATTTGTTATCCTCAACCTTGCTATCCTTATATGCGAGACTATGATTTCCTCTTTTCCCTCTTATAAATCTTCCTCATTTGTTTTCATTAATATTTTTCTTTTCTTAATTCTTAAGAATAGGATCCATTTCTTGTTTCTGTCTTATTTCATTCATAAATTCGTTTATTCTTAAGGCTCCTAACTTATCCTAACTCACACGCAAGGTTGAAGTTCCTAAAATGCTCTATTAAATCCATCTCTTTGACCATTAAACTTGATATGGCTATGGTCTTCCTACTTAAGGTGCCAACCACTATATTTTCTTTGCACTTAAGATTGAAACCATGATCTCTTAGAAATGTTTTCCACCTTCCTTGCCTCATTTGGCTAAATAAACACTTAAAGACTATTGTGGTTACTAAATACCTCAAATCTTGTTCCAAGATAGGGTCACCATATTTTAAGCGCAAATACTACTTGCAATAGTTCTAGGTCATGGGTTGGGTAGTTCCTTTCATGGTTTTTCAATTGTCTTGATGCATAGGCTACTACTTTTCCTCCTTGTATTAGTACTCCTCCTAAACCTAGTTTAGAGGCATCACAATAAACCTCAAATGATTTAGTTGGAGTTTGGTAAGGTCAAAACAGAGGCGAAGAGTTAGTTTTTTTTCTTAAGGGTTTGGAAACTTTGTTCACAGTCGTTATTCCATACAAAAGCTTGGCCTTTTCTAGTTAAGGTTGTGAGAGTCAAAGCTATCTTGGAGAAATCTTTTATAAATCTTCTATAATATCCAGCTAATCCTAGAAAACTCTTTATTTCTGTCACATTTTTTTGGTCTTTCCTATTTTAGAACTACGTTTACCTTATGTGGATCTATTGCAAATCCTCCTTGTGATATTACGTGTCCTAGGAAACTGACTTCTTCTAACCAAAATTCTCATTTGGACAATTTCGCATATAACTGTTGATCTTTCAAGATCTGTAATACCACTCTAAGATGTTTAACATGATCCTCTTTGGTTCTTGAGTATACCAAAATATCATCAATAAACACTACCACAATTTATCCAAATATAGTTGGAAAATCCTATTCATGTAATCCATAAATACTGCTGGTGCATTAGTTACACCAAAGGGCATAACCATGTACTCATAGTGTCCATATCGGGTACTAAAGGCCGTTTTAGGGATATCTTCAGCTTTTACCCTTGTTTGGTGGTATCCAAACCTTAGATCAATCTTGCTAAATACACAAGCTCTACTAGTTGGTCCATAAGATCATCTATCCTTAGTAAGGGGTACTTATTCTTAATGGTTACCTTATTTAGTTGTCTATAATCTACACAAAGTCTCATAGTTCCATCTTTCTTCTTTACTAGGAGTACGGGTGCTCCCCAAGGTGATACATTAGGTCTAATAAACTGTTTCTTCAATAGTTCTTCTATTTGTTTATTTAGCTCTGCTAGTTCTAAGGATGACATCCTATAGGGCGCAATAGAAATTAGTCCAGTCCCAGGTATCAGGTCTATAGAAAATTCAACTTCCCTTTCAGGTGGTAGTTGGTTTTCTCTTCGGAGAATACTTCAGAGAAATCCTGTACTACAGGTATATTATGGAAGGTGACCTTTCGTTCCACTTCTAGGTTAGAAAGGATCATGTACACGTCATTATTTTTCTTTAAGTCCCTTTTTACTTGGTTGGCAGAGATTATCTCCATATCCCTACTTGCTTCAGGGTCAGAAAAGATTAAGGTTTTATCGAAAGGTTTATAAGGACATGGTTGGAAGATAACCAGTCCATTCCAAGAATAATATCAATTTGTTTTAGTGGTAGACAAACCAAGTTGACTAGGAAAGTTTTGTTATTTTAGTTCGATTTGACAATCTGAACAGATATAAGTAGTTGTAACTGACTCATTGGTAGGGGTAGTTATTATTAACTCAATGTTTAGAAGGGATAGTGGAAGTTGTAACCTTTTAGCACAATCCAAGATATAAAGGAATGAGTGGCTCCAGAGTCAAATAGTACAAGTAAAGGAATTCCACGTATGGAACACGTACCTTGTACAAGATCATTGATATTTGAGACCTTAACTCCATCAAGGGTGAATATTCTTCCTACAACCTTTGATTTCCCTAGTTGATATTGTTGGTGCCTCTTTAAAACTATTGGTCATGCTATACAAAACTTAGTCTTCTCAAGTCAAGGTTGTTAATCCTTTAACATTAGGTAATCTTCCTAAGCGTATCAACTTTAATTCCTCCTTGGGTTACTACTTATTCCTCCTTAAACTAAACTCTTTCTACCTCAAAATACTAGTTACTCTTCGGATTTTGAATCCTTCTAGATTCTCTTAAGGTTTCTTTAACCATCAAAACGCATCAACCATTATTGTATCATCCTAGTATATCTTCTAAATGCATCTTAGTGTTGTCAAAAGGTTTGTATTAGGATAAGAGCTAGGTAGTTACTAATCATTTCCTATAAAGTTATCTTAAGGACTTTTAACTTTTGGTGATATTCTTAGGTTTTTCTAATCCTTAGTACGACTTCTTCTTTGTAGGGATCATGTCCTAAAATTGGCTTCATTTAGGATTTACTTTCGATCCTCTTTATTTGTTTTGTCACTTTCTAAGGAGAACTATATTAATCTTAGTTCTAAAAATTTCTATCTTTTTCTATTCTAAGGGAGTTCTCTTTTATGGAAAATGCTCTTAAAAAGGTTTTCTATTATAGGTAAGTTATCGAGGATATCTTTTGATTTTATCTTTAGAGAGGTTATCTTTATGTCTAATTTTCTCCTTAAATCTTTAGTCTTAGTTGGTAGGAACATCCTTTATAAGTTCAACAACAACTTCCTTTCCCAAACTCTTCATTTTTCTTCTTAGCCTACTCGCTTATCAAAAACTTAGGTAAGAACTTATAGGGCTTTAACTATAATTCTATAACTTCTTTCAACCACTACTTTCTATTCCTATCTAATCCTAAGCCATGTCACTAACCCTAGAACTAATTTTTCATTGATTGAACCAAGAAGAAATCAAGTAAACACACCAAATAATCAAACAAGCACACAAAGCACACAATCAATCAATCATTCACACAACAAAAACATAGCAGACACATAACTCACAAGTCGAATCCCAGTTCGACCCGCTTTCGATACCAACTGTAACGCCCCGCTATTTTTCATTACTAAAATAATTTCTTTTTTTTTTTATCTATTTATTATTATTATTAATTGAAAATATATCCTTTCATTTAGATTTCTTTGAATAAAATCTTAAAATAATTTCCTTGTTAAAAAAACGTCACCATAAAAAAAACATCACATAGATTACATCATAACCATACATCAAAAGTTGTTTACAAAACGTCACATAGATACGTAATATTGTGACAATTATAAAATACACATTATTCATAAAAAATCCTCATGTTGGCTATCCTTGACATCTCCACACATGATTACTGAATCTACCTCAATCTGCTCCTCCGAATAAAATTCAGGATCATCACAGTGTCAAACCACGAACACAAACACGCAAGGGTAAGTTCCAATATCTTAATAAAAATACTTATCATGTAAAAATATTTATATAATCCATATCATATAAAAATGTCAATATAATACATATCATATAAAAATACTAATATGATACATATCATAATCAAATCAATAAAGGATGAATTATGTCTTAAATGAAATTTCTATATGATGCATGCTCCAACCTCAACTCCAAAAATATGCAATGTGGTACCATCTCAGATAATACGACATCATCATCGTAAAACTTACCGACCAGTTGGGATTCCACAGTGGTGCACAGAATCTCATAAATAAACATGTGATCATCATGAATTAAATGAATTCTCACTGTTGGAAATCCCCCAAGTCTGGCATCCCACCAAGACGCACGGATTAAGTTATTATCTGCACCTCTAACCGAGGCCACCTCTTTTGAGGCATGTATGCATGAATGAAAATTTTACCTCCCTTTCTAGAATATCATTTATAATCATTCATATTTTGATGTACCATCAAATACCAAGAATACCAATAAACATCATGAAACCAGGAAATCAAGAAACACCAAGAAAACACCCATCAAAAGTAACGTATACGTGAACAGTACCGTATACGTGAATAGTAACGTATAAATGAATAGTAACGTATACATGAATAGTAACGTATAAGTGAATAGTAACGTATACGTGAATAGTAACGTATAAGTGAACAGATGATCGTATACGTGAATAGTAACGTATAAGTGACCGTAGTCCGTGAATAGTACACCAGGTAAGTTCCCAGGAAAGAGAGGTGGGTCACTAATGGACACACTTAAGTACCAAGTCTTTCCTTAGCCAGAACTTTCCTAGACATGCACTTCCACACTACCAACCTTTTCCTAACAACAAGAATAATTACGTTACGATGTGGAAGATCGGACAAAACCGAACCACGAGCATACTAAGAATTTTCTTAGCACCTTAGTATCAGATAAAATAAAGATAATAACAACAAAGAATAGTAAGATAAGGATAGCTCCCCTTACCAATTCCTCCTAGCTTCCTATCTTCCTCTACCTACTTACTTCTCTCTTGATTGAAGAGATTTCTTCCTAAGAGATTTTGAGAGAATGAAAGAATGTTTTTGGATTTGTGATTATAATTGAAATTCTAGGCCCTATTTATAGAATTTCAAAAGTTACTATTTGCACAGTAATTTTTACTATTTGCCGCGATGATTTGCTTATTATAATATAAGCGTGTAACCCGTGTTTTTATATTTTATTAATTTTTTTTTTACTATTTGCACAAGTAATTTACTATTTGCACAAATTTACTATTTGCACAAGATAATTTACTATTTTCACGTACTTTACTATTTGCACTTTACTATTTGCAATAAATTTACTATTTGCACATAATTTACTATTTACACAGTAGTTTACTATTTACTACAGTAATTTCAAAAATTCATAATTTTTAATTATTTTTATATTTCTCTCTGTTATAAAAACCTCTCTTAAACTATATTTAAAATTTTGGGATGTTACACGGGATGTAGGCCGAAAACCGAACCAGTATAAACTCACCGTGTAATTTCTCTTTTCCTTATACTCTTTTATGTTGTTGAATCATATTCTGAATGTTTTTAGGATATCTTGATTCAAAAGAGTTTATGAAAGAAAAAGATTTCTATCTTCCTTTATCATTCTACTGTGATAACTCTAAACACATATCGATACTAACTTTGGTTAAGTAATAAATACAAGATCAATTTTGAATAGGAGGAAATTAGAAATAGCCGAAAGAAATTCATAAGAAGGAACTATAATCTATTCACCCCCTCTATATTCTGCATAGGGTGTACTCATTCTGATCTTTTATCTTTTATTTTGATTTATTGATTTTTCAATTTTACCAATCTGTCTTGTTTTTAGACCATTGATCATATAAATGTTTTTGATCAATATAATTTTACATTTTTTTTATTTTAATTTTTATCATATTTATAAATTTTCATTTTATTTCTTAATTTTTATTTTCTTTAAAAGATTGAGATCAAATGATTAACTTAATTTGTAATGACTCTTAACCATCATGAAAACAGTTAGTTTAATATCTATACTAATGCAACTTGTCTCGTATCAATGGTCATTACCCGTTGATACAGTTCTTTGTAATTCTACTAAGTATGTAATAATAATCGCTTAATCAATTCAATGAAATGCATTTGTATACATCAAAAAGATTGACTCATCCACTCATCAGTTTTATTATAATGGTTAAAAGCAACAATCAGTAAATTAATTAACAAGTACTTAACAACATTGGCTCAATCAATTCAATGCATGTTTATACATCACAATTCAATAGTTGTTTGTATCGAGGGTCACTGAGATTTTCTACAAAATCAATGTTACGAAATCAATGATCTTTTTTCACTTTAACGCTATATGAAACCTTAGAGAACAGTTTAACACGAACATATCCTTGCTATTACTTGTTTGTCATAGAATATTTTTCCATGATAGCAAAGTTCAACAAGACAATTCCACTATGTGAAGCTTCTTGGATAGCCTGTTGCCGCATTTATTCCAGGGGATTCAAATACACGATGCAATTAATTAAGATATTACAATGCTGAATGATTCATCCCCATGAAGCAATTATTCAAGGAAATCACAATTGTTGAAGGATTCATCAGCACCATTCCTCTAGGAACGGGTCAATGCACAACAAAGAAAGAGAAGAAATGTAAGTCATAACTTGAACAATTCTCACAAGATCATTGCACTCTAAACTGTTTGCTGAGTGAAGGATCTGGTAAACAAAATGGTACAACAACAATAGACATGGATAGGACTAAATGGGATTAAAAGAACCTAACCACAAGAAATTACACAAAAAAAAGAGAAAAAAAGGAGCGGAGGAATGTATACAAAGATATGGTGGATGGATGAAGAAGAAACTAAAATTTGCTCAAGGTGGATGGAAGAGAATGAGATATGTCTGCGACTACATTAAGACATGAATTGAATACTTGGTTTTTGTGAGGAAGAATAATGTTAGGTGAAATTAGGTTTAGTATTGTGAGGGATGGAAAACATAAAATGAATATATAAGAGTTGTGTATTGTGACAATAGATATGACATACACGTCGAATGTGCGTCAAATAAAACTGAATTTATCTACTACTTTGTAGTAATAATGGACTCGGATCGTTTCCTTACGAATGACTTTGTTACTTCTCTGTAGCCAAATGTTAAACACAATTTTTGGGTTTCAAGGCTTGAGGGAAAATTAAAAGCAATTAAACAGCAACAATTAAATGCAACAACAACAATTAACAGTAATTTAAACGCAATTAATAGATGATTAAAATGCACCAATTCGATCTCTGTTAGATCCTAATTTCCCTCATCAGTTCAATAAAATAAAATAACTCGTCTATGCAAATGTATTGAAACTGACATCTCTGCATTCCAACACTAAACTAATGCTCTAAGATCTTATAGAATTATCATCGAACACTTGGTGGCCTTAAAACTCACGCAATCATATGAGAGCACACAACTCAGTTTCGAATCATATAATTAGTTCTCCGCATTCGTTATCAATCAACAACGACAATACATCCACAAGTTCAATTCTAAACATCAATCGAATATTCCAAATGAAAATTACAACAACTAAAATGAGTACTCATGCAATTGAAAATAGAAAACCTAAGGAAACTAGAGATCCTATTGAGATCGAATTGGTTAATGAAATTAGTTACGCATAATCAAAATAATTAAACCTAACAGTAAACGAAATTCCATAAAAACAACTCAAAATACAAGGAAGAATATCAAAACTGAAATTAAAATGCAAACCAAGAACAAGAACAATGAAGAACAATTGCCAGAAAAATGCGAAATTGCAAGAGAAAGTGTTGGAAAATAAGAACGAAATTCAAATTACAATGTAAGTAAATGGAATTGCATAACAGAACAATTAAATTGCAAGAAGGAGAGGAAAATAAAAATTGCAATGGAAACCTAAAACCCTAGAAAAGAAACTAAAGAGGTTGTAAAATGAAATTCTGAAAATTGAAATGTAAAGTGGTGTGTTCAGAATTTGGGATTTTGCCTGTTTAAAAGTTAGGTCATGTACTAGTCACATGACCCTTTAAGTGCCTCAAGGTGCTGGGTTTGAAACTCACTCAATGCAAACATTTAAATGGTTCAATTACATGATTTAAAATGGACTTACGCTAATTCTACACGTTGAAATTTCCTAACAGTTTTTGTGCGTTCGTGTGTCACTTTCAAGCTCATTTTCACTCAAATGCAGTCTGAATTAACTCTTCATATCTCAAAGCTTTTGTAACTCTTTGAGTCCTCTTTAATTTGACATATATTGGAACTCAATTGAATTTATGTAGTGGGAGTTATGCCTATTTTAGTGTACCTAGTCAAAACTGAAAATTATGGCGAATTAAAGTAAAAATAAGTTTTTAAAGCCCAAATGAACCCAAGCTCATAAATACATTAAAACATGATAATTAATCATTAATAATGCTCTAATAGGATATAATAAATATAGATAAAATGATTAAAATAATAATGTATCAAGATACATCGTCTCATGTTGGCTTAGGTCCACTGTGTATAAACAGAAGTCTATGTAAAATCTCGTATACAAAAAGAAAAAAAAAAAATCTCACTCGAGGAACCAGGATACATTTTTTGAACATATTAAACATATCTTTATTAATTATTTCAATCCTCATTTATTTAATTAATAAATTATATTAATTAGTTTCCAATATTTAATAAATAATTAATAGATCTTCATGCATATTTTTATGTAATTTTTAATTATTTAATGTATTTTTAATTAATCATAATAATATATATCATATCAATTTCTTTTCTACATAATTCTTCAATTATTAATAAATAATTCAGACAATAACCATGAAAAAGGAAAGGTTTTTACTAAGTATATAAAATTGTATTATCTATTTTTCTTTTAGGTTAACTTAGTAACTCTGTAAGTTATACGTGTTCTTCTAACCCATTTTATTTATGATGTAGTGATTAGGAGAAAATAATTAAACAAATAGGATAGAAATTTTAAAAATGATTTGCTAATTTTTAGTGATTGAGAAATTAAATAGAAAAATAACAATAATTTGATAAATAAATTGAAATTAATATTTTATTTTTATTTTATAATTAGTATTATCTTTTAGATTATTTTGTAAGCACTAAAGAAATTAATAATTAGATTAAGAAGAGTGACAAAACTAACTTTTCATCTTAAATTATTTTTAATGTTATAGATAAAAAAAATAATATTCTATTATAAAAATTAAAATAAGATTCATTATATTTTCATAAAATACACTTGTTATAAGTATACAGAGAATTGAGAATTGTTGAATGTCATTATAAAGCTTATTATTATTATCATAGTTAACGCATTCTATTTTCAATAATTATTTAATGAAAATTCATTTTAAAATGAATTAACCACAATAATGAAGATCTTTTGAATGATTCAAATAAATGATTTTATTTATTATAATTAATATATCTGTTTATTTTTAATTTTAAAATATTTAATATTAATAAATATAATCCGTTGAAAAGTCTTAAAAGCGACGCCACGCTCTAACCAGTAGTAAATAAAACATGGGTCTTGATTTATGGAGAAACAAAATATGACTCTTACAAATTATTGTTTAAGAAATAAAAATATATATTTATTACGTGAATTGTAAGAGGATAAAAAAATTGTAGAAAACATAAGTTCGTTGAAATAAAAAAATTTCTTTTTTTTTTCAATTTCTTATAATATTATAATGCTAGTAAAAATATATAAATTTTATTTATAAATATTTTTATTATGAAATTGTATTAATTTCTTGGGTATTTAATAAATAATGGAAATTTGATGCATACTTTTTTATAATTAGATTTTCATGTTTAATTATTTAATGCATTTTTAACTAAGATACTTGTAATTTATAACATTTATATGTTATATTATATTTTAATTTTTCATTAATATATTTAAAGCAGCTATAATTATAGTGAGGCTTGAGATTATTCATTAGTAAATAATAGCAAAACATAATTGTGGCAGGAAAAGCATGGGAAATATTGGTCGGTGAAAAAGAAAGAATAGACTAATATGATATATAGGAATTAAAAGTATCAAAAGAATATTGCAAATAAATTTAATGTGAAATAAAAGCGAAAACAAAAAATGGAAATTTTGATAGCAAATAATAAATAGACATACGCCATGTAAGTCATGTTTCCTTGCGTCATATGTGAGTGCGTCAAACACGAAAATACATTTTATATAAAAAGAGGATGAAACACATTTCAGTGTCTTTTCACTGAATTTTTCAATACTAAAAATACATGTTAGATAAGATAATTAAGATCTCAAGTTTTGATTAATTACAAGACATACGGAACACATCAGACGGAAGCATTGCAAGTCAAAGTCAGACTGAACAAACACAGACCGAAGATAACTCTTCAAAGTTGTAGTCATTCATCTGTCCCTAAGCCAAGTCATCAAACGGAAGATAAAACGATACTCTTCAGACGAAACACTCAAGGCAACTCTTAAGACTGAAGAAGTACATCATCTGTCAAGGAAGTGAAGCTCACTCGTGCCAATTTCAAAATCCAAGTGTTATTCTCAAAGTGTTTCCAAGATCAATATGGGAATTCGAGATAACCTCTTCAACACGAAAAGGCAACACCCTTTTTGATAAGATCTCTATACAAGTCAGAAAAAGGTTCTGAGCGCGCCATCAAATCCGCTATGCAAGCCATCATTTCATTGATTGGACTCTGACACCTTTTGAAGACTTCACTTGGAAAAGCTCAACGACATTCTTCATGTCTCTAACAGATCTTTGAAGACTTGCCTATAAAAGGACTTCACTTGCTCAAGATCAATTTGGCGAACACGCTACAATTCTTAAGACATTGTGATTTCGCTCATTGTTCTTTTTGAACTTCATTGTATACTCCTCTTTGCGAAGATGTACTCTTTTCTTAGAAAACTCTTTTAACACTCAAGGCAACTCTTAAGACTGAAGAAGTACATCATCTGTCAAGGAAGTGAAGCTCACTCGTGCCAATTTCAAAATCCAAGTGTTATTCTCAAAGTGTTTCCAAGATCAATATGGGAATTCGAGATAACCTCTTCAACACGAAAAGGCAACACCCTTTTTGATAAGATCTCTATACAAGTCAGAAAAAGGTTCTGAGCGCGCCATCAAATCCGCTATGCAAGCCATCATTTCATTGATTGGACTCTGACACCTTTTGAAGACTTCACTTGGAAAAGCTCAACGACATTCTTCATGTCTCTAACGGATCTTTGAAGACTTGCCTATAAAAGGACTTCACTTGCTCAAGATCAATTTGGCGAACACGCTACAATTCTTAAGACATTGTGATTTCGCTCATTGTTCTTTTTGAACTTCATTGTATACTCCTCTTTGCGAAGATGTACTCTTTTCTTAGAAAACTCTTTTAAATCCACTTGTGTGGTGCTTTAGCCTGAGAGACTGTGATCTCAAAGAAAACCTTGTATTAGCTTGAGGAGGCTAGGTTTCAAAGAATACCTTGTTGTTTAGCCTGGGAAGGTTGTGATCAAAGAATATCTTGTATTAGCCAGAAGTGGCTGGATTCAAACAATACTTGTAACCATTTTACGGTTGGTAGTGAAAACTCAATAGTTGCTGGGTAACTAGACGAAGTCTTGAATGGACGAACCAGTATAAAAATATTTGTGTTTCTTTTCATTAAGATTGTGTCTAACGGGGATAATCAAAAGTGTAACGTCTGTCCTTAAAATCAATCTTTAAAGATAAATACTGATTCGTCTGACCCTGTTTCAACCAACAGACGAAAGGATTTAATTTTTTAATTAACACAATTCAACCCCCTTCTTGTGTTTTATCTTTTACAGTTTGGTATCAGAGCTCAACCTCTAAGGGTTGAGCGCTTAACAGCTGCTAGAGGAAAGATCCAAGATAGAGTCTCAAGGACCTTCGTTCTTGTCTGGTGGGTCATCCATGAACAAGACTCCAACATTCTCTGGAGATGACTATCCCTACTGGGCTGACCACATGGAGATGTACATCAAATCTACCTAGTATAGACTCTAGAAGATTATCACCCAAGGAAATATCTCCATTGTCAAACCTGAAACTGAGCGAGGAAATGAAGAATATTCTCTCATGGAACTCAACAACAAAGCCAAATATGCCCTCACGTGCGCACACTCTAGGACAAAATACAACAGATTTTGTGCCTATAAAACTGCCAAAGAGCTCTGGGATGCTCTTAAGATCTCTTATGAAGGAATTGAAGATGTCAGAATGAGAAAAGTTGCAACCTTTCAAAGAGAATATGAGATGTTCTACATGAAGAAAGGAGAATCTATTGATATGATGATTGGAAGATTCCAAATCATATTAAATGGACTCACTTCATTGGGAATCACGTTCACCAAGGCCCAAAACAACATGAAGATTTTGGACAGTCTTCCTACTCCATGGGAAGCTATGTCTACTGCCATCTCTGTTGGACGTGACATGAAGACATTGACTCTCGATGAGTTAATAGGTGTTGTGAGTACATGAGGTACTTCTCTCTGTAAAAGGGACAAAATCAAAGCTTAAGAGCCCATAACTCTTCCGTCCGTGAATGAGGTCCCTAAGGAAGAACCTGCTAAGAAGGAGAGAAAGAAGAAGAATAAGATTCTTAAGGCTGAAACAATTGAATCTGATTCGTCTGATGGATCGTCTAAGGATGAGATCTTTCTCATGGCTAGACGCTTCGAGAAGATGATGAAGAAGGGAAGAGGTCAACGCTTCTTCAAGAAGAAGGAAAGAAAGTTTCCTAAGAAGCCTTCAAGCAAGGAGGAAAGCTCAAAGATCGTCTGCTACTAATGTAGGAATCTTGGGCACATGAGATCTGAATGCCCAAGGTTGAAAAAAAGGTGGAACCCTCGAAGAGACAAGGGTAAGAATAACTTGCTGACTTGGGAAGATTTTGATAGCGAGAGCTCAGAAGAATCCACAGAAGAAGAAGAAACAACAAACATTTTCCTCATGGCTGGAGACGCTGTCTCATCTGAGGTAATAGAAACTCATACTACTTCATCTTCTTCGTCTGAATCTGAATCAGAATTAGAACAAATTTCATATGATACACTTTTCGCAAACTCACATTTTATTGTTGAGCAATATAAAGTATGCAAAGTCAAATTGAAATAAACTATGAAAGAAAATGCTACTTTAAGAACTGATAAAGAGTTGCTTCAAAAGAAAGTATCAGATGAAATATCATCTGAATCTGAAAAGAACATTTTTCTTCTTGAAATCGAAAGATTAAAGAAAGAAAATGAATCTTTACTCAAAGACTTAACAAAGTTCACAAAAGGATCCTCCATGCTTGAAAACATTTTAAAATATGGGAGGTCTCCATCTGATAAAAGTGGACTTGGTTATGTTGAAAAGACAGACGAAAAGAAAACAAAATTTGTTTCGCCTACTCATAAGAAGAAGAATAAAAGCTATAATAAGGTTCCAAATGATTATAAGAAGAATACAAGAACCTTAAACAAAAAGAAACCTTCTTATACTAACAAAGAAGGACCGAAAAAGATTTGGGTACCAAAGTCACTAATTATTCTTGTTGCATATATCCTTAATAGGAAGAGAGAAGACTTTAAGCTGGTATCTGGACAGTGGGTGCTCACGACACATGACGGGAGACCTGTCTATGTTCCAAGATTTCAGACCAAGTAAAGGGTCTGTATCATATGGTGCAGGGAAAGGTAAAATCCTAGGAACTGGGACTGTTGGTAAGACACCCAATCCTGTCATTCAAAATGTGTCTTATGTTAAAGGTCTACACTTCAATCTACTTAGCATAAGTCAATTTTGTGATAGTGGATATGATGGAGGACCATCCCTTCTAGAAGATCAAGTTCATGGAGAAAGTCAAAGAAGAATCACAAGGTTAATGCTCAAGAGGATTGAAGAACAAGTCCAAGGAGAGTTGACCAAGTCAAAGTCAACTCAAGATGAAGACTTATCTCTTATTTTGAGACCTTGTAATTTTCTTATAAACTTGTAATTTTCTTATGACTTTTGAGACAATTAAATAATTGCATTTTGGCCATTGTTGGGAGCTTGAAGCTCACGGCCAAGTGTGGGAAGCATGCACCGAATTTCCAAGGAAATTTGAGAGAGAGTGGCACACACTCTCATTGGAGAGAGTGGGAGAGAGATTGGAGAAAGTTAGTGGCAATTCCACTAACTCTAATTCAAACTTAACCCTTAGATTAGATTTAAATCAAGGAATTAAGTTTGAATTTCGGTCAAGCGTGTTTGACACCAATTTAAGAGTAATTCTAGACTCTTGATCAAGATCTCATCATATGGTCTTAATTCAAACTTGAGTCACATGTTTCCCACCACTCAAGAGTGAACTACTACCACATGATCTAGATCTAATCAAGAGGTGGAGAATTAAACTTGAATCACAAGTTTCTTGCCACTCTAAGCTCAAACCGTGGCCTTAGATTAGCTCACTAATCCAAGGGTTAAGTTGAGGATCTGTGTGAGGTGCTCATGAGAGCTTGTCATGCGTTGATCCTCCTTTAATCCAAGGGTTAGCAAGCTAAACCGGTTCACCCATCTTACTTGGCGCCAAAGCTTAGTATAAATAGAAGAAAATTTAAAGTGTAAGGACTTTTGATGAAATTTGAATGAAATTGAATTTAGCAAGTGTTAATTCTTGAGAGTGATCTCTCTCTAAGGTTTCTCTTCAAACCTTGAATCTTATCAATAGAACTTCTTCCTTGTGGCGATTCTCCCTTAGTCTTATTGCTCTTGCATGGCACCATCACCTTCTAAAACTCTTCCACTTTCATCTTTCTTCTAAGTCCTTGAGTCTTGAGTCATGTATGTTTCTGCCATTGATGTACTTCCGTGGAGCTTCCAATTGAAGATGAAGATTGGGCCAAATTTGAGCTTCTTCTCAAGCAAGCTCATATCAGGATACGAAGTTGCTTTTAACGATGATGAATGTATAGTAAAAAATAATGACAAATCCATTCTGTTTATTGGAAAAAGAAAGAATAATCTTTATGAGGTTTGTCTTTCTGACCTTAGTGATCAGAATGTAACATGTTTGATTTCAGCAGATGATGAACGGAATATTTGGCACAAAAAGCTTGGACATTTAAGTCTCAAGTATATTTCAAAAATTTCTAAAAAGGATCTTGTGAAAGGTTTTCCAAAAATATCTTGGAAATCTAATCGTCTGTGTGAATCTTGTCAGCATGGGAAACAACTTAAAGCTTCCTTCAAATCTAAAAATGTTGTTTCCACGACATGACCCTTAGAACTGTTACATATTGATCTCTTTGGTCCTACTCAGATGGAAAGTCTTGGAGAAAAGAGATATGGATTTGTAATTGTGGATGACTATACTAGATTCACATGGGTATACTTCCTAGCCCATAAACATGAGTCATTCAGTGTCTTTGAAATATTCTGCAAACGTGTTCAAAAAGAAAAAGGAATATGTATTGCGTCTGTAAGGAGTGATCATGGAACAAAATTTGAAAATTCTGAGTTCAAAGCCTATTGTTTTGAAAATGGTATTTTTTACAATTTTTGTCTCCAAGAACTCCTCAACAAAATGAGGTTGTGGAAAGGAAAAATTGTACCTTACAAGAAATGGCTAGAACTTTGTTGCATGAAAGCTCTCTTCCAAAATATTATTGGGAAAAAGCAATTAATACTTCTTGTTATATTCAAAACAGAATATCGACAAGACCAATATTGAATAAGACTCCATATGAACTATGGAAAGGAAGAAAACCCAACATTTCTTACTTTCATCTTTTTGAATATGAGTGTTTCATCTTAAACACTAAGAATCAACTTGGAAAGTTTGATTCAAAAGTGGTTAAGGGATTTTTATTTGGATACTCTAATACATCTAAAGCATATAGAGTATTTAACTCTAAGACGCAAGTTGTAGAGGAATCTATTCATGTAAAATTTTAAGATAACTCAAAGGCTGATAAATAGATATCAAACCTAGAAAATTTGTTTGATAATTTGCAAATTAACCCCTTTGGTCAAAAAGCTGGTCCGTCTATCCAACCTTGCACAAACGCAAAAATAGACGAGAGAACATCTCCCAGCACAGACGAACCCTCCTCATCTGCTCCTCAATAACAAGATGATCAAGCTCCTGTCAGAACTTGGAGGTTCGCCTTAAACCACACCGAGGATCTGATCATTGGAGATAGACATTAAGGAGTTCAAACAAGATCGAGACTGAGAGATGTGTCTAGATATGCCCTTGTGTCTGATATAGAGCCCAAATATATTGAAGAGGCTCTACAACAGAATGACTGGATTTTAGCTATGGAAGAAGAACTAAACCAGTTCACAAGGAACGATGTATGGACCTTAGTGGAAAAACCGAGGAACAAGAGCATCATAGGAACAAGATGGGTATTCAGAAGTAAGCTAGACGAAGCTGGTAAAGTGGTAAGGAATAAAGCAAGGTTAGTAGCTCAAGGTTATAACCAACAAGAAGGTATTGACTTCACTAAAACCTTTGCTCCAGAAGCTAGATTATAAGCAATTAGAATTTTACTTGTTTTTGCTGCTCATAAGAATATCGTCTTATATCAAATGGATGTGAAAAGTGATTTTCTTAATAGTTTTATTGAAGAAGAAGTGTATGTCAAACAACCTCCTGCCTTTGAGAGTCAATCTCAACCAGATCATGTCTATAAATTGAAGAAAGCGCTTTATGGTCTTAAACAAGCTCCTAGAGCTTGGTGTGACAGACTGAGTTCTTTTCTTCTTAAAAATGGTTTTTGAAGAGGAAAGGTTGATACAACTCTCTTCAAGAAAAATGTTCCGAAAGACTTTATCATTGTTCAAATATATAGACGATATAGTCATTGGAGCCACTAACGAATCCTTGTGCAAGGATTTCTCTAAATTGATGCAGGATGAGTTTGAAATGAGTATGATGGGAGAATTAAAATTCTTCCTAGGACTTCAAATCAAACAGACGAAACAAGGAATCTACATCCATCAACAGAAGTACACTAAGGAGCTTCTCAAGAAATTCAAGATGGAAAATGCAAAGCCCATGAAGACACCAATGCATTTGTCTGGTGCTAATCTCAACAAGGATGAGTCAGGTAAGACCGTTGATCATATGGTGTACTGATGAGTCATTATTTTGATCACTTTCTCTACATCTTTTATATCGTAATACAACATGATTAATTATCAATTAACATGATTTTATGCATTTATGAGTTTGGGCTCAATTGGGCTTTAAGTGTTTATTTTTGTTCTAATTCGCTGAAAATTCCAGTTTTGACAAGGTTCACTAAAACGAACATAACTCTCACCACAGAACTCTCTTTGAGCTCTATTATATGTCAAATTAAAGAGGAATCGAAGAGCTACAAAAGCTATGAAGACATGAAGAGCTAATTCGGACTGCATCTTTGGTTAAATGAGGCTCGAAAGTGACGCACGAAATTGATGCAAGAATTCCAACGTGAAGAATTAGTATAAGCCCTTTTTAAATCAATGTAACTGACCCATTTTGTAAAGTTGTAATTGGGCTACGAATTGGGGTGTTCAGATACTAAAAATCATGTGCCTTGCCCATGATTTATCCCCTATATAACACCCCAAACCTAAAAATCTCGGATGCACACTTTTTTACCTTTCAATCAATTTCAATTTTCAGCATTACTCTTTCCCTTTCAAGTCGCTTTGCTAGGGTTTTCAGGTTTTCCATTCTAATTCTCGTTTTCTCTTCCTTCTTGCAATTTAATTGTTCCGTTATGCAATTCTGATTTATGCTTAATATAATTTCAATTATGCGCAGCTAATTTCATCAACCAATTTGATCTCAATAGGACCCCTAACTTTCTTAGGTTCTCCGTTTTCAATTGCATGAGTATTCGTTTTAGATTCTATAATTTTAATTTCATTATGTTGATTAATATTTTGGATTGAGATTTTTGATTCTAGCGTTGTTGATTGATAATGAATGCAGAGAACTAATTATATGATTCGAAACCAAGTTATGTGCTCTCATGCGATTGTGTGAGTTTAAAGGCTACCAAGTGTTCGATGATAATTCTCTAAGATCTTAGAGCGTTAGTTTAGTGTTGGCATGCAGAGATCTCGGTTCCAATGCACTGCATAGATGAGTGCCTTTATTTTGTTGAACCGATGAGGGAAATTAGGATCTGATAAAGATCTGATTGGTGCTTTTTAATAATCTATTAATTGCTTTTTAATTGTTGTTTAATTACTGTCATTGGTTAATTTTTACTATTAAATTGTCTTTAATTTTCCCTTTGCACAAAAACCACCAAAAATTACATTTAAAATTTCGGCTACAGAGAAATAACAAAGTAATCCGTAGGGAAACGATCCGAGTCTACTATTACTGCAAAGTAGTATCTAGAGTTTGGTATTATTTGACACACGTTCGGCGCATGTGTCATATACCGAGGTATGATTGACTCTCATCTTTACCTCACTGCAAGTAAACCTGACATTATGTTTAGTGTCTGTCTCGTGCTTCGATTTCAATCTGATCCTAGAGAATCACATATTCAAGCTATAAAACGCATTCTTAGATATCTTATTGGAACCACTAATCTCTCTCTGTTTTATAAGAAAAAATAGTGATTTCAATCTGAGTGGTTATTGTGATGCTGACTATGCTGGAGATAAAGTGGAGAGGAAAAACTCAAGTGGTGGATGTCAATTATTAGGCACATCACTTATCTCTTGCACAAGCAAGAAGCAAAATTCCATAGCACTCTTAACCACTGAAGCGGAGTACATCGCTGCAGCTGGTTGTTGTTCACAATTCCTTTGGGTAAAACATCAACTTGAGGATTACTCTAGGTTTGAAACCCAAATACCAGTATTTTGTGATAATATAAGTGCAATTAATCTCGGCAAAAACCTTATTTAGCATTCAAAAACTATACATATTGAAATCAAATTTCACTTTATAAGAGATTATGTTCAAAAAGGTATTTTTGATATACAGTTTATTCAAACTGATTTTCAATTGGTAGATATCTTTACAAAGGCTTTAGACTAAACACGTTTTAATTTTATTAAAGAAAATTTGGGAATTATTTCTTTAATTGATTAAGTTATTTCATCTGTACCTTTCGTCTATACTTTTCGTCTATATATTTCGTCTGATTAATTTCCCGTTAAGACGAAACATTGTGTCTGATCAAGTTAAATCAGTCGAGGAAAATTTAACCAGACGCAACGTTATTATTTAATTAATTTAAAGTTGAGTGTGTAGGGACACAATAAATGCAGCATTAAATGTGTCTGTCATTTATTACACTATTCTAGGACTTCGAAAGGCACGCACAGTAAAATTCAGAAGTCAAATCAATCATCAAAAGGGCAATCATGAGATAATGTCAAATCAGGGACGATTTTAATTCCTTCTTCTGATAAATTATAACCGTTTCACCTTTGACTATAAATACTACAAAGTTACCATTGTTATTCTTTATAGTATTCAATACTCTTAACACCATTTCTTTCTCTAAGAACTCTTACCCTTAAAATCTCTCTTTTTCAAAACTTAGAAATTGCCGCCAAGAAATCCAAGATTTCCGGAGAGACCTTCTTCGCTCAAGACCTTTTCTTGCCAAGCAAGTGGATTGCCAAATCCACTCTTGAAGGAGTCTTAAACCGCGTTGTGAGGATGCTCACTCACACAAGATGGATGGACTTTGGTGAATGGAAAGGTTCATGGTTGATGGAGGCGTATGCTGAATTCTGGAGCGACGCCAAAGAAGTTGTAAATGGTATTGTTGGTACCATTGACAACAAACAATACCTTATCACTTTTGACGCCAGAGCTGCAACTGGGAAGTGTAAGGCGGAAGGACGCTTCTACAAGGCCAACTGGTCTGACAACGAGAATGAAGAACATGTTGATAAGATGTTGTATACTAAGGTTCGTAAAAAAGACGATCTTAAGTTCTACAGGGTTAGTAATCTTGCTCCAACATGCAGAGTGATTCACAACTTGCTCTTCAACATCTTCATGCCTAGGACTGGCTCAAGGGATAATGTAAGCAACCGAGACCGGTTCTACATTTTCTACCTTCTCAGGAAAGGCAGGATGAGCCTTCTCATATTATAATGGACCATTGGTTGAGCGCCTTAAGGGCGAGGAATATTCGGAGGAAGATTAGTATTCCATATGCTACACTCTTCTCTCAGATTATTCTGAATCAAGGGTTTGACGCCACTGGAGTAGTGTGGCACAATGAGAACGTTGAAGTTAAAGGTAGCACATTTTCCAAAATGCGTCTACCTCCAAGCTTTCTTCACTTCAAGAGCGGTGAAGACGAACCACTTTCCCCATGACTCATGATCCACCACACAGAGCTTGAAACAAGCGCGCAAGAACAAGCGACTCTGAAACACAAGGGAGACAGACGCAACCCCTAGTGAAGATGAATGGGTTAGAAAAGCTCTTGAAGATGTCACGTCTGCTAAGGCTAGAGCAGACGAAGAAAAGAAGAGGAAAGAAGTAGAAGAAAAAGCAAGAGCAAGGGAATTTGCTTTACAAAAGGCTGCTAAGGGAAAGCAGAAGATTGCGTCTGTGATTGTTGGTGAAACAGACGAAGGAAGGCAATTGAAAGAGGCTAGAAGAGTCTTCATTCTGCTTGAAGCTAAAAAGGAACGAATGTTCCAAGAAATCATAAGAGGCATTGGATCGTGTGAAGCTGCTCTTACTCCAGCAACTTCAGAGGGCATGAACAGTGAAGAAACTACCCAGATCTAAAAGGATAATGCTATCCTTGCTGAGGTATTGGAGACCATGCTGAATGAAGAAACTCCATCCATGGAGGTTAATGAATCTTCTCTCCAAGACGAACATGGGAATGTTGGTGTTGATCCCATTGTTGTGTCTCCTCTTAATGCTGCTTTCGCTCAAACGATACAAGCTGCGCTTGAAGAAACTGCCTGGTTCACGACGATGGAGATTTCGTCTGTTGCTGTTGATATAGACACATGTTCTTCGTCTGATGAGGAATGTGTTATTCTTGAGAGGCATGTTGCACCAGCTGTGAGATCTCATGCTGAAGTAATGAACCTAGAAGATCTCCCTCCAAGGCACAAGATGGACTATTCGTTTCTCAACTAATTAGTCATGAAGAAATTTGAAGAAAGTTCTTGTATAGAAAGGCCAATCAAGCCGGATTGGTTATTGTCAGATTAAGCTAATGAAGCCTCTGATCTAAGTGATGGTTAACCGTCTGAATCTGCCAATGATGGTTATTGTGCAGATAATGAAGACTATTTTATTCGTGACTCTCCTTACATTGAGTTGACAAATCCTTATCGCTATAGAGGGAAGAAAGGATTTCAACTTGGGAGATTTTTCAATCCCATCATCTATCACTAACCCTTGAAGCCAGAAGACTTAAAAATGGACATAAAATATACCCCAAAAGAGCAACGCGATTGGCTGAAGCGTCTGCCTTGGGATGAACTGGCTAAGCTGAACATCAAGGGCTTGGAAAAGATTCAAGATTACAAGGATCATATTGCTGGGTAGTTTATTGAAGGACCAATACTTGTCTTTGAACCTCACATTCCTTTCAGAGAAAATACCAAATGGAAGTTTCAACTTGAGATGAATGCTCCCGTTTTTCATCATTGCAGATTTGGTGATGAAAATTCTACAATCTATGAGCCAAGAGACCGTGATCATTGACACTTGGATGCCCTTGATAGTCATGATCCCTTCACCTTCACCATTCCCATGAATCAGACGGAGTATGTGGGACTAGGCCATACTCTTGGGATTGTTCTTCCTTGGACAAGACCACACTGTTCTGGGATTCGTCCGCGCTATTCTCTGAACATTCGAGAATTTGAAGATCCTGAAGAATTCACTCACTCTCTACCTGAAGATCACAATCTTTCCTACAAATTGTTGTCCAATGCTTATAGAAGAGAAGAGAAGGGAAGGTTAGCCTCCTTTCATCGATCCCAGAGAAGAGCTGAGAAAGAGTTTAGGTATCTACCTTTCTTGATGGGCTCTCAATTCTCATCCCTAGTCACGAATGAAACCAAGTTCTTTCTGGTTATGGATCGTTCGCGACCATGCTTGGTTAAATTCTTGGCAAAAGGAAAGGAGAAGAAGGAACCGTTTGCCCCCAAGACCTTCAAGTACGCAAGGCACATTGCTAAGCGTCTACCCTCTGTTGCTTATAACCACATGAAAGTTGTTCAAGCTCAAGCCTCAAAACCTATCAATCCTAAGATGCTAAGGATTATAGAGGAACATGAAGCAACCATGGCCTACTACTCATGAACCACTTTTGATGAAGAGTCAGCCACTGTTGGCAACGTCTATCCTGGTGGAGCATATGCCTATACTCTTCCTCCTCACGAGCCTCTATATCTCCAACTTGTGGCCTTCAACAAAAGTTATTCATGGAAATGGAACAAAAATTTCAGCTCTTGAATTGAGTTTCCCTTGTTCTCATTGCGTCTGAAGGGAACCCAAGTTGAGCCTATTATAGAGGAAGTGGATTCAGACATAGACGAACCTCAGCTTCCTTCTGAACTTCAACCTCAATCGCCTAAATCATCATCTGAAGACTCTGCTGAGAAGTGCAATACTTTGAAGCGCAAATATGATGCATTAGAGGAAAACTGTGAGCACTTGAAGAAAAAGAACAAGGAGTTTGAGGAGAATCAAATGTCTATCACTGCTCAGATGCAACAACTTATAAGCATAGTTATGGGTCTTGTGCAGCATCAACCTCAACCTCCACCAAAATAGATTTTTTTTATGATTCTCAACCCAAGGGGGAGAATAATTTGAGGAAAGGTTATGCTAAGGGGGAGTCTTTGGAATATCAAGAAGAGCATCGTCTGAGGGGGAGCTGAAGACGAATGAAGGATGAAGACTTGTAAAAAAAAATTTTATTATTAATTTTGCTCTGATATTCTTTTATTTGATTATTTGTAATTCTTTACTCTATTTAAAACCTTGTAATTGTACAAATGGATTACATCATATTGATGTAACAATTCTTATAAAGAGGTATATTTAGAGAACATCGTCTTGATGTAATTCTGGCTTGTTATAACTGTTATTTGGCTAACTTTGTCTTATGTAGATGCGTTCTTAAGTGTTACTCCTGTATGGTCTGTAATCATCAAAAAGTGGGAGATTGTTAGATTAAGATGATTAAAGTCTCAAGTTTCGATTTATTACAAGACAGACGGAAGCATTGCAAGCCAAAGTCAGACTGAACAAGCACAGACGGAAGATGAATCCTCAAAGTTGTAGTCATTCGTCTGTCCCTAAGCCAAATCATCAGATGGAAGATAAGACGATACTATTCAGAAGAAGCATTCAAGGCAACTCTTAAGACTGAAGAAGTACTTCGTCTATCAAGGAAGTGAAGCATAGATGGAGTAACTTGCGCCAATTTCAAAATCCAAGTTTTACTCTCAAAGTATTTCCAAGACCAGTATGGGGATTCGAGATAACCTCTTCAACACGAAAAAGCAACACCCTTTCTGATAAGATCTCTGTACAAGTCAGAAAAAGGTTCTGAGCGCGCCATCAAATCCATTGTGTAAGCCATCATTTCATTGATTGCACTCTGACACCTTTTGAAGACTTCACTTGGAAAAGCTCAACGACATTCTTCATGTCTCTAACGGATCTTTGAAGACTTCACTTGCTCAAGATCAAGTTGGCGAACACGCTACAATTCTTAAGACTTTGTGATTTCGCTCACTGTTCTTTTTGAACTTCATTGTATACCCCTCTCTGTGAAGAGGAACTCTTTTCTTAGAAAACTCTTTTAAATTCACTTGTGTGGTGCTTTAGCCTGAGGAGGCTGTGATCTCAAAGAATACCTTGCATTAGCCTGAGGAGGCTGGGTTTCAAAGAATACCTTGTTGTTTAGCCTGGGAAGATTGTGGTCAAAGAATATCTTGTATTATCTAAAAGTGGCTGGGTTCAAACAATACTTGTAACCATTTCACGGTTGGTAGTGAAAACTCAGTAGTTGCTGGGTAACTGGACGTAGTCTTGAATAGACGAACCAGTATAAAAATATCTATGTTTCTTTTCATTAAGATTGTGACTAACGGGGTTAATCAAAAGTGTGACGTTTGTCCTTAAAATCAATCTTGAAAGATAAATACTAATTCGTAATTTAAATCAACAAACGAAAGGATTAAATTTTTTAATTAATACAATTCAACCCCTTGTGTTTTATCTTTTACAATACAATTAAATCTCATTACTTCAAACTATGTCTAGGTTTAAACAAAACAATAATATATAAAATAGAAGTTGAAGTTTGATTAGCTGGATTATTTTTATTTTCTATTTATAATTTTATTTTTTGAACATAGTTGTTTAAAATTATGAAAATAGATTCATAGTGTTTTTTTATTTATTTTAAATATTTTAAATATTTTGGTGAAAACATTTTTAATAAAATTAATCATGATTTTATCTTTATTTTCATTAAATTTATCAGAAAAATCAACAATTTTATCTTTATTTTTCTATTTTCAATAAAAATAAAAATAAAAATAAATCAAATCAAATGTCACCTAATTTTTACCATCTATTCAATTTTTTATTAAATAGTCGCAGTACAAACTACAGGAAAGTTACAAAGAAAATTTCACAGCAAGCAAATGCATTTAGTTTCTTTTAAAATTTATAATTTATCAATCATAAATTAATTTCATAAAGATTTATTTAAATTTTGTTATAAAATAAATGAATTAAAATTGATTTATGGAGTAAAGTTATTTAACTTTTTCACCTTAACATGAGTAAAGATTTTGAGATTATTCCATTACGATTTGCCACTGGTTCTTTAAATACAACACTCTCTCGCTGGGATCTCACAACTCAAGTAGGGTTTCTATCATCAAACTTTTTGGTGCTGATTAAACCTAATTAAAAATTGTAAAGCCTTCTCTCAGTCGCGCCGCAGATCCTTTTCATTAGATGTCATTTGCACTTTAGGCTTCTTGCACTATCTCTCTCACACCTACAAGCTTCTTTACATGAAGTTTCTTAATGTGTCCTGATTCTTGACAATCTCCCTTTGTTTTCCCTCCCTTTTGGTATGTTATTGTTATATATGATTATTAATTTTACTTCGTTTTTCATTAGAGATTGAGTGTCATTTGCAAGATAAAATGAGGAGTCAGATGTATTTTTTATTGACAGCGTATTCGGTTAAAAACTATACAGGTTCTAATTATTGGATATTTTTGGAGAATCCGACAGAGGTTTTAGCTGATAGAATTTTGTGTTGTCAAGCTCCGGGTTACGCTTTTAAGGGTGATACGGAGAAAAGAAACTTAATTTTTAAGCTTATTTTACTGAAAGAGCAAGAGAAATATTTAACCAAGGTATATCCCAAAACTTTTTTCTGCATCCACTGGATCTTAGCCATCTATGAATATTTTACCGATTGTGATTTCCTTGATTAAAGTCATCACAAAGTCTCTGTCTCAATGGTGTACTAAAGTTATTTTGTCAAATTTAATCATTAAGTTTGATATAAATGTAATCTAAATGTGATCCTAGTGGTAGACTCCTTGAACATAAGCCGGGAGAAGATACTGAATCGTGTTGAGGATTGGTTCTGAAATGTTCCTGTGAGTCTGAATCATGTTCCTGGTGTTAGAATCCTTGAACATAAGCTGGAAGAAGATGCTGAATTGTGTTGAGGATTGGTTCAGAATCATGTTCCTGGTGTTAGACTCCTTGAACATAAGCTGGGACAAGATGCTGAATCATGTTGAGGATTGGTTCTGAATGTTCCTGGTGGTAGACTCCTTGAACATAAGGTGAGAGAACATGTTGAATTGTGTTGAGGATTGGTTCTGAATCATGTTCGTAGTGTTAGACTCCTTGAATATAAGCTGGCAGAAGATGTTGAATCGTGTGTTGAAGATTGGTTCTGAATCTTTGTTGTCCGTCATTTGTGGCCGTGCCCTTTGTCTATTGAAGATTAATGCTGAATCGTGTTGAGGATTGGTTTAATCATATTGAGGATTGGTTTAATCATATTTGTGTGGTAGACTCCTTGAAAATAAGGTGATGGATGGAAATGTATCGTCCATACCCGATCATCTTTGTTGTCTGTCATCTATGCTAATCATCTTTTATGTTTGTCGTCTGTGCCCGATAATCTTTATTTGTCCAATGTATTCCAAACATAACTTTGTACATATAACAATGAATAATGAATAATAGTTATTGAATATGTTTTATTGTTTTTAACTTATTAATGAAATGTGAAAATAAAATCTAAAAAAAATCTCTATTAAATTAAAATAAGAAGAGATTATTTATTTATTTATTATAATAATAACTATTTAATATTCTAAATACATTTGAAGTTATATAATCAATTATCATGGTTTAACGATAAAAAAAAACATTGTAAAACTATAAAAAAATAAAAATATATTGAAATTAACTCATGAATGATGTACAAAGCATAATATTAATTATTTAACTACGAAATATTTCTTTTAAAATAATTGTGATCAAATCTTACCAAGTATTTGTTGCTTTTACTTTCCCCATTAGGGTCAACTGCCAACGAAGATATCACTTGAATTTAACTAGTCATTTAGACTATTTCACGGAAACTTTCTAAACAACAAAATAAAAATATTTAATATTTTGATTTCTGCTTGTTTATTTCTTTTTAATTTCCTCCTCAAGATCAAAAAAACTTAAAAAAAAAAACATTTTGATAAATAAAATTCATGTATGTAAAAATAAATACATAAGAAAAAGATTGAATTATGTATTTTAATTTAAATTTTTTCAGATGATGTAACTTGCGTATGTTAGAAAAAGTTTTTAATCATAAGCAAAGTGAATTTTTCTTAGAAGATTGATTTTAATTAAAGATTTCAGTCTAAATTATTATCCCTAGTTAGTAAGCACATAAAAGATCAAAAAACATTAATATTTTTATACTGCTTCGTCTATCTATTCAACATTATATTCAGTTACCCCAGTAACTTGCTGCAGTTCCACTAAGAGTATTCTTTAAACTCAGTCACTCTTGACTAATTACAGATATTCTTTGAACATAGTCTTCTCAGGCTAAAGTGGTATTCTTTGATCCCAACCTCCATAGACTAAGCCCAGGTATTCTTTGAATAGCCTCTACAGGCTAAATCAGGTATTCTTTCAACACCTAGTCTCCTCAAGTTAAAATAGATATTCTTTAGACCTCAGCCTCCTCAGGCTAAACTCAAGGTATTCTTTAAACAATTAGTCTCCTCAGGCTACGATACCACAACCAGTGGTTTGTAACAATTAAGCACAAAAAATTTATCCTCTACGCAGAGAGGGATTTTACAATGTAATCTATTCTAAGTTCAGGTCGAGTGAACGTTTATCTTGAGAGTGAAGTTGAGTATGATCTTTATCAGAGTAGTTCGTCGACTTCAACTCATTGTGATGAAGTCCTTTTATAAACAACTTCTTGAAGTATCCGTTAGACTGAAGATTTGAACGTTAGTCCTTTGTTTTGGGTACTTCAACATTTGGCAGAACGAGAAATTAGAACATTTAATGCAAAGTCAATGGATGTAAACGTGAGATCAGGCTTTGGCTGATATGCTCAAAGATTTTACAGAAATGTGCATCTGCTTTTTCATGTTGCAGAGGTTTTCTTTCAAATCTCTTTCCTCATTTAAAAGCTTCTGAGTAACGACTTGATTTGAACGAATGCACGTGTTACTCAGCGTTTGAACTTCATTAATTTTGATAGATGAATGAACAAATAGATGAGTTGTGTGTTGAATTCATTCGTCAGTCTTCTTACTTCGTCTTCAACTTCAGTCTTCATATCTTCACTTTTGAGAACATGACTTAAAGTTGAGGATAACTCTAACCTTCATCTGATGAGGTTACTTTGAAGCATAATGACTTGAATACTTTGTCTATTGCGTTTTTTATTTGAGGGTGTATCTTTCGTCTATGCTGATAATGATCTATCTGATCATTCTTCCCTCTGTTTCTGTTGATACATCCGTCTGTCTTGTAATTATCAAAATTAAGATGCTTAAATCATTTGAACTTAACAATGTCATTCTTCATGTTCAAGTTTTCACATTGATGACTCGTACATGCATGTTTTTATTTTTAATCTCTTTATACAAACTTAATTATACTGGTCATGATTTCTCCTATTCGTCTTATATACATACTTCATCTAATCCAAAACTTCTCATATATGAAGTTATTCGAATTTATACCATCGTAAATTATTCTCATTTTGAAATAAATGCATACCCATATTTATTATTGCTGTAAAAACTTCTTACTTTACAAAATAATCTTGGTTTTGACCCAGCATTCTTTTTGATCGACATATAGTTTTTTTTTATTATTATAAAATATTAATGTAAAATTACTATACTACTAACCTAACATAAAAAACTTAACTTTTTTTTTAAAAAATATAATTAAGTGTTATTCTTTATTTTTAAGAGAGAGCTTACTGCTATGATTATTGTCCACAAACAAGCTTTTCAAAGAATACAAATAAATACTCATTCTTACATCGCTCTCAATTAACTTCCATGGCCAAATTTTGAATGGCTACTCCAAATTACCTAATATAGGGAGGTGAAGATTAACAATTTTATATTGACCTTTCTAACCTTTTATTTTTTTATATTATCATGGATTTAGTTTATTAATCGATTTTTAATTTTAAATACAGATCCACACCAGGGTGATCACTTTTTGATTAATTTGGATTATTGTCTCCCTATGTTGTTTATCTCATACATGTTATATCATACTTCAATATTTATTTTACCACTTCTTTTATGTAAAATAAGACAAGTAGAAATAAAGTAATATGTGCTGAGAAAAGGAAATGAAAGAAAATAAAAATCTTAAACAATGTTATCGGAAAATCTCTGACCGGCGAATCAATTGGTTTAGAAATTGGTTCAAGATTCACTAATTTGAATAGGTTGAACTGGATAAAATAATACATTAAATAATTGATAAAATAATAATAATAATAAAGAAATAATATTACATAAAATACTATAAAATAAAATATAAATATCATAAGTTTAAATTAATAAAAATTAAAAGAATATTATTTTTTTATATATAAAAGTCTAAATTAAGATATAAGTAATTATATTATATATATTATAGGATAAAAAATTAACGATAATTGATGAAATTATTTAAATTAATATATAATTCTTATTAAATATTTTTTTTATTTATTTTATCAATTTTTGGCCAATTTTATTAATTTTATCATAGTTTATAAACTTTCAAATTGATTCAATTAATGACTAGTTCTATGAGTTAATCGAAAGGATACAAAACTGATTTATTGATATTTTTCAATTTTACCAACCAATCAAGTTTTTAGACCACTGATCTCATAAATTTTTTTATCAATATAATTTTACATTTTTTACTTTTACGTTTATAATATTTATTAATTTTTATTTTATTTCTTAATTTTTATTTTCTTTAAAAGATTGAGATCAAATGATTAATTTAATTTTTATTGATCATTAACTAACATGAAAATAATTAGTTTAATGTCTATACTAATGCAACTTGTCTCGTAACAATTACCAATTGACACATTTTTGTATAATTCTACTAAGTATGTAATGATAGTCGCTCAATTAATTCAATGAAATGCATGTATATATATCACAAAGATCATCCATCTCATTATAAAGGTTAAAGGCAACAATAGTGGCACTGTGTACATCATAATTCAACAGTTTTTTGTATTTAAGGTATTAACACGAACATATGCTTGCTATTGCATATTTGTCATAGAATATTTTTCCATAATAGTAAAGTTCAACAAGACTATTCATTCCACTATGTGAAGCTTCTTGGTTAGCATGTGGGGTTGAAATACACAATGCAATTAATTATGGTTAGCATGTGGGGGTTGAAATACACAATGCAATAAGGTATTACAATTGTTGAATAATTCATCCCCGTGATGTAATTAATCAAAGAAATCACAATTAATTGTTGAAAGATTCATTAGTATCATTCCTCCTGGGAACGGGTCAATGCACAATGCACAATAAAGAAGGAGAAGAAACGTAAGAAAATTTTTTATAAGATCATTGGACTCTATACTGTTTTGTTGAGTGAAGGATCTGGTCAAAAAAATTACATAACAACAATAGGACTAAAGGAGATTAAAAGAACCTAACTACAAGAAATTACACAAAAAAAATAGAAAAAAGGGAGTGAAGGAAGGAACGAATGTATTCAAGATATGATGGATGGACGAAGAAGAAACTAAAATTTGTGAAAGGTGGATGAAAGAAAAGAAGATATGTTCGTAACTACACTGAGACAGGAAATGAACAATTGGATTTGATGAGGAAGAAAGAGAATGTGTTGTGTTATGTGAAATTAAGCAGTGTTAGCAGGACTCAACATATACAATGAATATTCAACATATACAATGAATATATATGAGTTGTGTGTTGTTATACATAATGGATGTAAAGTTATTGTACATTGAAAAATGCATCGTAATATTAAGTTAGGTCCACCGTGTGTAAACAAAAGTGTATGCAAAACCAGTGTTTAGAAAAAAAAAAAATCACACTTACGATACATGATTTGAACACATTAAATGTATTTTTATTAATTATTTTATTTTTCATTTATTTAATTAATAAATTATATTAATTATTTCTTGATATTTAATAAATAATTAATAGGACTTCATACAATTTTTTATTTATCAGTATTTAATAAATAATTAATAAGTCTTTATGTATGTTTTTATGTAATGTTTAATTATTTAATGCGTTTTCTAAATAATAATAATGATATACATTATATCAATCTCATTTCTGCATAATATTTAATTATTAACAAATAATTCAGACAATAAGCATTGTGAAAAACAAAAATATTTTTATTTATTATATAAAATTCTATTATCTATTTTTCTTCTAGGTCTGACATGTTTTTATTTACTAACCCTTTATTCATGTTCATTGATGTAATGATGGGGAGAGAATAATTGAACAAATTTGATAGAAATTTTAAAAGTTATTTACTAATTTTCAGTGATTAAGAAATTAAAGAGAAAAAATCAATAATTTGTGAAATAAATTAAAATTAGTGATCTATTTTTAATTTTATAATTAGTATTGTCTTTTAAATTATTTTGTAAGTACTAACAAAAATAAATAATTAGATTGAGAAGAATGACAAAAATAACTTTTCATCTTTAAAAATTATTTTTTTATTGTTATAGATAAAAAAATTAGTTAATATTTTATTAAAAAAAATTATATAACATTCATTATATTTTTATAAAAAAACATTTGTTACATGTTGACCAGAATTGTTGAATGTCATTATGAAGCCCTTATTATTATAGTCAATAATTTCTATTTTCAATTATTTAATGCAAATTCATTTGAAAATATATTGACTACAATAATAAAGACCTTTGAATGATTCTTCTAAATAATTTTATTTATTATAATTAATATATCTGCTTATTTTTAATATTAAAATATTAAATGTTAATAAATATAACTCTTAAAAGTAATAAATAAAACATGGGTATTGTTTTAAATAAAAAATTCTTATTTACAAATGTTTATAAAGTATTGTTTGAGAAATAAAAAAATATATTTATTACTTAAATTATAAGAGGATAAAAGATATTGTGAAAAACACAAGCTCATTGTAATATTTTTTTCTTTTCAATTTCTTTAAATATTACAATGCTAGTAAAAATATTTAAATTTTCTTATATATAAAAGTCTAAATTAAGATATAAGTAATTATAGTATATATATTATAGGATAAAAAATTAACGATAATTGATGAAATTATTTAAATTAATATATAATTCTTATTAAATATGTTTTTTTATTTATTTTAAAAATATTAAATTATTATTTTTTAAATATTTTTAATGGAACCAGTTAAAATTGGTTTTATCAATTTTTGGCCAATTTTATTAATTTTATCATAGTTTATCAACATTCAAATTGATTCAATTAATGCCTAGTTCTATGAATTAATCGAAGATTTTTCAATTTTACCAATCAGTCAAGTTTTTAGATCACTGATCTCATAAATTTTTTTATCAATATAATTTAACACTTTTTACTTTTACTTTTATAATATTTATTAATTTTTATTTTATTTCTTAACTTTTATTTTCTTTAAAAGATTGAGATCAAATGATTAATTTAATTTTTAATGATCATTAACTGACATGAAAATAATTAGTTTAATGTCTATACTAATGCAACTTGTCTCGTAACAATTACCAATTGACACATTTCTGTATAATTCTACTAAGTATGTAATGATAGTCGCTCAATTAAAATGAAATGCATGTATATACATCACAAAGATCATCGATCTCATTATAAAGGTTAAAGATAACAATAGTGACACAATCAACTCAATATATGTGTACATCACAATTCAATAGTTTTTAGTATTTAAGGTCAGTGAAATTTTCTACAAAATCAATATTACGAAATCAATGTTCGGTTTTCACTTTAACTTATAGGAGACATAGTAGAATTGATTAACACGAACATATGTTTGCTATTGCTTATTTGTCATAGAATATTTTTCCATAATAGCAAAGTTTAACAAGACTATTCATTCCACTATGTGAAGCTTCTTGGTTAGAATGTGAGGGTTGAAATACACGATGCAATTAATTAAGGTATTACAATTGTTGCATGATTCATCCGTGATGTAATTAATCAAAGAAATCACAATTAATTGTTGAAAGATTTTTAGTATCATTCCTCTTAGGAACGAGTTAATACACAACAAAGAAGGGAGAAAAAAGTAAGAATAATTTTTATAAGATCATTGTATTCTATACTGTTTTGTTGAGTCAAGGATCTGGTCGAAAAAACGAGATAACAGTAATAAGCTAAAAAATTATAGAAAAAAGGGAGTAAAGGAAGGAATGAATGTATACAAGATATGATGGATGGATGAAGAAGAAACTAAAATTTGTTAAAGGTGGATGAAAGAAAAGGAGATATGTTCGTAACTACACTGAGACAGGAATTGAACAATTGGCTTTGACTAGGAAGAAAGAGTATGTGTTGTGTTATGTGAAACAAAGCAGTGTTATATGCAATGAATATATAGGAGTTGTGTGATGTTATACACAATGATGTAAACTTATTGCACGTTAGAGAATGCATCGTGTCATATCAAGTTAGGTCACCTTGTGTAAACAAAAGTGTATGTAAAACCGTGTTTAGAAAAAAAAATTCTCACTCAGGATACATGATTTGAACGCATTAAATGTATTTTTATTAATTATTTTATTTTTCATTTATTTAATAATAAATTGTATTAATTATTTCTCAATATTTAATAAATAATTAATAGGTCTTCATGCATTTTTTTTATTTCTCAGTATTTAATAAATAATTAATAGGTCTTCATGCATATTTTTATGTAATGTTTAATTATTTAATGCTTTTTAAATAATAATAATGACATACATTATATCAATCTCTTTTCTGTATAATATTTAATTATTAAAAAATAATTCAGATTGTAAGCATTGTGAAAAAGAATTTTTTTTTTTTACTTAGTATATAAAATTCTATTATCTATTTTTTTTCTAGTTCTGACATATTTTTATTTACTAACCCTTTATTCATGTTCATTGATGTAATAATGGGGAGAGAATAATTGAACAAATTTGATAGAAATTTTAAAAGTTATTTACTAATTTTTAGTGATTAAGAAATTAAATAGAAAAAATCAATAATTTGTGAAATAAATTAAAATTAGTGATTTATTTTTAATTTTATAATTAGTATTGTCTTTTAGATTATTTTGTAAGTGCTAACAAAAATTCATAATTGATTAAGAAGAGTGACAAAACTAACATTTCATCTTTAAAAATTATTTTTTATTGTTATAGATAAAAAAATAGTTAATATTTTATTAAAATAAATTATATAACATTCATTATATTTTATAAAAAACATATGACCAGAATTGTTGAATGTCATTATGAAGCCCTTATTATTATAGTCAATGTATTTTATTTTCAATAATTATTCAATGTAAATTCATTTGAAAATGCATCATCGGGGCCTGGTCCTTGCCCCGACGACCGGGTATAGGTCGCGCTTTAGCGCCATCCATTTTCGGGGCTAGTTAATTCGGTAGGTGAGTTGTTACACACTCCTTAGCGGATTTCGACTTCCATGACCACCGTCCTGCTATCTTAATCGACCAACACCCTTTGTGGGGTCTAAGTTAGCGCGCAGTTGGGCACCGTAACCCAGCTTCCGGTTCATCCCGCATCGCCAGTTCTGCATACCGAAAATGGCCTACTTGGAGCTCTCGATTCCGTGGCGTGGCTCAACAGAGCAACCACACCGTCCTACCTATTTAAAGTTGAGAATAGGTCGAGGGCGTTGCGCCCCCGATGCCTCTAATCATTGGCTTTACCTGATAGAACTCGCCCGTGGGCTCCAGCTATCCTGAGGGAAACTTCGGAGGGGACCAGCTACTAGACGGTTCGATTAGTCTTTCGCCCCTATACCCAAGTCAGACGAACGATTTGTACGTCAGTATCGCTGCGGGCCTCCACCAGAGTTTCCTTTGGCTTCGCCCCGCTCAGGCATAGTTCACCATCTTTCGAGTCCCGACAGACATGCTCTCACTCGAACCCTTCACGGAGGATCAGGGTCGGTCGATAGTGCAACCCACAAGGGGATCCCACCAATCAGCTTCCTTGTGCCTTACGGGTTTACTTACCCGTTGACTTGCACACATGTCAGACTCCTTGGTCTGTGTTTCAAGACGGGCCAAATGGGGAGCCCACAGGCCGACGCCCGGAGCACGCACGTGTCGGGGCACGCCAAACGGGGCGCGCTGTCATCCTCGATCGTGGTGATTACGTCTCCACGAACATATTAACAACCCGGGCTTTGGCCGCCACCACAACACGCGTCGGTCAATGTCCCGAGTGTTAGACTTTTAAAAGTACTATTACACTACGGCAAGTGTACCGGTCGTTACAAGTTTAGAAAAGATGAGTGAGGTTGTCGAACCACCAGAGACTAAATGATGAATTACCGACTACTTAACATGCTTCTCTATTAAGACGAATCAATGAATCAATCATTTGTATAAAACTGCGCGATTATGTAAAATTCAACAATACAACATAAAACGAATAAGGAAAGCAAGTAAATGTTTAGGTTTCTAAACAAGATAGTGAAGACAGTTAGGGAAACGGTTCATTTGATTCTTCCCTCAAGTAACTACGTCTTATGTCAATTTAACAAAGATTCAATCAAGTGGAGATAGAATTCGTTATACCGAAGACTAATCCTATTCCTAGGTATTTAGTCCCTTTGAATTGCTACTATAATCCCTAATCCCTTAGGTGAAAATAGAAAGTAATTCAAGAAGCGAAACAGATGAATTCACAACATGATGGAGGACCATCTCCAAAAGCCCAACCAAACTCTCCAATCTTACTTTTCAATTTTGGGCTTCTAATAAAATTCGCTGCTGATTTTTGCATCTGACCTGTTTCAGTATTTCGATCATAACTTGAGCTACACAAGTCCAATGGAGGCGTTCTTGGTGTCAAATTAAAGAAGACTTCAAGGGCTACAAAACCTATGAAGACACCAAAACCCAGTTCGAACTGCAACTAGTTGGAAAATGAGCTTGAAGTTAGCGTTGGAATGCTTCCAGGAATTTTCAGCGAAATGTTTTAATGTTTAGGCTTATAAGTAGTTTTCTTTCAATTATGTAATTGTTTTAAGGATTTAATTTGAGCCTAAACTTGTAACAAACAAATAATTAGTGACCCTTAGATAGGATTCTAATCCAAGGGTTAAGCTTAGAAGCTTGGAGTGCAAGCTTGGTACCATGACCATTAGATGAGGATACTAATCCAAGGGCTAAGCTTAGAAGCTTGGAGTGCAAGCTTGATGCCATAACCGTTGGATGAGGATCTACATCCAAGGGTGGAGGATTGATCCTTGTCCTCCAAGCTAATCAAGCTTCCACCACAAGCTTCCCTTCATAGCCATTAGATTAGAATCTAATCCAAGGGTGGACATTAGTTCCTTCCTTAGCAAGCTAAGCACCACACCTTAGTAGTATAAATAGGATTTCTTTTGTAATTCAAACACTTTTGATAAAATTTCTGAATATTGAATTAAGCTAAGAGCTTATTCTTTGAGAGTATTCTCTCTTGTGTTCTTGTGAAGAACCTTGAATCTCATCAATGGCTTCCTTGTCCATTGTGGCGGTTCCACCTCTAGCTTATTGGCACTTGCCATGGCGCTTCCATCTCTAAACTCCTTCCGTTTTCTATTTCTTTTTCTCCTTGAGGCCTTGAGCTTCTTCTTCATTTGTCCAAGCCTCCATTGAAGCATGAAGATCCGCAACTTATATGCTCTTCTCCTTGAGGATTGCATCACAACATCTCATAGCATACAAGTTCTATCCCTAGACTCATGCATGACTATAGTGATCTACTTCCTTTCCTAATTCAATTATCAATTTTCCAATCGTACAATTGAAATGAGATACAAATCCTTAAGGAACAATTCAGTCCAATTCAAACACCAATATCCCTATCAACTATTTGAATTTTGTGAATAAACCTCAAGAATTAGCAATAAGCAAGAAGAGATCAATCAATTGAATGAAATTACACTTAAATTAACATGAAGAAGTCTTTACAAGAGTTACAGAATCAAAATCCCCAATCCCTAACCTAGAAATTTATCCTAACATGGAAACGAGAAATGGAAGAAGAGAAAAGGAATTCAAACACAAGAAGCATTCCATGAAGGTCTGGATCTTGCTTCCACAAGCTCCAAAGCTTTCGAAATCTTCGAGGTTTTGATGGAGGATGGGAAGAATGAGAGTGGAGAAGAGAGAATTGTACAGAGGAAGCGTGCATAAGAAGATAGAATTCAACTCCCCTTCATTTCGCGCTCAAAAGCCCTATTTATACTGCAGCATTTGCGCCTCACCCTTAATAGATTTGTGCCTGGGCGCACCTTGGCAGAGGGGAAGAATGATTTGCGCCCTAGCTGAGCTTCATTTGCGCCCTGACGCACCTTAACAGCAAAAGAAGGGAGATTTGCGCCCTGGCTGAGCCTTGCTTGTGCCCTGGCGCATCTTGGACGAGAGTGAAGGAGAGTTGCGCCCTGGTTTGCTCTCAGTTTTTAGCATACCGCGCAAGCTATCTCTTCCATAGCTTGGGCTTCAATTTTCCCTTCCTCTTGATGGCTTGCACTCCAAGTCTTCATCTCAGGTCTAGGAGCTTTCATACCCAGCTTCAATTCTAGCATTCAATCCATGCCTTGTTCCTATCTCCTCTTCATTCCTTCAATGACCTACAATTAATCAAGAAAAGAGGGTAAAATGACTTCAAAACACAAGAAAGGGTTATAAAACTAACCAAACACCAAATCGGGGACTATCATTAAACAAACATGGTATTTTCACTATTTTCTTGCCTAAACTACAACTAGTCCTAGTAAAAATGGATAGAAATGAACTAAAAACACCTAGGAAAACATGTATAATCTAGCACTTATCACAACCCCAAACTTAAAGCTTTGCTTGTCCTCAAGCAAACCTAGAGTTATGGTATAGCATTAGCTCAAAAGCTGTTCAGAATTCAATATACAACTTCTGACTCCTTAAGTCAACTCAAATCATCAATGAAAGTTGAACATGTGCTCAAAATAATGTCAAGTAATTGCACAATTCATCAAGCATAAGCAAGTAACCACAGATTGGCACTAAGAATGTAATTTAGCAATATCAAGCAGTTCTTACAAGTCAAGTGTTTACACTCAATCTCTTAAGTGTTTGGGCTTGTGTTTTCTCTCAGGTTTACCAATCAAGGGTCATGTTACCATAAGCTTGCAATGGCTCTCAAAATCTCCACCGCCTTCAAGTATGAATTGGACAATCAAAAGGTCTTTTCATGGTTGTAATGGGGCTTAGGTAAAGGTGGGATAAAAGAGAAGGGAACTAGCTAAAATTCCAAAGGAACTTCAAAGAGTAAAAGTTCAAACCTATATGATATGCATGAAATACAGATGGAAAGAAGGAAAAATTAAAGATAAGAACAAAGATAAAAATAAAGCAACAAAAATAACTAATGAGACCAACCTTGTACTCTTTTCTTCTTGATTTCTTTTCTTTTTGCTTTGAATTGGCATTTTCTTCTTAACTTGTTTCCTTTTGCTTTCTCTAGAGTTCTTTTCTTGTAACTTTTGGCATTTTCTTTTTTTCTTTCCTTTTTCTTTCTTTTGCTTTTTCTGGAATTCTTTCCTTGTAATTTTTGGCATTTTCTTCTTCTTCCTTTTTCTTTCTTTATTTTTGCACTTTGTTTTTCTTAAGTGGGTCTCACTACTTGCTAGAACACGAAGGGAAAAAAGATAAATCAAATTGGCATTGCTAAGGGAAATACATAAGCAAGTATCATGTGGTCATGCTCACTAAGATTACTCACTTGAAACACACTAAAAAAAATTCATTGAGGAATTTTATCAAACACCATGTAATCATGAATGAGCATGGAACAACTCTTTCTAATTGCTTTGCCAAATGAACCCCCAAGGCAATTACCATTGTTTACTTACAAACAATCAATCATATCTCTCCATAAACATCAAAGCAAGGCCATGCAACATCATGAAAATAAGCAACTCAACATTCACATATAGCATAGTAGGGTTCGCACCAAAATAATTGAACCCCCATTCCAATGATTCATGTTAAACATGCAATTGGAGATTAGAGAATGAAGGAAACAATTAATAATCAAAGGATAGATGGCGTACCTTGTATGAGCTCACTAGATTTGAATGCACAAAGTGAAAAGATGTTGCAAATTTTGAACAATGTAGAATGAGATGAAGAAATTATTCAAAGATTAAGAGTGGTAAGAGTGTGAAGTGATTAAGAGTGGGAATGCCTAGCTCTCTTAAGATTTCTCAAGCACCTAAGTGAGGGAAGATGAGTTACAATTTGGAGGAGAAGTGGTTGCGCCCTCCTTTTGTGCCTTGGCGCAGGTTTTGCGCCTCACCACTAAGAGTTTTGCGCCGCGGCGCGTTTGTCCAGCAAGGGCCAACAAATTGCGCCTTGCTTCTCCCTGGATTTGCACCTGGGCGCGATTGTCCAGCAAGGGATCAATGCAATTGCGCCTCACTCATTAGCATGCTTGCGCCTTGGCGCGTTTTGACAGAGAGGAAGCTAAATTGCACCTTCCTCTCATCTTCACTCAAGCTTGTGTACACATTCATAGTCATGCATTGGAGCCTCAAAATTCCCAACAAAATTACTACATCTCTCAACCTTCTCTTATTTCTTGTCAATTCCACCATTGCATTTCTATCTAACTTCAAATTTTATTTTTATTATTGACAAATATGCAATTAAACTACAAACTCTAAAGAATTGACAATCCTATCAATAACAAGAAGACTATCTACAGCTTTTCCTAATCGCATGGGTTGCCTCCCATCAAGCGCTTCTTTAACGTCATTAGCTTGACGTGTAACTTGACCCTGTCAAGGAGGGTCCTGAAGATCTATAGAGACCTTCTCTTTCTCAATCTTGTCTCCCAAATAAGGTTTTACCCTTTGACAATTCACCTTAAATTCCCGAGACTTATCAAGGTCTTCCAAAGTAATGGCACCATGGGGAAATACTTCTTTTACAGCAAAGGGACCAGACCATCTAGATTTGATTTTTCCCGGAAACAACCTTAGCCTAGAATTGTAAAGCAAAACTAGTTGTCCCGGGTGAAACTCTCTTCTTCTAAGCTTACGATCATGCCATAATTTTGTTCTTTCTTTGTAAATTTTGGCATTCTCATATGCTTGAAGTCTCAATTCCTCCAACTCATGAAGCTGATAAAGTCTCTTCTCACTGCCTGAGTGAGAGTCAGAATTGAGATACTTTAAGGCCCAGTATGCCCTGTGTTCTTGCTCAACAGGCAAGTGGCATGCTTTTCCATACACCAATTGGAATGGTGTCATGCCAATGGGAGTTTTATATGCTGTCCTATATGCCCAAAGAGCATCATTTAGTCGTTTCGACCAATCCTTGCGAGATAGATTCACAGTTCGCTCTAAGATTTTCTTAATCTCCTATTAACTATCTCTTGCTTGCCCATGGTTTGAGGGTGATATGGTGTTGCAATTTTGTGCTTCACCCCCAGCCTCTTAAGAACTCTTTCCAAATTTTTATTGCAGAAATGGCTTCCACCGTTAGTGATGAAAGCTCTAGGTACCCCAAACCTAGAAAAAATATTTCTATGAATAAAGGCATCTACTATCCTAGAGTCATTAGTTGGGGCGGAAATGGTTTCCACCCACTTAGACACATAATCTACAGCAACTAGGATGTAAGTGTGGGAGAACGAGGGAGGAAATGGTCCCATGAAATCCATCCCCCACACATCGAAAACCTCTATCTCTAAAATGTTGTTCAAAGGTCCCTCATCTCTCTTAGAAATATTTCCACTCCTTTGGCACCTATCACAGGTTTTTACAAAAGCTTTAGCATCTCTAAAGATGGATGGCCAATACAAACCACTTTGCAAAACTTTTTTAGCTGTTCTTTCCCCATTAAAATGGCCTCCACTAGGGGAAGCATGACAGTGCCAAAGAACATAAGTGACCTCTTCCTCAGGAATACACCTCCTAAGGAGTCCATCTATACCCCATTTGAAAAGAAATGGCTCATCCCATACATAGTATTTTGCATCAGAAAACAGTTTTTTTCTTTGTTGATGAGACCAGCCAGGGGGAATATAGTTAGACACCTTAAAGTTCGCAATATCGCTGAACCAAGGAGCATCAGAAATACCAAAGAGAGTTTCATCTGGAAATGTTTCAGAAATTGGGATATTACAACCTTCTATTTCATCATGAGGTAACCTTGATAAGTGATCCGCCACCAGGTTCTCTCTTCCCTTTTTATCTCTTATTTCAATGTCAAATTCTTGTAGAAGAAGAACCCAGCGGATCAATCTTGGTTTACTCTCATGTTTCATTAGAAGGTATTTCAAGGCCGTGATCGAGTGTATACTACAATCTTTGAGCGATGAGATAAGGACGAAACTTGTTAAAAGCAAACACTATGGCTAGCAATTCTTTTTTGTTGTTGAATAATTAACTTGAGCATTGTCAAGAACTCTGCTAGCATAATATATAACTCTTACAAGTTTTTCCTTTCTTTGTCCTAATACAGCTCTATAGCATAATCACTCGCATCACACATGATTTCAAAAGGTAAACTCCAATCTGGAGCGAGTTATGATAGGAGGCGATGTTAACTTTTCTTTCAAAGTCTCAAAGGCTTTTAAATGGCGGCCTCATCAAAATTAAAAGTCACTTCCTTAACCGCCAATTCACACAATGGTTTTGCAATCTTTGAAAAATCTTGGATAAACCTTCGATAAAAACGGCGTGACCTAAGAAACTACGCACTCCTTTCACATTATCGGTGGTGGAAGTTTCTCAATCACTTCGATTTTAAGCTCTATCCACTTCTATGCCATTAAAAGAAATTTTGTGTCCCAAAACGATCCCTTCTTTAACCATGAAATGACATTTTTTCCCGATTCAAAACAAGATTGGTTTCTTGACATCGTTTTAGCACACAAGCCAAATTTTCCAAACAGTTTTCAAAAGTGGAACCAAACACCGAAAAATCATCCATGAAAATTTCAATAAATTTTTCTACCATATCACCAAAAATGGCCATCATAAAGCGTTGAAAGGTTGCTGGTGCATTACATAACCCAAATGGCATCCTCCGGTATGCAAAGATCCCATAAGGACAAGTGAAAGCAGTTTTTTCTTGATCCTTAGGGTCTACAACAATTTGATTATAACCAGAGTATCCATCTAGAAAACAGTAATAAGCGTGGCCAGCTAGCCTCTCAAGCATTTGGTTCATAAAAGGCAAAGGAAAGTGATCTTTTCTTGTGGACTCATTCAACCTCCTATAATCTATACACATTCTCCATCCAGTCATTGTCCTGGTGGGAATTAACTCATTCCTCTCATTTGCAACTACAGTCATGCCCCTCTTTTTGGGAACTACTTGAACTGGACTTACCCAAGAACTATCCGAAATATGATAGATAATTCCAGCATCAAGTAGTTTGAGGACTTCCTTGTGTACAACCTCCTTCATATTAGGATTTAAACGTCTTTGAGGTTGTATCACAGGTTTAAAATTGTCCTCGAGCAGAATTTTGTGCATGCAAAATGAGGGACTAATACCCTTCAAATCAGAAATCTTCCACCCAATCGCAGATTTATGCTCTTTGAGAATCTTAAGCAACTTGTCATCTTCTCTTTTATCTAAAGAATTGCTTATGATCACCGGGAAGGTGTCATTTTTTTCAAGAAAAACATATCGAAGATGAGGGGGAAGCTGCTTAAGTTTACACTTGGGTTCAATTTCGATTTTTTCATCCACCTTAAGTTTTTCCTCTGGTGGTTCAATACATGATGGTAGTGAAGTGTTGGTCTCTACAAGAGCTACGAAATTCTTAACTTCTTGTTTTTCGTTTTCAAAATTTGAGGTACTAAAACCTTCCTCATACAAACTGAAGTCAAGATTTTTGCTTTCAAAAACACTCCCCATTATGGGATCCAACATATCTATCATCATGCATTGGGATTTTTCAGCAGGGAATTTCATCACATCAAAGATGTTAAATGATACCTTCTCTTCATCTACCCTCAAGATCAACTCGCCTTGTGCCACATCGATGAGAACTCTTCCCGTGGCTAGGAATGATCGCCCTAGGATAATTGGAACTTCTTCATCGGCTTCCATTTCCAGCACCACAAAATCTGCAGGGAAGACGAACTTGTCCACTTTCACTAGGAGATCCTCCACTACTCCATAAGGACGTTTGGTGGAGCGATCCGCTAGTTGCAGCGTCATCATAGTGGGCTGAATGTCATGTATATTGAGTTTTTGCAAAACAGAGAGAGGCATCAAATTAATACTGGCTCCTAAATCAATCAAAGCCTTACCTATTGGCACTTCGCCTATGGAACATGGAATGGTGAAAGGCCCTCTAACTCTCAGTTTTTGAGGCAACTTTCTCTGAATAATAACACTGCATTCTTCTGTCATTTGCACTGTTTCATCATCCAGAAGCATCCTTTTGTTGGATAGGATCTCCTTCATAAACTTGGCATAGGATGGCATCTTCTGTAGTGCTTCAGAGAATGGGATGTTGATTCTCAAATTCTTCAATATATCGAAGAATTTAGCGAACTCTTTGTCATCATTGGCCTTCTTCACTCTTTGTGGATAGGGAAGCTTGCAATAGGGGGAGATGTGATCATGCTGACCAGCCTCTTCTATGATTTGCTTCTTTGTTTTTCTAGGCGAGAGTCTCTCCTCAGTAAGAACTGTATGCAAAGGTGTTTGCCTTTCATTCTTTGATTGATTTCTTTCTTCCACTTCATCTTCTTTCAACTCCTCATCTTCTTTCCCCAACACCTTACCACTTCTGGTAGTAATTGCTTTGCATTGCTCCTTCGGGTTCACTATGGTGTCACTTGGAAGATTTCCTTGACTTCCTTTAGACCATTGCTTAGAGAGCTGACCAATTTGTGATTCCAGGTTCCTAATGGAAGCTTCTTGATTTGTAAACATTGATTCAGTCATTTGCATAAAAGACATGAACATGCTTTCTAAATTTGAAGAGCCTTCTCGAGGAGCAGGGTTCACATTGGAACTTGCTCGGGCATTTTTAGGTTGGTTGGGTGGAAATTTAGGATGGTTTGAGTTGAAAGGTAGATTGGATGGTTGGCTTTAGGTATAATATTGGTTAGATGGAGAGGTTTGGTTTTGATGCTGGTTGAAATTCTGGTTGTATGGCGGGTTTGGGTTGAATGATTTAGGATTGAAGGTTGGTTTGAAATTCTGGTCATATGAGGAAGAGTTAGGTTGGAGAAAATTATTGTTTCTATAGGAAAGATTTGGATGGTTTCTTTGGTGAGGATTATAGGTGTTTGTGTCAGAATAGGTGTTACCTTGAGGATTACCCATGTAATTCACTTGAGCTTGCTCCTCAATGTTCATACCTGAGCCATCACAAAACTCTACTTGATATCCTCCTCCACAGTAACCACAGGTTACTTGAGGTGCTTGAATAGCATTAAGCTGAACCACTTGAAGTTGCTTCATAATTTGGTCCATCTTTTGGGTCATCAGCTTGTTTTGAGCTAATAGAGCATCATTAGCCCCAAGCTCAATTACTTCTCTTCTCTCACCATAAAAGTCACTAGGTGCATCATACCGGTTTGAAGCCATAGTCTCAATGATCATCCTTGTTTCATTCGCATCCTTCTTTCTTAGTGAACCTCCTACAGAAGCATCAACTAGCAATCTGGTATGCGACCTAAGCCTATTGTAGAAAATATGGACTTATTGAAGATCAGAAAATCCATGGTGAGGGCACCTTCTCAATAGGGACTTGAATCTCTTCCATGCCTCACTAATAGACTCTCCATCCTTCTGTTTGAAGCAAGAAATTTCTTCTCTAAAGTAATTATACTTCTCTGGCGGAAAGTATTGAGCAAGAAATGTGTTCACCAAATCCTCCCACGCAGTAAAATATCCGTGAGGAAAACTCTGGAGCCACATCTTAGCTTCTCCTTTAAAAGAGAATTCAAAGAGCCTCAACCGAATTGCATCATCCGGCACTCCGTTCATCTTGATTGTACCACAAATTTGGTGAAAATTATGCACATGTTGATTTGGATCCTCCTCTTCCAGACCTCCAAACTGCTCCTGCCTTACTAGTTGAGTAAGAGCAGGTTTGATCTCAAAATTGTTCGCTATGACATTAGGTGGTGCAATGCTTGATCCACAGCCAATAGCATTCGGAGTGTACAACTCCTCAAGCGTCATGCGTCTTTGGTTATCCATAATTTCTGCAGAGTTTTCTGCTCTGTTTTCCTTGTTCTCTTTATTCTCTTTATTGGCCTTCAGATTCCTCCTACAAAATCTCTCAATTTCTGGTTCACACAAAAGGTCAATTCCTTTATCCTTTCGCATAAACCACAACTCAAAGAGACAGTAAACACAAAAATAGAGTAGAAAGTATATAAAGAAAAACTAATCAAAAGTAAACAAAACAAAACAAGTATGACTATGAACAATAAGCAAAGTATAAATGTCCTAAGTAGTGAGCATGTCAAGACTATCGATATTCACTCAATAGTCCCCGGCAACGGCGCCATAAACTTGTTAGACTTTTAAAAGTACTATCACACTACGGCAAGTGTACCGGTCGTTACAAGTTTAGAAAATATGAGTGAGGGTTGTCGAACCACAGAGACTAAATGATGAATTACCGACTACTTAACATGCTTCTCTATTAGGACGAATCAATGAATCAATCATTTGTATAAAACTGCGCAATTATGTAAAATTCAACAATACAACATAAAACGAATAAGGAAAGCAAGTAAATGTTTAGGTTTCTAAACAAGATAGTGAAGACAGTTAGGGAAACGTTCATTTGATTCTTCCCTCAAGTAACTACGTCCTATGTCAATTCAACAAAGATTCAATCAAGTGGAGATAGAATTCGTGATACCGAAGACTAATCCTATTCCTAGGTATTTAGTCCCTTTGAATTGCTACTATAATCCCTAATCCCTTAGGTGAAAATAGAAAGTAATTCAAGAAGCGAAACAGATGAATTCATTGCATCTCAGAGCATACAAGTTCTATCCCTAGACTCATGCATGACTATAGTGATCTACTTCCTTTCCTAATTCAATTATCAATTTTCCAATCGTACAATTGAAATCAGATACAAATCCTTAAGGAACAATTCAGTCCAATTCAAACACCAATATCCCTATCAACTATTTGAATTTCGTGAATAAACCTTAAGAATCAGCAATAAGCAAGAAAAGATCAATCAATTGAATGAAATTACACTTGAATTAACATGAAGAAGTCATTATCAAAATCCCCATCCCTAACCTAGAGATCTAGCCTAACATGGAAACAAGAAAGGAAAGAAGAGAAAAGAGATTCAAACACAAGAAACACTCCATGAAGGCTTGATTCTTGCTTCCACAAGCTCCCAAGCTCTAGAAATCTTCTAGGTTTGATGGAGGATGAGAAGAATGAGAGTGGAAAGGAGAGAATCGTGCAGAGGAAGATTGGAGAAGAAGATAGAATTCGATTCCCCCCCTTTTTCGCGCTCAAGGACCCATATATATATACAGATTTGTGCCTCCCATAAACTTGTTTTGCGCCTGGGCGCATCTTGACAGAGAAGGGTGAAGATTTGCTCCCTGGCGCATCTTGACAGAGAAGGGTGAAGATTTGCACCCTGACTTGCCCTGGTTTGCGCCCTGGCGCAAATGCTGATGCTTCCATGACTTGGGCTTCAATTTCCCTTCTTCTTGATGGCTTGCACTCCAAGTTTTCATCTTAGGTCTTGGAGCTTTTCATTCCGAGCTTCAATTCTAACCTTCAATCCATTCCTTGCTCCTATCTCCTCTTCATTCTTTCAATAAACCTAAAAATAACAAGAAAGAGATTAAAATGACTTAAAACCACAAGAAAGACCTATAAAATAATGAAACACTAAATCAAGGACTAATATTAAACAAACATGATATTCTCACTGTTTTCTTGTCTAAAGTACCACTAAACCTAGTAAAAACGGATGGAAATGGACTGAAAACACATAGGAAAACATGTATAATCTAACACTTATCACAACCCCAAACTTAAAGCTTTGCTTGTCCCCAAGCAAACCTAGAATCAATCACTAACGGGGGTCAAACAAACATGGTATAGCATTAGCTCAAAAGCCACTCAGAATGCAATATCCAACTCTTGACTCCTTAAGTCAAACTCAATTCATCAATGAAAGTTGAACATGTGTTCACACATTGTCAAGTAACTGCATAATTCATCAAGCATAAGCAAGTAACCATAAATTGGCACTAAGAATGTAATTTAGCAAAATCAAACAGTTCTCACAAGTCAAGTGTTTACACTCAATCTCTCAAGTGTTTGGGCTTGTGTTTTCTCTCAATGTTACCAATCAAAAGTCATGTTACCATAAGCTTGCAATGGCTCTCAAAATCTCCACCGCCTTCAAGTATAAATTGGACAATCAAAAGGTCTTTTCATGGTTGTAATGAGGCTTAGGTAGAGGTGGGATAAATAAAAGAAGGAAAGTAGTTAAAAATCCAAAGGAACTCAAAGAGTAAAGGTTTAAACCTATATGGTATGCATGAAATAATGATGGAAAGAGAGAAAATTAAAGATAAGAACAAAGATTAATCTAAAGCAACATAAACAACTAATGAGACCAACCTTGTTCTCTTTTCCTCTAGATTTCTTTTCTTCTTGCTTTTAATTGGCATTTTCTTCTTAAACTTGTTTTCTTTTACTTTTTCTAGATTTCTTTTCTTGCAAATCTTTGACATTTTCTTCTTCTTCCCTTTTTCTTTCTTTTGCTTTTTCTAGATTTCTTTCCTTGTAACTTTTGGCATTTTCTTCTCCTTCCTTTTTCTTTCTTTATTTTTTCTCCTGTTTTTCTCTTTATTTTTGCACTTTGTTTTTTTTAAGTGGGTCTCAGTAATTGCTAAAACAAGAAGAAAAGAAAAAAATAAAAAAAATTGCATGGTATGAATGAAAAAAAAGAAAAATGCAACTAGAGTGCAACTATCTACTACTCACACAATTGCACAAATATTCAGAATAAACACCTTATACAAAGTGACCCAATCAACCCCAAACTTAGAAAGTTGACTTGTCCTCAAGTCACAAGTCACACATAAACCCCAAAATTGCAACCCCAAACTTAATACCAAAACCTATCATCTAAGTAAAGAAACCAATACTCTTAAAAGTTCCAATGACAGGACAATTGGTTTTCCACTTATTTAGGTTTGTATTGAGCTTAAATTCAAAGAAAGAAAAGGGGTAATTAAGGCACAAAGTGGCTAGCAATGGAAAATTTCAGGGTTAAGGCTCATTTGGCTCAAGGGTACAAGAAAGAACATGCCTTTATCATTTGTGTCCAATTATCCATGTATGCAATTTTGATCAAGAGCAAGAGCAAGTTCTAGAACAAAACACTTCAAAAGGTAAAAAGCACTCAAGAATCAAATAGGTTGGAGGCTCAATTGTCTATCTAGGACTAATCATTGTATGATATTGCCAAATTACATAGGTCATGTCAAAATCTGGAGATATTTTCATGCTAGAATTCTCATACAATTTCTCTCCAAACATTGAGAATACATGCAACTTTGTCATAGAACATCAAGCTGAAGCCTAAGTGCCAAAATTTGCATACATTATCCTTACTTAAGCCACAAAGATAATGCTATTCCAGGAAAAACAAACACTAAAGAATGCAACAAAATGGGGGGTATCTCTTAAACACAAAATTAATCAGCAATTAGAACTACAGAGGGTAAGTGTATTCCCCTTTGAAGACTAGCGCTGATGCTTAAGGAGCTTGCAGCAAGTGCCACCTTTCCATGTTTTTCCAAAAGTGCAGAGTATATAGAAATTCAAAATGATAATAAAAGAAACTAAAAGAACAGGAACATAGGCTAATTATTCTACATCAGTAATATATATATATATATATATATATATATATATATATTTAATAGCATCATCATCATCATCCTCACATTCCTCATCATTGGCTTATGCTTCTTCATCTTCAGAAAACTCTTCAAACTTCATCAAGTCCTCTATGAATTCGCTGTTGAAGGCTTCTAGCGGCACCAAATTTTCCACTGGCAGATTCAACTGTGATGCAACAGTTCTAAGTAGGGGTTCAATTGCAACACATGCCTTTGTGCTTTCGTGAACCCGGCGAATATTCTCTTGAACCACTCTCAAGTGGCGCAAAATCTTCTCTTGCTTGGAATCTGAAGCACTGGAAGAACTAGAAGGATTGGATGTGTTTGGATCATGGGAGGTGCTAGCTATCTTGGCCTTACCCTTTGAGACCGTTGTGGTGTTGGCATCATGAGAAGCAGTAGCTGCTGGTATGGGTCTTGCTCTGGATACTCCTAGAGTAAGATTTAAGTCCATGGTCGATCCTGCCCTCATAGGAGTTAAGCCTTCACATAACACTCCGGCATCAATACAAAGCTGTGTGATGATACCCGCATATGATAAGGACCCCTTGTTCTGTTTGTGAAGTGCACGAATCTCATTGGCAATGGTTAGACCGACATTAAGATAATCTCCATTCATCAAAGTATAAAGACACCATATCCGCTTCTTTGTTATAGATGACTTGTGCTGAATTGGCAACAAAATCCCATAAACAAATGCCCACCAGATCTTAGCTTTAAGACACAATGATGAAGTCTTCAAATGTCGAACACCATTGTTATGTTATTCACTTTCTTTCCAATCCACTTTTCCTGCACATAAAACCTCATCTACAATGCTTGGATCAGCCTTACGAGAAGCTCGATTCTCAAATGCACAATGCCTTGAATCTGAAAAAGGAATCAAGAGCAAAATGTATTAATGGCCTGTGGTGAGAATGGTATATGCTTCCCGCGGACATATGATGTGTAGAGTTCCTCGTCATCCCCAATGGTCAAATTAGCATAGAATTCTAGAACAATGTCTTGATATGCCAAGAACCTCATGTCGGCCAATATACTCCATTTCCTACTAGTAATCTCTTTGCAGACCTCTTTACAAATGGAAGGCTTAGACAAATCATCATTCCCTTCATATATGAATTGCCCCGGACTGAGATTAAATTTCCGCTCCACTAACACTGTACGTGCTGCAAACCGGGACACAAAAGCCTCTGCATGCGTAAAGACCGAAACCTATGTGTGTCGAAAGTGGGAATCTCCGGTACCTGAGTTGCAGTTGCCTTGGCTCTTTTTGTAGATCTTTTCTTCTCTTGGCACTTTCCCTTAAAGGCTCTATGCTTAGTCCTGGGTGCTCTTGAGGAAGATGCAGCTGGCGTCTCTTTTGTTGTCATGGTTGTCTCTTTGAAAGTGAACCTTCACAACCAAAATTAATAGAGAAAATTATGAATGCATCAAGATAACAATAACACCATAAGGAGCATGTATTGTCATCAAGAGAATGCAATGAGAAGAGAAATCAAACTGGAGTTGCTAAGGGGAACACATAGGCAAATATAATGTGGTCATGCTCACTAGGATTACTCACGTAAAACACACTAAAAAATTCATTGAGGAATTTTATCAAACACCATGTAAGCATGAATGAGCATAGAACAACTCTTTCTAATTGCTTTTGCAAAATGAACTCCCAAGGCAATTACCATTATTTACTTACAAACAATCAATCATATTTCTCCAAAAACATCAAAGCAAGGTCATGCAACATCATGAAAATAAGCAATTCAAAGTTCGCACATAGCATTTTAAGGTTCGCACAAAAATATTGAACCCCCATTCCAATGATTCATGTCAAAAATGCAATTGGAGATTAGAGAATAAAGGAAACAATTAATAATCAATGGATAGATGGGTGATAAGTGCTAGATTATACATGTTTTCCTAGGTGTTTTTAGTCCATTTTCATCCATTTTTACTAGGTCTAGTTGTAGTTTAGACAAGAAAATAGTAAAAATATCATGTTTGTTTAATGTTAGTCTTTGATTTGGTGTTTCATTAGTTTTATAGATCATTCTTGTGTTTTTAAGTCATTTTAATCTCTTTCTTGTTATTTTTAGGTTTATTGAAAGAATGAAAAGGAGATAGGAGCAAGGAATGGATTGAAGGTTAGAATTGAAGCTTGGAATAGTAAGCTCCTAGACCTAAGATGAAGACTTGGAGTGCAAGCCATCAAGAAAAGGGGAAACTGAAGCCCAAGCCATGGAAGCATGAGCAATTGCGCCAGGGCGCAAACCAAGGCCAAGCCAGGGCACAAATCTTCACCCCTTTGCTGTCAGGATGCACCCAGGCGCAAATCTGGGCCAAGCCAGGCGCAAACCTTCACCCCTTTGCTGTCAGGATGCGCCTAGGCGCAAATCTGGGCCAAGCCAGGCGTAAATCTTCACCCTTTTGCTGTCAGGATGCGCCCAGGCGCAAATCTGGGCCAAGGCAGGGCGCAAATCTCCAGTCTTTTCTGCCAAGATACGCCCAGGCGCAAATCAACTATACAGGGGGCGCAAATCATGGGCTATATATGGGTCCTTAAGCGCGAAAATACGAGATTTTTGGGGAATCTTCTTCCCCAATCTTCCTCTGCACGATTCTCTCCTTTCCACTCTCATTCTTCCCATCCTCCACCAAACCTAGAAGATTTCGGAAGCTTTGGAGCTTGTGGAAGCAAGATCCAAGCATTCATGGAGTCAATCTTGTGTTTGAATTCCTTTTATCCTCTTTCCTCTCTTAATTCCATGTTAGGCTAGATCTATAGGTTAGGGATGGGGATTTTGATTCTGCAACTCTTGTAATGATTTCCTCATGTTAATTCAAGTGTAATTTCTTTCAATTGATTGATCTATTCTTGCTTATTGCTAATTCTTGAGGTTAATTCATGAAATTCAAATAGATGATAGGAATATTGGTGTTTGAATTGGATTGAACTGTTCCTTAAGGATTTGTTTCTCATTTCAATTGTACGATTGGAAAATTGATTATTGAATTAGGAGAGGAAGTAGATCACTATAGTCATGCATTAGTCTAGGGATAGAACTTGTATGCTATGAGATGCTGTGAATTCATCTGTTTCGCTTCTTGAATTCGATTCCCCCCCTTTTTCGCGCTCAAGGACCTATATATATATACAGATTTGCGCCTCCCATAAACTTGTTTTGTGCTTGGGCGCATCTTGACAGAGAAGGGTGAAGATTTGCGCCCTGGCTTGCCTTGATTTGCGCCCTGGCGCATCTTGACAGAGAAGGGTGAAGATTTGCGCCCTGACTTGCCCTGGTTTGCGCCCTGGCGCAAATGCTGATGCTTCCATGACTTGGGCTTCAATTTCCCTTCTTCTTGATGGCTTGCACTCCAAGTCTTCATCTTAAGTCTTGGAGCTTTTCATTCCGAGCTTCAATTCTAACCTTCAATCCATTCCGAGCTTCAATTCTAACCTTCAATCCATTCCTTGCTCCTATCTCCTCTTCATTCTTTCAATAAACCTAAAAATAATAAGAAAGAGATTAAAATGACTTAAAAACACAAGAAAGACCTATAAAACTAATGAAACACCAAATCAAGGACTAATATTAAACAAACATGATATTCTCCCTGTTTTCTTGTCTAAACTACCACTAAACCTAGTAAAAACAGATAGAAATGGACTGAAAACACCTAGGAAAACATGTATAATCTAGCACTTATCACACGTGCCGGGGCACGCCAAACGGGGCGAGCTGCCGTCCTCGCTCGTGGTGATGACATTTCCGTGAACATATCAACAGCCCGGGCTTTGGCCGCCACCACAACCCGCGTCGGTCAATGTCCCGAGCCGATCGGCGGACCGGCTTTCACCGTTCCACATCCGACCGGGACACATCGCCAGCCCCCATCCGCTTCCCTCTCGACAATTTCAAGCACTCTTTGACTCTCTTTTCAAAGTCCTTTTCATCTTTCCCTCGCGGTACTTGTTCGCTATCGGTCTCTCGCCAGTATTTAGCCTTGGACGGAATTTACCGCCAGATTGGGGCTGCATTCCCAAACAACCCGACTCGCAGACAACGCCTCATGGTGCGACAGGGTCCGGTCACAACGGGGCTCTCACCCTCTCTGGTGCCCCCTTCCAGGGGACTTGATGTAGGAACATCCATTACAAGAAGAGTTACTAGAACCTCCAAGACCAAGCACACACTCAATCAAGTTACCTTAGCTTAGGAATTGATTTTTGTAATTGAAGTGTGAATAATTTTGATGGCCTTGTAAGTTTTCGGCCAAAAGTGTACTTTTCTTTTAAGTGTTTGCTTAATGTTGTGCTTAAAGGGCTAGTAAGCTTAAAGAGTGAAGCTTAATAGGAGTGAATGAATTTAAGTTCAAGTTCATATTAAATTCACATTTGAAATTTAAATTTAATTTAATTTAAATTTGGATTTCAAATTGTGGATCCAAGTGGTTTTGGTTCAAATAGATTTTCACTTGAATTAGGATCCATGCCTAATCCAAGAGCAAATCTCGACCCTTGATTAGATGCACTCATCCAATGGATGAGAATCAAGTTGAAAGTGACATGTAACCTTTGAGAGTGACATGTAACCTTTGAAAGTGACATGAAACCCTCTTGAAAGTGACATGTACTTGAACCTTTGAACTTGTGGCTCTTATTCATTGACTTGTAGAGTACTCTAATGTTGTCTAGCTTCCTCTTCAAGTCTTCCTAAGTCTATAAAAGCCCAAAAACAAAATTTGTAAGGGACTTTTGATAATTTTGATAATTGAATAAGCTTTGAGCTTTTCTTGAGAGAGGTTTTCTCTTGTCTTGCTTAGCAAGGTTTCTTGAATCTTATCAATGGATTCCATCCTCCATTGTGGCGGTTCTTCCTAGGCTTATTGGCTTGCCATGGCGCCACCCTCTTCCATTCCTCACCCCCTTCACCTTTTCCTTTCTCGGTTTTCCTCCACCATTGAAGCTTGACCGAAGCTTCCTTTGTCTTTTGGGTTGGAGTTGCTTGTCTTGAAGAAGCTAGAGAGGGCAACACAAGGACTCTTTGGAGAATCTCTAAGGAGGCCTATATCAAGTGGTATCATGATCTTGTGTCTTCTTCAATGGAGTATCTTCAACGGGTTAGTTATGGGTTTCATATGTTTCCATAGCTTTCTTTGAATTTTCTTTGATTCCATGTCTTCTTTCAATAGCCTAGTCTTTGTTTCTTTGAGTTGTCTTCATTTTGTTCGGTTGGTTTTTGTCTAAGCATGCTTTTCTTCCTTCTTTCTTCTTCAAACCGTGGGTTTCCATGGTTAAGCATGCTTGTCTTGAAGTTTTACCCATAGTTGCTTTAGCTTCCATAACAAGATTCATGGTTCTAGAGTAACTTCCTTTGTAAGCTTCTTTGTTTGATGTGTTTTCTTGTAGTTTTGTTTAGTCCTTGTGTTTTTCTTTACAAAATCGTGAGTATGATGTATGTGCTGCACCATTGTTGAGTGGGTTTCATGTTTTACATGGGTTCCATGAAATAGAAGAGGCTTCTAGTGTAAGTTTCACATGAACATGCATTTAGTTAGCTTCTAGAGCACTCTTTAGGTCCAATTTGTGTAGAACCTTGTGACTTGTCTTTTGGGTTTTAGAAATTGAACTTGGAGGTTGCTCTTCTTCATTATTGGTTTCGGTCCAGCCATACATAGTGTGTAGAAAAAAAAAATAATATACAAAATCAAAACAAAGAAAAGAAACAAGTGAGAAAAACAAAAGAAAAAGAAGTAGTGGTGAAAAGTGAAGTGTATGGGTCCAAAAAGAGTAGAAATTGATTAAGGACCATACAAGAGCAAAGTCAAAAGAACCAAAATAGCAAGAGAAAAATTTGAAAGGTGAAAAGAATTGGCAATTAGACACACCCTTGGACTTAGTTTTGAGCACACATCATCCAAGTTGAATTTCTAGCACCTTGTTTTTTTTTGGACTTGAGTGTGTAGTGATCTTTGGTGTGAGTTTCACTTTAAAATTTTACTGCACTTGCTGGAATTTTTATAAGACTATGAATATATGAACCTTATTTTGCATTTGGATTGATTTTTGAAAAGGTTGCATAATCATAGAATTAAATTTCATTTCGGTTTTTACAACGGATTCTAGAATCCGTCGCTAAATTGGTGAATTTTGGTAGATAACTTGTTTTGTGTGTGGCTGTACTTTGTGTTCCTCATACTCTTAGTCTCGGTTTTGGACTTGTTTTCCCTGAAAATTCATGATCCTTTGCTGTCCATATATGTGCCATTGTCTCATCAAAGTTTACTCCAAATTTGATTAGCCTTTATTTCATTTTTGAGCCTTTTTTTTGCTTGTCTTTCTTGGACTCCTAGTTTTGTCTTTGAGTATTTGTCTCTTTGGACTTCTTAAGCCTAGCTAGGGTGCTGTTCCTCTTTCACATTGGCTTGGTAGGAACTTGATAATTGATTTGAGAATAATTTCTAAGTGAGAACCAAGAGATAGAGAGGAAAGAGGCAAGAGAGTTTCATTAGAGAAAAAGCCACTAAGTGTGAAACATGAGTTGATTGAGTGGATACACGTAGAGAGTGGTGAGATTTTTTATTTCCTATTATATTTCTTGTACACTAACCTTTTCTTGCAGCGATGGCTAGTTCTCCTAGTGTTGGCAATGATTTGTCACCCAAAACTCTCAAGATGATGGATATTATCCTAAGTAAAGTGAATACCACCCTTGATGAGAGGATGGGAGAGTTTGAAAGGAGGTTGGATAGTGAGAGGAGGCATCATGGAGAGAATAGTAGGAATAGAGGTGAAAGGAGAGAGTACCATAGAGATAGTGATAAGAGGAGTAGAAGAGGGAGTGAAAGAAGTGATAGAGATTATTATGACTTTAAGAGGGAAATGAGAGAAGAAAAACAAAGAAGGTTGTTAGAAGAAAATGAAAGGAATTATGATGAGTATTGGAGAAGGGAAAAAGAGAGAATGATAAAGGAATTGAGAGAGAAAGAATTGAAAGCAAAAGAAATTAAAGAATTGGAGTTATTGGAAAAATAAATGAAGGAGAAAAGTGATATTTTACTTGCTTATACTAACCCTTCATTTGATTGTTTTGATTCTTATTTGGAGAATATTGTAGGTATGGTTTCAAAAGATGACTACCAAGAGGAAATTGACAACCTCTTGTGTGAAGATGTAGAAATAAAGGCACTAAAAGACCATTGTGAAGTTGCTTGTGACCATCTTTACAAACAACCTTTTGTTTTGGTGCCTAGTGAAGAGTTGTTCATAATGGAGCCTTGGAACAAACATTGTGAAGAAAAGGAAATACCTATAAAGTTTGAACTTCCCTTTGAGAAAAATTCCTTACCACTTACTATTCCTTTTACTTCTAATAAAAATGATTTTGCATGTTATAACCTTGAGTATTATGGAATTAGACCTTGGACAATTCTTGAATTTGGCAATTTGGAATTCTTAATTGTACCTAATGATTTTTATCTTAATCATGTTGAATGTCCTTCTAGGTTGATGGAAGAGTTTAAGAAGGAGGGTACATTGCAAATTTCTACACCTAGAAGAAGAATATTAACTAAGAGTTCCAATCTTGACATGTCCACACTTGAGGAAGTGCTAGTATCTACACAACTTGAAGTTGAAACTCCAAAGAGCTTTGGTTATGCTATGAAAGATCAACTAAGTTCTTCTTTTACTTCATTAGATTGTGATGTTGATATTAGCAAACAAATTATCTTGTTGTTATATGATTGGCAAATAAATAACTTAGGTAAATCTAGCAAATTTAAAGAATGTTTGAATAGGAGGTCTCATTTACTTTTACAACTATGCAATCATTTTAAGAAACAAATTTACCTATATGTTGCATCATATAATAACCAATTTGAGGAACCTTGTTTGGTCTTTGATCCCGGTGGATTGTGTTGGTTGGTAAAGACCAATGTTACTTGGAGCTTCCCATGGATCATGGAGATAGTAATTCTTTTAATATAAATGATCTTTCTTTGTTTGATGTAGGTACAAATGAATATAATAACTTGAGGACAAGTTCAAGCAAAGAAGGAGGGTTTGATGTAGGAACATCCATTACAAGAAGAGTTACTAGAAGCTCCAAGACCAAGCACACACTCAATCAAGTTACCTTAGCTTAGGAATTGATTTTTGTAATTGAAGTGTGAATAATTTTGATGGCCTTGTAAGTTTTCGGCCAAAAGTGTACTTTTCTTTTAAGTGTTTGCTTAATGTTGTGCTTAAAGGGCTAGTAAGCTTAAAGAGTGAAGCTTAATAGGAGTGAATGAATTTAAGTTCAAGTTCATATTAAATTCACATTTGAAATTTAAATTTAATTTAATTTAAATTTGGATTTCAAATTGTTGATCCAAGTGGTTTTGGTTCAAATAGATTTTCACTTGAATTAGGATCCATGCCTAATCCAAGAGCAAATCTCAACCCTTGATTAGATGCACTCATCCAATGGATGAGAATCAAGTTGAAAGTGACATGTAACCTTTGAGAGTAACATGTAACCTTTGAAAGTGACATGAAACCCTCTTGAAAGTGACATGTACTTGAACCTTTGAACTTGTGGCTCTTATTCATTGACTTGTAGAGTACTCTAATGTTGTCTAGCTTCCTCTTCAAGTCTTCCTAAGTCTATAAAAGCCCAAAAACGAAATTTGTAAGGGACTTTTGGTAATTTTGATAATTGAATAAGCTTTGAGCTTTTCTTGAGAGAAGTTTTCTCTTGTCTTGCTTAGCAAGGTTTCTTGAATCTTATCAATGGATTCCATCCTCCATTGTGGCGGTTCCTCCTAGGCTTATTGGCTTGCCATGGCACCACCCTCTTCCATTCCTCACCCCCTTCACCTTTTCCTTTCTCGGTTTTCCTCCACCATTGAAGCTTGACCGAAGCTTCCTTTGTCTTTTGGATTGGAGTTGCTTGTCTTGAAGAAGCTAGAGAGGGCAACACAAGGACTCTTTGGAGAATCTCTAAGGAGGCCTATATCAGGACTTGGGCCCGGTCCGCCGCTGAGGACGCTTCTCTAGACTACAATTCGGACGCACAACGCGACCGATTCTCACAATGAGCTCTTCCCGGTTCGCTCGCCGTTACTAAGGGAATCCTTGTTAGTTTCTTTTCATCCACTTATTGATATGCTTAAACTCAGCGGGTAGCCCCGCCTGACCTGAGGTCTCGCAAAGAGCATCCGAAGACGCCGCAAGGGTCCAAGGGTCACATCGGACAGGATCACGCGTGCTTGGTCTTGGGCATTGCCCGTCCACCATTTTATCGCGACGCACCCCACCGCGGACTCGAATTTCAACCAACCACGAGGCACCGCTGGCGGGAGGCCAGCATACCCTACACGCACAGGCCAATAGCGCACCTGTGCGTGGGGGTAACGATGTGTGACACCCAGGCAGGCATGCCCTCGGCCTAATGGCTTCGGGCGCAACTTGCGTTCAAAGACTCGATGGTTCACGGGACTCTGCAATTCACACCAAGTATCGCATTTAGCTACGTTCTTCATCGATGCAAGAGCCGAGATATCCATTGCCGAGAGTTATTCTTTTCCGTGCGTCGTGACGGGACTCGCGGGACGTTGTCTCCAACTCCCCCAGGGTCGCACTGAACAATTTTGGATTCCTTGGCGCACGAGGCGTCGGGGCTTGTGATTCCCGGGAGGAAGCCTGTTGACTTATTTATTTATGTCACACTTTGGCAAGTGCACCGGTCGTTACAAGTTTAGAGAAAGTGAGTAAAGGTTGTCAAACCACAGAGACTAGTTGATGAATTACCAATTACTTAACATGCTTTACTATTAGGACGAATCAATGAAGTAAGCATTTTGTGTGAAACTAAGCAACTATGTAAAAGTAAGCAGTACACTGTAAAACATATAAAGAAAGCAAGTAAATGTTTAAGTTTCTAAACAGAGTAATGAAGAAGGTTAGGGAATAGGTTCATTCAATTCCTTCCCTCAAGTAACTATTTCCTATGTCAATTTAACAGAAATCATTCAATTGGAGATAGAATTCGTGATACCGTAGACTAATCCTATTCCTAGGTCTTTAGTACCTTTGAATGACTACTATAATCCCTAATCCCTTAGGTGAAAATAGAAAGTAATTCAAGAAGCGAAACAGATGAATTCCTAACATCTCATAGCATACAAGTTCTATCCCTAGACTCATGCATAGCTATAGTGATTTACTTCCTCTCCTAATTCAACTATCAATCTTCCAATTGCATAATTGAAACGAGATACAAATACTCAAGGAACAGTTCAATTTAGTCCAAACATTAATATCCCTATCACTACTTGAACTTCATGAATTAAACCTCAAGAATTAGCAATAAGCAGGAAGAGATCAATCAATTAACTGAAATTACACTTGAATTAACATAGAAATGCGTTACAAGAGTTCTGGAATCAAAATCCCCATTCCTAACCTAGAAATCTAGCCTAGCATGGAAATGAGAAAAGAAAGAAGAGAAAAAGAAATCAAACACAAGAGAAGCTCCATAAATGCTTGATTCTTGCTTCCACAAGCTCACAAACTCAGAAATCTCTAGGTTTGATGGAGGAGGATGGAGAACGAAGGTGGAGAAGAGAGAGATCGCAAGAAGCGTGCAGAGGATGGAAATGGAACTAAAAAAACTGAATTATGAAATCTCTATCTGATTTCGCGCCCAAAAACCCTTATATAGGTGAAGAAATGCGCCCTCCACTTAATCCATTTGTGTCGTGGCGCGTTTGTCCAGAGAAAGGGGTTGCCTTGTGCCTCTGTGCGTGCCTAGGCGCATCTTTACGCCTCTGGTTGCTCCTCAATTGCGCCTAGGCGCGTTTGGGCAGAGAGGGAGATCAATTTGCGCCCCAGCATGCGCCTAGGCGCGTTTTGGCAGCAAAGAATGGTTAATTTGCGCCCAGCATGCTATGACTTGCGCCTGGATGATGGATTTGTGCCTTGTGTTGCCCTATGTTGCGCCTTGGCGCGAATGCTGGCCTTGATTCCTTGACTTGAGCTTCCATTTCTCTTCTTCTTGATGGCTTGCACTCCAAGTCTTCATCTTAAGTTCATGGGCTTTCCTTCCAAGCTTCTATCTCTTCTTCAATCAACCTATAATTAACAAAAAAGAAGATAAAATGACTTAAAAACACAAGAAAACCTTATCAAACTAACAAAACACTAAATCAAAGACTAACACTAAACAAATATGGTATTTTCAATGTTTTCTTGTTTAAACTACAACTAAACCTAGTGAAAGTGGATGGAAATGGACTGAAAACACCTAGGAAAACATGTATAATCTATCACTTATCAAAGTCGCGCAGTGCGCGGCCGCATCCCGGGGGGTTGGGGGAAGGACGAGATCGTGCCATCCCCCGCGAGTCAGATAAACGTGTTCGCCGGTCACACTGATAGCGAGCCATCGACAATGATCCTTCCGCAGGTTCACCTACGAAAACCTTGTTACGAATTCTCCTTCCTCTAAATGATAAGGTTCAGTGGACTTCTCACAACATCGCGGGCAGCGAACCGCCTACGTCGCCGCAATCCGAACACTTCACCGGACCATTCAATCGGTAGGAGCGACGGGCGGTGTGTACAAAGGGCAGGGACGTAGTCAACACGAGCTGATGACTCGCGCTTACTAGGAATTCCTCGTTGAAGACCAACAATTGCAATGATCTATCCCCATCACGATGA